>CAKKXW010000001.1:85233280-85277856 GCA_920937365.1 Sphaerophoria rueppellii
TAAAGAAACAAACTTTGAGGAGGAGATCTAGTACTTAACTAAATTTAACGAAATATAAATGAGAGACCATGACCATCATCCAGTTCTCGCTGTCACAATGTATACATATATTTTAAAGAGAAATGTCAATTATTGTAGAAAATTATTAAACAATTTAGATGATAATTCAACATAAAATTATGTTTTTTTCTAAAAAAAAGGTTGAATTTTCAACAGAAATGTTGAATTTCCAACAAAAATGTTTAATTTCCAACAGAAATGTTTAATTTCCAACAGAAATGTTGAATTTCAAACAGAAATGTTGAATGTCACATATTTCCACGATTAATACCACAATGGCTTGTTTTAATTCCGTACTGTTATTGTATTTAACATTGCAAAACGAATTAAATGTTAAATACAACAACAATACAGAACTAAACCAAGCCGTTGTTGCATTTATCGTGGAAATAAGTGACACAAAAAACTAAATGAGATACCTAGTAATAATAATAATAATAATAATAATAATGATAATAATAATAATACATATATTTTACTCACCTCACTGTTTTCACTTTTTGTTTTTTTTTTTTTAATAATCGTACAACCGCACTCTAAAACCACTAATTCACGACTGAAACTGATAGATATTGTTTGTTGAAATGCACATTGAAAGTTCATCATTATTACGAGATTTTGAAAACGATCAAATTAAATTAAACCAAAACTGTTGAAAGAGAGAAAAACGATATCTGTAAAAATACGATCTGGGATGTTGAATTTTTCTATTCTCTTCCTCTTTTCAGATATTTGATTAATATTGAACAAACTTTAACGATTTTTAAACAAAAATGTTTAGTTTTTAGAAAAATCTGTTGAATACGAGAAAAAAATGATTTCTTGTAAGAAAATACGGTGTTGAAAATTCATCATTCCTCTTAATTTTAAGCAATCTATTGAGTTCCCAACAAAAAGATATGAATTTTCAACAGCGATGCTTAATTTTCATCGAAAAATGTTTAAATATGTTGATAAATTAAACAAAAATTCTAAATTTGATTAATTTTCAACAAAAAAATGCTTATTTTTCAGCAAATGTTGAAAATTACTACGATTTCATTTCGATGCTACAATAATTGTAGCAAAATTCAACCGGTGTTGAAAAACTTCAAGCACTTATTGTAGTAAAATTACTATTTTTTTTAGAGTGTACTGTTTCCTTGAAGTCATGTGAATAAAGTATTAATATTTTGAATTTTCGGTGAGAATTTTTAACGTGAAAGAATTAAGAAAATTTTGACAATTGCTTAGCCTGAAATTAGTTGTGGTTGTCATCATCATCTTTTGAATTAAATTAAATTTTAATCAAATGAAATCCTTTTTTGCTAGGGTTTACACGGCTACCACCACGAAATCCCTGGTTTGACGATAAGTGTCGGCGAGCACATGCAGCTAAACAAGAAGCATACAAAGCGGCGCTGTAAAGAAGAACACGAGCAGTTCGTGAGCTCAATGAGCAGAAAAGGAGAGAGGAGGATGTCATAACAGGAACGAGGCTCGAAAGTCTTACAAAAAGGTATAAAACAAACCTCCAGGGCTTATACATCGAAGCCTGTAGAGACCATCATGGAAACATTGTACTGGAACAGCCAATGCTGAGGATATGGAAAGACCAATTTTCCAAGCTGTGTGGACATTTTTGGAAGACTAACAATTGCACCCACCTGACATTGGCGAAGTGAAGATAGCAATATCGAAACTTATTTCGAACACAGCGGCTAGAGCAGACGGGCTAGCTTTCGAACTGTACAAAACAACTGGAGATGATTTGGTTATAGGAGCACGCACCATCTCATCTACAAAATTTGGTCGGAGGAAAGCATACCTGACAAATGGAACCTCAGCATCGTATGCCCGATCCTCAAGAAAATAGATCCCCTGAACTGCACCAATTAAAGAGGTATAAGTCTCCTTAACATCGCCTACAAAATCTTATCTGCCGTGCTGTGTGAACGTTTAAAGCAATTCGTCGGCAACCAGATAGATCCTTACCAGTGTGGCTTCAGACCCGGAAAAACCACCATTAATCAAAAATACTCACTATACGGCAGATGTTGGAGAAGGCCCAGGAACTTCAAATCGATACCTACCACCTTTTCATCGATTTCAAGGCCGCGTATGACAGCGTCTGTAGAGACCAACTATATAGAGCATTGTCTAGTTTTTGCATCCCAGAAAAACTCGACCGTCTGTGTAAGATATCAGTGGAAAATTCACGCTGCTCCATCAGGGTCGGAAAAAATCAAACGGACGCATTTGATATCAAAAAAGGATTTAGACAAGGCGATTCGCTGTCATGCGATTTCTTCAACATCATTCTTGAAAAGATTGTGCAAAGCTCCAACGTCAACACCAGAGGCACAATCTTTCAGAAGTCCGTCCAGCTACTAAGATACACAGACGACATTGACATAATTGTAAGAACACAGCGTGATGTCAATGGAGCGTTAGTGAGTCTTGAAACGGGACAGGAAGATGGGTCTTGCAGTTAACGAGGGCAAGACCAAGTTAATGCTGTCAACAAGAAAGGACTACCAACATCGATGTCTTGGGTCAAACGTTAACAAAGACAGATTTAACTCTGAGGTAGTTAAGGACTTCGTCTACCTAGGATCCTAGCGCTGAAATCGAACGAAGGATAACTCACAATTGACTTAGAAGGCAATTGAATAGTAAAGTGCTCTCCCGAGCAACTAAAGTGACGCTCTACAAAATCCTTATCATCCCGGTCCTAATGTATGGTGCAGAGACATGGACCATGACAACTTCCGATAAAAACGCTTTGGGCTGCTTCGAGAGAAAAATTCTTCGAGTGATTTTTGGTCCTGTCTGCATTAATGAAGAATGGAGGAGAAGATTCAACCAAGAACTGTACGAGCTGTACAGCGACACTGACCTAGCCAGAAAAGTTAAGGTCCAACGACTTAGATGGTTGGGTCATGTAGACCGAATGGAAAATCATGCCCCGGCTCGTAGAATCCAACCCGGAAGGACGTCGCAGAAGAGGAAGACTACCACTCAGGGAGAGCACACAAGTGGTAGAGGACCTGAACCAGCCTAACGTGTGAAACTGGAGACAGCTTCATATAAAAAAAAAAAAACAACCAACACCGTCGACTTGGACAGGCGTTCAATTACTTACGTATAAAATTCTTATCATTTTTTCTCTCTTGAAAAATTTTGTTTTTAATCAACTCAGAGAAGCAATTAAGCTGTGCTTAATATTCGAAGAGCCAAAAATAGCCTCAGTAATTCTGTTCAGACATGGCGCGGATTTTCAAATTAGTCAGCCATTTTACGATCAAAATACACAGCCATAAAATCAACACAAATACAAAATCATGTATTTATGCAAACCCCTCAGCATTAACATTATTTTTTCTTATCCAAAGTCGAGATAAGTTCGCATAGCAAGCTATTTTTACAGCCCGAAAAATACCAATGTTTTTAATTTTTAATGACGTTGTTAAACATTTTAATGTCTTAATAGGCGAAGATTTGACTATTAAGACCTCTTTTAACGCGACTACAAAATTTGAATTATCGCTTTTCTTTTCGAAACAGAGCATAAACCATTCTTTAATGCTGTTTGACGATTTTATAAGACTGGTTTTACTCAACATGTCCCAATGTCTTGAGTAAACACAACCTGTTGTCAAGACCGAATGATTCGAATAGGTATTTGGAAAACCTTTCGAATTCAATCAGGTCCCATTTGAATCATCTCAGACTTGATAGCTGTCCAAATAAATTTCTATTCAATCACAACAGTTTCTCTTAATGTGTGAGAGTGTGGTATCTCTATCTATCTACAAACTTGAATCTTGAATAAACATTTTAACCATAAAAACCGAACGACAACAGATTTCTTCTTCACGCTAAAGTGGGCAATGAAAAATTAATTTATTTATGTTCTCCGATGGTGCTCCAAACTCCGATTCCGTTTCTATGGATTGTCAAGCCGAGAGCTTAAGTGGTTCTGGGTCAATAGAGGATTGAAACAACCTTTTCGGTTGGTTTACACATCGAATTGATTTGTGTTTTGGTAGTTGAGCATACACGTCGTCGTATACATTTCAACCGATACACTTGCCTATTCTTGAGTGTTAAGTGTGTTTACCCAAGACGCGTCTGTTGGGTCCACTGGGAGACAAAAGGGTTGAATCGGTGGCCAAATATTTAATCCGTGATTGTTTTCTTATTCGTTGATGACAAAAACACATTAAACAGATGCTAAAGCCTCGAACGCGCTTCACATCAATCGCCAAAATGACATGGGAACAATCAATTTGGTCACACATTTCTCAAGCGTTGCGTTGATTTCGACACAAACGAAAACGGTTCCTTTTGTTTGCTAAGCTTCTTCTCATTGTGTTCCGTACATCTAATGGGTTAAACAAGGTTTTGGTAAATATTTGGGAGGTTGAGTCATTGCTAACTGGGATGTAAGTAATTCTTCGGTGCCAAAAAAATGTTTTGGAATATTCATCCCATTCAAGTCTTACATATTATATAGACGTTCATGAGTAACTTTAGAAGAAAGTTCTTCGATGGTGCTCGTGAGCTCTACGAGCAGAAAAGGAGAGAGGAGCATAAAATTCTCAGAAAGAAAAAAGGGAGCATGAGAAGCGCGCGATCGAGGACATAGAGGAATGTCACAACAGGAACGAGGTTCGAAAGTTCAAAAAGGTGAAACAAACCTCCAGGACTTATACACCCCGCACCGAAGCCTGTAGAGACCATCATGGGAACATCATAGTAGAACCGCAGTCAGTGATGTGGAAAGACCACTTTTCCAAGCTGTATAATGGCGATGACGGCCAAAACTCCGTCAGCAATACAGAACCATTCAATTTGGGTGCAAAGGCCAACAATTCCACACACCCAACATGGACGAAGTGAGGATAGCGATATCTAAACTAAAGTCGAACAAAGCCGCTGGAGCAGACGGGCTAGCCTCCGAACTGTACAAAGCAGCCGGAGATGATTTGGTTAGGAGCGTGCACCAGCTCATCTCCAAAATTTGGTTGGAGGAAAGTATGCCCGATGAATGGAACTTCAGCATCGTTTGCCCGATACTCAAAAGAGGAGATCCCCTGAACTGCACCAACTACATATAAGTCTCCTTAACATCGCCTATAAGATCTTGTCTGCCGTGCTGTGTGAACGTTTGAAGCCCTTCGTCCTTATCAGTGTGGCTTCAGACCCGAAGAGTCCACCATCGATCAAATATTCACCCTACGGCAGATCTTAGAGAAGACCCAGGAATTTCAAATCGATACCTACCTTCTTTTCATCGATTTCCAGGCCGCGTATAACAACGTCTATAGAGACCAATTATATAGAGCAATGTCAAGATTTGGTATCCCAGAAAAACTCATCTGTCTGTGTAAGATGAGAATAGAAAACTCACGCTGTTCCATCATGGTCGGAAAAAAACATAACGGACGCTTTTGATGTCAAAAAAGGTTTTAGACAAGGCGATGCGTTGTCATGCGATTTCTTCAACATCATTCTTGAAAAGATTGTGCAAAGCTCCAATGTCAACACCATAGGCACAATCTTTCCAAAGCCCGTCCAGCTTCTAGGATACGCAGATGATATTGATATATATTGATATAATTGGAAGAACACAGCGTGATGTCAGTGGAGCGTTTGTGAGCCTTGAGACGGAGGCCAGGTAGATGGGTCTAGCGGTCAACGAGGGCAAGACCAAGTTAATGCTGTCGACAAAAAAGGACAATCTACATCGACGCCTTGGAGCAAACGTCAACATAGACAGATTTAACTTCGAGGTAGTTAAGGACTTTGTCTACCTGGGATCCGCTATCAACTCAGACAACAACACCAGCGCTGAAATCAAACGAAGAATCACTCCTGCCAATCGCTACTTCATTGGACTTAGAAGGCAATTGAGTAGTAAAGTTCTCTCCCGAGCAGCTAAAGTTACACTCTACAAAACCCTCATCATCCCAGTCCTCATGTATGGTGCAAAGACATGGACTATGACAACATCTGATGAAAACGCCTTGGGCTGCTTTGAGAGAAAAATTCTTCGAGTGAATTAGATTAGCCCTAGACGATGATCTTGTAACTTTTCTAGTACTGCTTGATTACTCCAAAGCCTTCGACACGGTAGATCACTATAATTTATGTTATAAACTCTCTTGCCAATATGGTCTATCATCATCTGCTGTTCATTTAATAAAAACGCATTTGAAAGGACGAGAGCAAGCAGTCTCTGTTAACAATATGTTAAATGTAAACGATACACACTCGTTGAGCTCTTACAATAGACTGATTTATTCTTCATAATTCATATACATAACAATCTTCCCCAACAAAATAATGTTTAAATTACATGGAAATAACTAATAGTTATTAGTGCTTATTATAAACTATAAGGGTTGAGTAATACAAAATTAAATATAGTATTATAAATTCATAAACTTAGTTAGTTTTTCAAATTCATTAATTAATTTTCCTTCAAGGTAAAATGATGAAATCCATATTAACAGAAACTTATAACTAATTATGATTTATGTTATCAGATATATCCATCAAAACCAACTCAAAATTTAGAATATCCCCAACGACTAGGTTCCTTCCTAGTTCTTGTTGGCCTTTGATTCAAATTTGCATTCGTTTCGAGATTTGCAGCATTATTGTGTGATTGGGTGTGAGATGGAACTAGACCCTCATCATTTGCATTTAGTTTACTTGATTTGTTAAAATTTTCATTGTATATTTTTCCCGGGTGAAAATTATCTTCTAAAGTTGACAAACGCAGTTGATTTTGATGAACATATCTGGCTTGATTATTAATATTAATAAGATATGTAAACGGGCTGATAACTTTTAATATAGTTGCCGGTTTCCATTTAACAATGTCTTTAAAATGTAATCTATACAAAACTTTTTCATTGACGTTAAACTTATTAAATTCAATTTGTTTTTTCTCTCAAACTTTTGTTTGAATTTGTTACATTTTTATTAATTTCCAACTTTTTTGACAATGTTTGCAATAAAGTACGCGGTTTGTATGAGTACATTAATTCATTTGGTGATCTTCCTGTTGCTGTTGATGGTGTTTCCCTGTATGCTAACAAAATTTTATTTAGAACAGTTTGAATATTTTTCTTGTTAACTTTTCCTTCTATCATATATTTTTTTAAAATCGATTTCACCGTTTGTACAGCGCGTTCTGCCAAACCATTGCTTTGTGGGTGGTACGGAGGGGTTTTAAATAATTTGATTTTGTTTTGATCTGCAAAGTCTTTGAACACGCCAGAGTTGAAAGGAGGACCGTTGTCGGAGACCAATTCGGATGGATTTCCAAAATAGGAAAAATATTTTCTCCAATGCATGAACAGTATGTTGTGCGTCGGTGCAGTTCATTTGCTGGACTTCAATAAATTTTGAATATGCATCCACTAATAACAAAAATGTGAACCCTTCCCAATGAAAAAAATCTATATGCACTCTTTCAAAATGTGAGCTTACTTCGGGCCATTTTGTACTTACAACTTCTTTCGGAACATTTCGACTGACCTGGCATGTTTTACATGATTTCACAAAATTATCGATATCGCTATCTATGTTAACCCACCACACCGTACTTCTGGCTAACATCTTCATTCTAACTATCCCGTTATGGTTTTGGTGTAAATATTTTAATACTTTTTCATATAAAGATTTAGGAATTACAAGTCTATCTCCGTAATATAAACATTTGTCTTGTGTGGACAGCGATGTTCTCAAATTGAAAAATTTGTTGTCTTCGTGCTGTAACTCTACTTTATCTGACCAGCCATTCTTTACAAATTTATAAATTCTAACTAATGTAGTATCTTGTTTTATTTTGCTCGCTACTTCTTCCTTTGTTACCACCATTTCCATGGCATCCGTTAACGACATTATGGTTTCTACATTTGTCTCCTCGGGTAAAGGTAACCTAGAAAGCATATCAGCCACTGCCATTTGCCTTGCGGGGCGATATTGGAAATTATAGTCATAGCTCGAAAGTATAACTGCCCATCTTTGCAGCCTAGAAGCTGTTATATTAGATGTACCCTTGTTAGGGTTAAATATTTCTTTTAGCGCTTGATTGTCACTGCATAGCTGAAATTTCTGACCGTACAAATATTTATGAAATTTTTGGACCCCAAAAATTACAGCCAATGCTTCCCGATGTACTTGGGAATACCTACTTTCAGATTTCGATAAAGTACTCGAAGCAAAACTTATCGGTTTTTCTTGTCCATTTATAATATGCGCAATGTAGGCCCCCACACCTTTAGGGCTAGCATCACAAAAAAGAACAATCGGTTTGTTTGGATCATAAATATCCAAAATATTGTGCTCAAGAATAAGAACCTTAGCCTTATCAAAACATTGTTGGGCTTGCTTTGACCAAACGAATTTAATCCCTTTAAGTACCTAGAAGGTCATACAAATCTCTAAGCCTAGTAGAAAGGTTTGGAATAAAACTACTATAGTAGTTTAGTAACCCCAAAAAGGATTGTAATTCCAGTAAGTTCGTGGGACTTGGAGCTTTACGAATTGCATCTGCTTTTGCAGGATCTGGTTGAATTTTGGATTTTGAAATAATATGGCCAAGATATTTAACTTGTTTTTCAAAAAAAATGCATTTTTCCATGTTGATTCGAACTTCATGGTCATTTAACCTTTTTAAAACTTTCAAAAGCGTCTTTTTACAGCTTTCCCATGAATCTCCGCAAACTAAAATATCATCTATAAAGATGGCAATATTTTCTACACCCAACAGGATCCGGTCAATAACACTTTGAAAAATTGAAGCAGTTGACTTTACACCATTTGGTAACATAGTGTAGCGAAATAAACCTAAATGAGTATTAATTACAAAGTACAGCTGAGAACTTTCAGAAAGCTTGAGTTGCATATATGCACCTGATAAATCAATTACACAAAACCATACACCACCTGCAAGACTTGCGAAGATATCCTCTTTTAGGGGTAAAGGATAAAAAATTTGAGACTACATATCTATTAAGCGTAACTTTACAATCTATACAAACCCTAATTTTACCCCCTGGCTTTGAAACTACTACTATGGGAGAAGCAAATTTACTATACTCAATTGGTTCTAGAACTCCAATGTTACAAAGTCTTTGCAACTCTTCTCCTACTTTGTCTCTTAATTTATATGGAACAGGATATGCTTTATGGAATATTGCAGGTGTATTAGGCAATAATACAACCTCAGCCGTGAAATTTTTTATGCAATGGTTTGGCTCGTTTTTAAATAAATTTGGAAATTTTTCTTTAATTAACTCTAAAGTTTGTTCTTTTTTAGATAATTTATCAATGAGACCCACCTTATCAGCAGTCTCTGTTAACAATAAAATTTCGTGCTTTCTTCCCACAGTCAGAGGTGTTCCCCAGGGTTCTATTTTGGGACCCCTTCTCTTCTCGTTATATATTAATGAACTTCCAGCTAAGATCTCGGGGTGTTCCATTCAAATGTATGCTGATGACGTTCAGTTGTTTAGAAGCTGTCCTCTCGGACTAATCGATGATTGTGCATACCAGTGGCGTAGATAGGGGGGGGGGATCAGGGGGATATATCCCCCCCCATTGGGATCGATAATTGTTCAACATAACCAGTTCCAAACGAGTTAAAGAAAGTAACTACTCACAGAATTCCTAGAGGCATTGTCAAATGTATATTCTATACCTACATTCTATGGAGAAACAGCAAAATTTCTCTTTAAATCGATTTTTAAAAAGCTTTTATTTTACGTCTCTCACCAATTGATAATAAGTAAACGTGAAAGAAAACGAGCTTCCATCCAGCTTTCCATTACAAAAAAATTTAAATTATTAAGATTTCTTCGCATCGTGTGACACATTGTTAAGTTGGTATAAGAAACCACTGCAAACATGCAGCATATTTATCCACAAAAACAAAGGTTCGCACAACTGCGGTGTAGTTAACCAGAATCTTAACAGTAGCGATAACTCAAACTCATTCATTTCGTCCAGAAAGCAAAAATGCTCTATTACCTACTCATTACATAAAGCATGCCTTACAAAAGTGGCAGGTTTTATTTATATATATTTATTTAAACTAATTCATATTCAAATTAACGTGTATAATATACCAGCTGACCCTGCAGACTTCGTACTGCCTCAATGGATAATCGATAATGATAACCTTCTACCACACTACACTCTAAGAAATTTTTGTTGAAAATTACTCCAATTATTGTATGCAACTGGTCCGTTACAATAATTGTAGTAATTTTCAACACGAATTTTCGTTGTTTTTTATTCAACATTTGGTCGAAAAAAGCAATTGTTTAATTTTCAACAAACTTAAAAGTAAGCATTTTCATAGATCGTATATCGTAGCTCGTAAATCTCAGATCGTCGGTTTTTAAGCAATATTTGCTTAATATTAAACATATTTATATAAATTTTACTCCGGATTTGTTGAAAAATCAACAAATAATGTCCAATTTTCTTCAAAAATAAGAAAAAATCGTACCTTTTTCAACAAATAAGTTTAAAATTAAACAATATCTGTAGAAAATTAAGCTTTTATGTTTAATATTCAACTCGTTCTGCTGATATTTCAACAAAAAAATCGGACTTTTCAACAACTTTACTTAATTTTCAACATTATTGCATACCAAATGCAGGAAGTATTGTTGGCTTTTAAGCATACTTGTTGAATTTTAATTGAAGTTTGCTGAAAACTAATTTTTAATTCATTTAAATTCAACATTATCTGTTGAATATTAAACAGAAATGTAATACCAATCAAAATTAAATCAGAAATTCAACATAAAATGATTAAAATTCAACATAATTGTTGAAAGATAAACATATTCTAACATTTATTCCCAAAATTTTGCTTAATTTTAATCAACCGTAGTTGATTTCTCAACAAATAAACCCTGTTTTTCAGCACAAATGCTTAAAATTAAAATAAAAACTTGAATATTCAACATAAAAATCTGAATTTTCAACAACTTTACTTAATTTTCAACATTATTGCGCACCAAATGCAGGAAGTGTTGTTGGCTTGTAAGCATACTTGTTGAATTTTAATCGAAGTTTGCTGAAAACTAATTTTCAATTCATTAAAATTCAACATTATCTGTTGAATATTAAACAGAAATGTTTAATACCAATCAAAATTAAATCAGAAATTCAACATAAAATGATAAGAATTCAACATAGTTGTTGAAAGATAAACATATTCTAAAATTTATTCCTAAAAGTTTGCTTAAAATTAATCAACCGTAGTTGATTTTTCAACAAATTAACCCTATTTTTCAGCACAAATGCTTAAAATTAAAATAAAAACCTGAATATTCAACATAAAAAGCTGCTTTTTCAGCAAAAAAAAAACGAAAATACAGGAAAATTAAACAAATTTATTCACAGCCACATTTAGTTTTCAACATAAACGTTTAAAACAAGTGAAAAAAATTGAATTTCCGATTATTTGTTTGGATATTAAACAAAATTTATTTAAAAAAAAAAACTGCATTTACTATAGTATTACTGAACTAAAATGCTGTTTTTTTAATAATATTTTGTCAAAATCCAGCTAATTTTATTGGAAAATCACAATTTTCTTTACATATTTCAATGATTATTTTGAATACTAAATATGGCTCTAAATATGTTTTATTTTTCTGAATTTCCAATATTTTTTTTTTGTAAAAAAGAAGCTTATTAAGTTAGAATATTCAGGTTTTCATATTTTTGAGCTTTCATTTTTGAAAATAGAATTTGTATTGAGAAATCTATAGCTACAGTTAATTAAATATAAGCCTTTTTGGGAACATATTCTAATAATTGCTAATATCTTTCAAAATATATGTTGAGTTCTTACCATTTTATACGGGTTGAGTTCTCATCAAAACCAGATTGTAGTCATATAAGCAAACTTCTTGATCCTTATATTGAAAAGAAAAAAAAAAACAAGTTAAAGCAATTGAATAACTTCTCTCCGTTGAATTTGAATACAAACCATTAGAAATCCTGGAAAAATATACTTCATTCTTCGAAACAATCATCCCACAAAATTGAATTTCATTCTTAAAAACTATCATAAAAAAAGAAAGATTAAATATGTATTTAAAAAAATATATTTTTATTTATTTTTTTCTTTTCAATAGTTCCTTAAAAACTAAGAATACATAAACACTGTTTTGTTAACAAAAAAAAGGTAAAATAATAAAAAAAAAATGATGAGCTGCATGTCTGTAAATAAAAGAAAAAAGAAAAGCATTGGTTTATGTCAATGAAAATTAAAATAATTTGAATTAGGATAAGATATAAGGTTATTTAGTTATGTTATAACGAAAATCTAAAGCCGATACTTATAAAAAAAACAAACTTTGAGGAGGAGATCTTATACTTAACTGAATCTAACGAAATGTAAATGAGAGACCATGCCCATCATCCAGTTGCAATTTTCTCGCTGTCACAAGAGAATATAGACATATATTTTAAAGAGAAATGTCAATTATTGTAGAAAATTAAAAACAACTTGGAATTATTAAACAATTTAGTTGATAATTCAACATAAAATTATGATTTTTTCTAAAAAAGGTTGAATTTCCAACAGAAATGTTTAATTTCCAACAGAAATGTTGAATTTCCAACAGAAATGTTTAATTTCCAACAGAAATGTTGAATTTCCAACAGCAATGTTGAATTTCCAACAGAAATGTTGAATTTCCAACAGAAATGTTGAATTTCCAACAGAAATGTTTAATTTCCAACAGAAATGTTTAATTTCCAACAGAAATGTTGAATTTCCAACAGCAATGTTGAATTTCCAACAGAAATGTTGAATTTCAACAGAGAATCACAGCAATGTTGAATTTCCAACAGAAATGTTGAATTTCCAACAGAAATGTTGAATTTCCAACAGAAATGTTTAATTTCCAACAGAAATGTTGAATTTCCAACAGCAATGTTGAATTTCCAACAGAAATGTTGAATTTTCAACAGAAATGTTGAATGTCAAATATTTCCACGATAAATACCACAATGGCTTGGTTTAATTCCGTATTATTATTGTATTTAACATTGCAAAAGAAATTCCATGTTAAATAAAATAACAATACAGAATTAAACCAAGCGGTTGTTGCATTTATCGTGGAAATAAGTGACACAAAAAACTAAATAAAATACCTAGTAATAATAATAATAATATTAATAATAATAATGATATAAATATTTCACTCACCTCACTATTTTCACTTTTTGTTGTTTTTTTTTAATAATCGCACAACCGCACTCTGAAAGCACTAATTCACGACTGATAGATATTGTTTGTTAAAATGCACATTGAAAATTCAACATTATTACGAGATAATGTAAACGATCAATTTAAATTAAACCAAAACTGTTGAAAGAGAGAAAAACGATATCCTTAAAAATACGATCTGGGATGTTGAATTTTTCTATTCTCTTCCTTTTTTCAGATATTTGATTAATATTGAACAAACTTTAACGATTTTTAAGCAAAAATGTTTAATTTTCAAAAAAGTCTGTTGAGTAAGAGAAAAAAATGATTTCTCGTAAGAAAATACGGTGTTGAAAATTCATCACCACTCTTAATTTTAAGCAATCTATTGATTTCCCAACAAAAAGATATGAATTTTCAACAGCGATGCTTAATTTTCATCGAAAAATGTTTAAATATGTTGAAAATTAAACAATAATTCTAAATTTGATTAATTTTCAACAAAAAAATGCTTAATTTTCAGCAAATGTTGAAAATTACTACGATTTCATTTCGATGCTACAATAATTGTATTGTAGATAATGGACTTTTCCTTAATCCAATCAAGTCGAAATGCATAGTGATTAGTAAAAAAGTGCTTGATCTAGACTATTTGCCAAGTATCATCTTGAATGGTACACCAATCGCATATACATCCAGCGCAAAAAATCTAGGTATGTTGTTTAATAGGACGCTGACTTGGGACAGCTATATAAATGCGGCCGAGGTTAAGGCTTATGGAATCCTTAGAATGTTCATCACTTCATTACACGCCTTTAAATACTCGGATGATGTTAGCAAAAACTATAGTAGTTCCGATATTGACATATGGTTGCGAAATCTACTGCAACTGCGATGCTGTCAGTAGGAGAAAATTGAATGTAGCCTTTAATAACACACTACATATTTGGCTTGCGTCGGTTTGATCGAATATCAAATTCGATCGAGATGACGAGGAAGACCGAACCTACGATACAAAGACCAGGAAATCGCTTATAATAGAGCGCTTGTTTTCGACGACTGGTAAACGCATGCAAGGGACCGCTCCCGATGTAAATCTGTCCTAGGCTGAGATCCTACATGGATTGGGAGCTGGATAAGTAAGTTAGTAATGCATGTAGTAATCAATCCTTTTATTTTGTTAATCTCAGAGAAAATTATTCAAAAAATAAAACAATTTTTTACTTCTTGCTTAGGTACATTTCTTATTAACCGCGAAACACCCATTTATATAATGAAAATTAAAACAAAAATACCTACCGTTACTCCCCTAGACCTAACTCTTTCCACTTGTTTTTCACTCGAGAAAACAATTTCCGCTAACAGTCCGAAATGGTTATTTCATTACATTTTTCTTAAACCAGCTTTTTTCTCAGAACAACTCCATACCACCGAACCCTTCCGCTCCGAGTAGCATCAGCAAGAAAGTACTAAATCTTGTTCGTTGAAAAAAAAGCAAAAAACATCCTTGTATTACCCGACATTCTTAAGACTCAAGACCATATTGAAACCGCCCTTAAATTAAAATGGCCATTATAAGCAAACACTCTTATTACTATAGGTATTCGGCGAAACACTTTTTTTTGGTTGGTTTTGCTATTTGAATCCTCCTCTTTGTCCTTAATTTGACAATAAATTTTTATTTTCTTCTGCTTTTGCTGCCTTCTTAACCCTTAATGGACTGTATTTTGGCGGTTTGGCTATTTCCGGTGAGGGCATCCTTGTTCGTCCTCTAAAGGTATTTAAAATTCACTGCCGATGTGGTCGTTTACTTACGCATTTACGATGCAACCCTATAGCTTAAGGTCGCCAATTGCAAAAAGTTGTTGGACGGTGTTGTTTGAGATTATTTCGAGTTCACGACTCCTTGAAAAAAAACATTAAAAAATAAAGGATTCTTACGTTTAAATATAATTTTTTATGTATTTTTTGTTTCTTCTGTTTGTGGCGTTTTCGTGGGGGATGGACCGATGTACATAATTAATGGAAAGGTATGGTTTTAATTTATTGGACATTTAGGAAATTAAAAACATGGTCAGTTGGCTTAATGTCTCCATTTGGGATTTGTAGAAATTTATTTTATACGCGATCATGCAAATGGCAGATTTAAAAAAGGCAAAAAGTCTTGTCTCATGCTAGAGGTGTCACGTAAAATATATATTGTCGCATAAAAAGGGCACTTTGAGCTTCTGAAACCGTTAAGGAATGAAACTGCAGTGTGAAGACTTTTCCTTGGTGTAATTTACTGCAGAGCATATAAGCCGTAATCAGTTATGCTTTCTTAAACCACTTGCTTCAAATTTGAAGTCCACCGACCGTTTTTCAGAGGCTGTAGGAAAGACGAACGAATCCCATTTTTCAATCTTTTCTATCAACGTTGTATCAAAACCTCGAAATCAACATTTTTTAAGATTGCAGTTCATATATGCTGCAAGTAGAATCGAGGCCATCGATCACCTCGAATACAAGCTACAAGGACGGTGCATGTTGTTACATCGTCTGAAACATGTACCATGTACCTATCCGATTTAACGCTGACATCTCAGGTCAAAGAGCGCTATTTATCTGTTTGATTGAAAACAGATCTTTGCCTGTGGAATTCTCACATTCCCTACTTGAAGTTGACAGAGACGAACGCAACAAACATTCACATTACAAACTGCAGTGCAATTGTCAACGTGTATGGAAAAGTCACGCAGCAGAGAGTAGGAAATTCGCAATGATACTCGCTTCTCTAAACAGCAACACAACGATGTAGCGCCTGTATCGCCCTATTTGCATTCGGTGTGGCGGCATCTCATCAAGTCTCGATAAATTGGAGAAAATTCTTGCGTTCCTTACATTCCTGATCCTGTTGCAGCTCATCCTAACTGTAGTCAATGCGGACACAGAGTGTCCGCAGGCGGCATGCATGCACTGGCTGTATGGCGACTTGTGCTGGTGCTGGCAGCTAGATCCGGGGAATTTAAATACCGTAAGAAACCGAACATGTGTTCATGCTCGATGTTTTCTTGCACTCTCCAAAGGCCACTGTGTGTTTGTCAGCAACTGACTATGGGCAACAGCGTCATCTCAAGCACACGGAGATCGAGATCGAGTCATCGCAGTTTACTTGCAACAAAACAAACAAACACTGTCGACTTAATTAAAATTTATTTTGGAATTTCAATCGATGTGCAATTAATTCTCGATTACAGTCACCACTTGTCTCATTAAAAATAAAACTATTATGCAGACAACAATAATTGTCGTGGTGCGGTAAGCTTTGCCATTTTGCTGCAACTCGGCGGGTCTTTTTGTGTGGCGCACAAAAGCGATTTCCATTAGGTGAACATTGTTTGAAAATTGATGTTTTGCAATGCGGTGCATTTGCATGGCGGCCTTATTTGTAAATAGTATTTTTCGCGGAACATTGCAAAACATAGTTCGCAAATAGTTTTTGCAACTCTTTTTGGTATGACGGACATATTCAACCTACCAGATCTTGTTTTAAAGAAGAAAGTGATGCTCTCTAGGACGAAACTAAGAAATTTAATGTTTGCTAAATGCCTTAAAATAATGCAGCTTTCTTCATAATATTCCACCTTTTAAATCCAGTTGAACACAACGTGAATACTGCTAAACGGAAGCCACTCTCGAGAGTAAACAACTCACCCGTAGGTAGTTTAGAGTTGACTTTTATTCTCGATATTTGACCAAGGATTCGAGTATGAAATCGATGTGTTGGACGGGTAATCGACAATCTCGCAGACTTTTCGTTAGAGGATTGCTTATGGCTTAAGTCTATACCACAATGCTAAAGAAACTCTAAAAGGATTCATTAAGGACTTGGACTCGAACTCGGACTCGTGCTAGAACTCGGACTCGGATTCGGACTCGAACTTAAACTCGAACTCGAACTCTAACTCGAACTCGAACTCGAACTCGAACTCGAACTCGAACTCGAACTCGAACTCGAACTCGAACTCGAACTCGAACTCGAACTCGAACTCGAACTCGAACTCGAACTCGAACTCGAACTCGAACTCGAATTCGAACTCGAACTCGAACTCGGACTCGAACTCGAACTCGAACTCGGACTCGAACTCGGACTCGAACTCGAACTCCACTCGAACTCGGACTCGGACTCGGACTCGGACTCGGACTCGGACTCGGACTCGGACTCGGACTCGGACTCGGACTCGGACTCGGACTCGGACTCGGACTCGGACTCGGACTCGGACTCGGACTCGGACTCGGACTCGGACTCGGACTCGGACTCGGACTCGGACTCGGACTCGGACTCGACTCGGACTCGGACTCGGACTCGGACTCGGACTTGGACTCGGACTCGCACTCGCACTCGGACTCGGACTCGGACTCGGACTCGGACTCGCACTCGGACTCGGACTCGGACTCGCACTCGCACTCGCACTCGGACTCGCACTCGGACTATAGGACTCGGACTCGGACTCGGACTCGGACTTGGACTTGGACTCGGATTCGGCGATATATTAGCCCAGAAATCTGCTCAGAAAAGTGTCTGAAATGTTAAGCTATTGGGATCGATCAATGAAAGGTTGAAAACAAAGGCTTGCATTAAATCAAACTGTAATATCGCATTAACAAAATACCTCATATGAATTATTTCCACGAATAGATCTTGCATTCGTCGCTAATATTATTCACAGCAAATAAATCAACATTCGGCCTCCTATTATTCACACTCACTGATAACAGAGAAATTCGTATGAGTGTCAGTACTTTTGTGCTAAAACCACTACCTATACCTACCTATTCACTACTATTTTTAACTGGCATTTCAACTTTCAATACAAAATTAAATGGCAATCGCCATTTCCTAACTGAAAGTTCTCCTGAAGCGCCTGGCCAACAGTCGGAGGAACTTGCTGAAGTAGGACCCCGTATGTTGTGCAGATGGGTAGAAATAATGAAATCATCAAATGACGATGTATTTTACTACATAAACAGAGGAAGAATGGCTTTTAGAAAAACCGGCTACGAGTTACCCACTACCCCCTATCCGAAACCCTAATCCCGCCACCCACTAACCTCCTATCTCTATCCACTACCCCCTACCCACGAACCGGTGCCCTCTTCTCTTAACTCGCTATCCACTACCCTCTTCCCTCTACCCTCTACTCACTATCCTCTACTCTCTTCCCTCTACTATATACAGTCCAACCACTACCCGCCACCCTATATAATGTACTCTCTACCCTCTACCTTTTACCCTCGATCTTCTACCACCGTTTTTTAGTTGCGTATGGAGATTAGAGACAAGTCATAAACACATGCTATTAGTTAGACCAACACTTAAGAGATTGCGGAATGAAGAGTTCGCGAACCTGCGAATTCGTTTTTTTTTTTTTCAACTTTTGTAAAAGTAGTGTCCGTAGCTTAGTGGTTAGGTGTGTTGGCTGCTAAGCAGAACGTCGTGGGTTCGAATCCTAATCGCGCCCATAGTTTTTATTTCATCTTTCACGGGCACTGCCTCTTGCGAAGAACTGACAAAACTTCCAAGAGTATCATCTGTCATGAAAAAAGTGCTTCTCAACTTTGCCGTTTGGAATCGGCGTTAAAATTGTAGGTCCCCTCAATTCTTCACACGCACCTAGAGAATTGTTGATGAGAGTAAGCCACTTAGGCCTTGGCTCTTCAAGAGCTGTTGCGCCACTCTATTTTATTTTTTTTTAATCGGCGTTAAAATGTAGGTCCCCTCAATTCTTCACACGCACCTAGAGAATTGTTGATGAGAGTTAGCCACTTAGGCCTTGGCTCTTCAAGAGCTGTCGCGCCACTCATAACTTAGGCCTTGGCTCTTCAAGAGCTGTCATGCCACTCAATTTTTTTATTTATTTTAATAAGTAGTTGATTGCACCTCTTCTAGCAGCATCTACTGGATCGCCATTGACTGCTCTTTCGTTTCTCTATTCTCTTTCTTCTCGCTCAGCAAAGATTTAAAAACCTGTTACAAGTGCTGTGACAAGTGACAAAGTTTTTCTACACTTTTTAAGAATGGGACAAATAAGAAAAGATTTTTTTTTTTATAATCAAGCAAAAGAATAATCCTTGTCAAAAAAGGTTTTAGACAAGGTGATGCGTTGTCATGCGATTTCTTCAACATCATTCTTGAAAAGATTGTGCAAAGCTCCAATGTCAACACCAGAGGCACAATCTTTTTAAAGTCCGTCCAGTCGACATTGACATAATTGGAAGAACACAGCTTGATGTCAGTGGAGCGTTTGTGAGCCTTGAGGCGGAGGCCAGGAAGATGGGTCTAGCGGTTAACGAGGGCAAGACCAAGTTAATGCTGTCGACAAGAAAGGACAACCAACAACGACGTCTTGGAGCAAACGTCAACATAGATTTAACTTCGAGGTAGTTAAGGATAACGCCAGCGCTGAAATCAAACGAAGCATTATACTCTTGCCAATCGCTGCTTCTTTGGACTTAGAAGGCGAATGAGAAGTAAAGTCCTCTCCCGAGCAACTACAGTTACACTCTACAAAACCCATATCTTCCTGGTCCTAATGTATGGTGCAGAGACATGGACCATGACAACATCCGATGAAAACGCTTTGGGCTGCTTTGAGAAAAAAATTCTTCGAGTGATTTTTGGTCCTGTCTGCATAAATGGAAAATGGAGACGAAGATTCAACCAAGAACTGTACGAGCTGCACAGCGACACTGATTTAGCCAGAAAAGTTAAGGTCCAACGACTTAGATGGTTGGGTCATGTTGAGCGAATGGAAAATAATGCTCCGGCTCGTAGACGTAGGGTCTTCGAATCCAATCCGGAAGGACGTCGCAGAAAAGGAAGACCGCGACTCCGGTGGAGCACACAGGTGGTAGAGGACCTGAACCAACTTGGCGTGCGAAACTGGAGACACTTAGCCAGGGACCGAGCTGGCTGTAGAAGTTTGTTGGGTGAGGCCCTGGTCCGACCTGGACTGTACCGCCACCATTAGTAAGTAAGTAAACGAATCCTTAAAGGTCTTGCGAGATGAAAGGCTGCCATGATCTATGCTATAAGTCGAAAGCGACATCTAAAAATCAAAAGTTCGGGGTTGCAATGAATAAAAATAAATAAACGATTTACAAATAGAAACACAATGCTTTGCTCTATATTCATATTTTTTTTTTTTAACAAATTAAAAACAACATTTTACACACCTTATCAATAATTTTTAATCACTTTACACCCAAAATTTAACTACATAGTGTTTTCTCTTCATCACCGCAAACTTTGATTCTTCGGCTTTCGTCCTGGCCTCACTTGATATACACTCGCTGGCAAAATCTGTCCCAATCGATCCTTCCCGCCGAGTGCCATCAATCTTCGTTCATGCACCTTCCTATGTTTGGCCAAATGATCCGACCTCGCAAAGCACTTTGTGCAATAATTACACTTGTACGGCTTCACTCCCGAATGTGATCGACGATGCCTGGCCAACTCGTCCGAACGCGAGAACTTCCACGTACAATCCGGCCATGTGCAGACGTATGGCTTTTCGCCCATATGTCGTCGCATGTGAGCTTTGAGGTGAGCTGGTTTGGCATAGATCTTCGAACACTCCCCGAAAGTGCAGGGATAGGTCTTCTCCGTCAGGTCACTGGGGTCATTGGGTAAGAGCGTCCGATAGAGGTTCAAATTTTCACTGGCGTCCTTGAGGAAGAGATCACACGAGTCATCGCAGAATGGTGTTTTCTCAGGAAGCTTCTGCTCGGGTTCTGGCATCTCCACCAAACTGTCCAAGAAATTGATCTCCCACTCCCATTGTGACTGTTCAGACTGGTTTCCATCGGAGTCATTCTTTTCCAAAGGTATCAGATAATCTAGACACTGTTCCAAGGCGCGATCGATGCCAAGGATGGTATCCTTCGGCCCGTTGGATATGTTATCTTCATTGTGCTGGTGAAATTCAAGGTTATGATCCTCAAGGTAGCTGTAGTAATCGCAGTTGTAATAAGGATCGCTGTTGCTGCTGATGTTGTTATTGACGTTTTCGAAGTAACTGCCATTAGAGGATGAAATATCCAGCTCCAAGTCGTGGAAGAGCTGCTGAAATCCGTTCGAGAAAAAATCCATCTCTTTTGAAAATGTTTTGAGTACTGATCATCTCGGATCCGCTACACTCGATATTTAAATGGAACAACATACTTTTTATCTAACCGTCCAGAATGATTCTCGCATCTCTCGTGGAACATGTGTACATACGCTCATCATCCAAATTAGTTATTGATTACAAATTTCAATCCGGAGTGGGAGAATCGAATACTAGTAATGAGTTTCTTTTTTTCAACGGTTCAGCTTTGGAAATCTGGATCGACCAAGTGATGGGTACCGATATGTCCCCGGGGACTCGTTAGACGCGCGAAAAGAACAAAACACAAATTAATTTTCGTCAGACGCTCATCACGCTGGCCGAGTCGTTAAGTCATTATCGTCACTTCGACGTCGTCGTACGGCATCGTTGTGGTCCATTGTCCATTTGGTTGATATCGGTCGTTATCACAAGTGTTTTCTCGTACTAATGGGTACCAGACAGTGTCAGGCCGTTATTTCGAAGAAATGAGAATTTTTGATAGCTCCCTTGGGACTGGTCTTGGAAAAACGGTTAGAACTGTGAACTTTTTACTTTGCAGTACACACATCACGACAAGCAATATGACAGTGCAAAGTCTTATCACAAAAGCTATGACTGGTGGATAAATACGAAGATTCAAGAACTGACATGGTTTTTGCCATGACATTGGTGAAATTGGCGCCATGTTTTTGTACTGTTTTGAATGAAGAATTTTTTTAAATTAAAATTAGAACAAAGTGGAGATATCGAACATTGCCATTGTACGCAGTTGATAAGTTGAGAGGCTTCTATTCCAATTTTCTTATCTTTGTGACAGACGTCTTGACTTTGATTGATTTTTTTCTTTTTTATTCTGGAAAAGTAGAGTTGATAAGTCGATCAATAAAAAATAAACACATCGTCACACGCATGTGTTCTTTCGTCAGTTTTGTTGATGGATTTTTTGGGGAATAGCCTATGGTGGTACTCAGATAAATGTTGCTTGATATTTGGGTTTTTCTGAAATTTGTCCAATTGTGTCCAAATGGTGTCACCTTAGTTGAGGACATCGTAAGTATGTTGTTTGAAAGAAACGTGATCAATTCTATGAAATGTCACTAAATACTTTCAGAACAATAGGTCCGTTCGCGTACTTTCTGCACTAAAATTCGTAGGACGAGACATTTTAAGGAGTGGGGGTAAAATTCTTTCACAGAAAAACAAAACTACAAAAAAGTAAGCGAACGGGAAAACAAAATATGATCCAAGAAGGATCTCAGCCTGAGATACTGCAGCTTTCCATCGTGAACGGCCCCTCGCATGCGCTCTATAGTCGCCGAAACCAAGCGCTCGGGCATCCGCTGTCACTTTGGTCCTTGTACCGTAGGAATCTGAGGGCTGGGATAAGAAGAATTTCTTGGCTGGAACGTTGTCATCCATTCGCTCGATGTGGCCGAGCCAATGCAGTCGTATTTTTTGGCTTTCTGGACTACATCCACATTTTGGTAGGGGAGAGTGGGTACGAAAGTAACACGTGGCGGTTGTAACATTGAACTTAAAAAAACTACCTGAGACTTTTCATTTTCTAAATGTAGAATCTTTGCAATTTGGTCCTGAATGCACCGTCAAAAATACACACGTCAAAGTACTGAATTGTTCTAGATAAAGTTGAAACGTGAAATTCGGGTCCTTTCCTAAATTTTTTTTTGTGTGTTATTTTTCGTTGTATTTTTTGAATAACATCGAATTTTAGAAAGTGGTAGCTGTGTTATTATAGTTCATTGTTTTCTTATTCACTGATGTTAAAGTTTTTGTGATCGACCCAATAGTTTTTTTTTTTAATTTCATATTCAATATAAAAAAACCAGATGTGGACAGTTGTAAACATTTTTTGAGTGGACATGTAACTATGTTTACATACGTTCCACCCAAAAAATACCAATGGTCAGTTCTTGTTTTGATCAATGAATATTGTAGGAACTTCAATTAATAAATTATAACGATTTCCATTTCGGGAATGGGAGTATAAAATGCCACGACAAAAAACAAGAAAAACCTTTCCAGACATGGTTTCCAAAAAAATTATGAAAGAAGCAGCAGAAGAAGTCCTAAAAAATGGCAAATCAGTTCGAAGTGTTTGAAAGGCTTATAATATCTGCCACGTTACTTTAAGTCGTTTTGATGGGAAAACTCAATTTTCTCGAGACTCCCCTGAAAACGCTGTTTACCCAATTATAAGATACAGGCCCCACAACAGAGTTTTTACAGATAATAACGAAGTATCTCTATATATATATAGAACAGCCTAATTTTTGTGTTCGTTCGCTAAACCGGGCACACTGATTGACCGATTTTCCTAATTTTTTCTCTAAATGCCAGAGGTTTTAGGGTAGAAGGTTTAGCAAAAATAAAATGTATACTTTTCAAATCACAAATGGTTCAAATGTTAAAAATGCTAAAAAAATTTATATTTCGCACTCCAAAAAAAAAAGATCAATATACGAATACTCAATTTCGTCTGAGAATTGTGACAAATATTTTTATTCGATCGAAAAAGAAAATGTCAGTGAAGATATGAAATTATATTTGAACTAGCTGATCCGGCAAACGTTGTTTTGATGTATGAAATGTTTAGAGTATGAAAATACATACGTATATATTATTGTTTTTAGTGAGTGCATTTCTGGTATATGAGTATGTGAGAGGTAGAGGCATATTTATAATGATGTGAACGTTGATGGAATATGTCATTAATATAGTTTGATAACATGGTGTGCTCAATTCTAATCCACAAACAGACATTTTTTGACCTTGAGTCAATAGTCATTGTCATTGCAAATGCCAATCTGATAGAGAACTGAATGCTTTCAAATGCAACTGGCACATCTGTGTACAGAAACGTTTTGCGAATAAAGCATTGCCACAATCGAATTGGTTGCTCGAAGTCGTGCAGCGTAAGATGTTCTTGATCGAGCACTACATCGTCAAAGACACTAATCAAATTGCATTGGATTACGAATATTTGCGCAAATTATTGAGACGAAATAACATGATCAAAAAAAGTATATATGTGTATTACACCATTATGCAAGGTGTGGTCAATCAAAGTATTGGTAAATATTTTTGAGATGAACCCGGTACTTTAAGCCTTTAATCCCACAACTTAAAAAATCTGAAGCCTTGTATCTTTTGGCTGCTGAGGACAAACTTTGCCGATTATACCACGATCATCTGTTTTATGGAGGTATTTCAGGAAACTTACATTGGTCACAAATGTTCGTGTGCAGTTACTAAACGATATATCTGCAGTAGAATTTCCTAAGCAATTATTGGACATGGGAAATGGAATAATTTCACTTGATTCTAAAGGCCGAATTTCACTTCCAAACAATTTTTATTGTAATGCAAGTCCAAAGCAAGAGTTGATTCAAGATGTCTTTCCAAGTGCAAACAAAATTAAAAAAATCACGTTTAGTTGAGTCGAAGTGCAATATTAGCTGGTGCAGATAAAAGTCTTTCTAAAATCGATGCAACAATTTATTTTGAATGAGATAATTTTTTGGCCACAAATAGTTTGACAGAATTACAAAAATGAAAACGATGTAGAAAATCTTACGACGAGACGGAGTTTTTGAATTTTTTTGATTCATATTCCAGGACTGCCACCAAATTTTTTAACTCTGAAAGTATGAGCGTCAATTTCTATGTTTCGGAACAACAATCAACTTTAACTTTGCTTGCAGTAGTACAAGACTAGCCGTAAAGAAGTCAATGGCAAATGGGCTATCAGACATGTCATTTGATTCTAAATATCGTCAGTTTCCTGTTCGACTTGCATTCCCTGTCAAAAATAAAAATAAGACGCAAGGTGGTGTTGATTTAGAAATTCCAGTTTACAGGGTATCCTGTAATTTGTCTGCCATCCTTTGGAATGTGATTCTTGGTCATATTCTATAATTATCGTTTTTAAATAAAGTCTGATTTCTTACTTTTTCATTACTTTTTGACGAATTAAAAAGAGTCAGGCTTCGGTGACTCATGTTAAGGTCAATTTTTAAATGGCATTCAATTTGTCTTGCCCGAACAAAATTTCGACTTTAATTCAATTTTTTTCAAATAATGTGTAAGGAACACAAAGTTTTCTTATTTTTACCTAATGAACAGAAAAATTATTAAATGAAATCTCATTGATAAGCGTATTTAAAACCCATACATTTTATTATACTTGAAAAAATCTAAAACAGTAAGGGAAACCAAATTTAGGGTTTCTTTTTCAATATTTTTATTGTAGCACTTCAAAATTTCCCAAGAATTGATAGTTTTAAGAAAATTATAACACTGTGCAATCCTGAAGAGGGTTAAAAGTATACAGGCTTGCTGTCAAAACCGTAACTAACTAAACTCTTCTCAGATCGTTAAATTTGGGGTATGTTTAATGGGTACATGAACTAAAAAATTGATATAAGAGAATTGAAAAACCAATTGAATTCATCAGATTAGCAAGTACAGACACGATATTTCTAGGAATAATGTCCCATTTCTGCAAATCCATCGAATACCGTATTCTTCATCCAGCCAATCCCTAAATTTCACGACCGAAGCCCTGCGAAGCGGGCAGGGAATTTGCTAGATTAGTTTATAAATAATAAAAAAAATATCGCGAATAGAGCGTTTATCATTGTTTTTTGTTTTCTATTGAAGGGAAAATTGGAAGCATACATAAATCATTGTGCCGATTTATACTATGGACTTACGACCAAGTGTGTTCGAAAACTGGCATACCAGGTGGCAAGGTATTATAAACTCCAAAATGCTAGCTAACTGGACTTTGAAGCAAATGGCAGGTGAAGAATCTCTCAAATCTTTTCTTTAAACGCAATAAAACTCTTGCATTTCGAAAACCAGAACCAGTTTAGCACGATCAATGAACTTCAACAAACCTAATGTGTCAAAGTTGTTCAATAATTTGCTTGATCTTAATTTTACGTATTCCAAGGCTGATATACCATAAGAATGGGTACTTTATTTTATACATTGTTATGGAATTTATTAAATAAATCTGAAGTTAAACCTAGTTTTCTCTTTTATTTCATTAAATTTATGGGGTGTTACAACCGTCCTTTCATCGTGTTACAATCGGTACGACATAAAGGACGGTTGTAACATTTGACTTTCACTCTTTTTTCCAGCATTCATCGGGGAAAGGATAAAATTGGATGGACAAATTAGTATTTAATGGTAGCCAATGTCTACTTGATCAATACATGTGTTGTTCCTTTTTTTTTTTTTCCTCAACTGTTTCTCTTATTTTGTTTATGTCCACAACTTATTACTTTCATCGTACCCACTCTCCCCCTACAGCTCGTACAGTTTGCTGTTCGAACCTTTTTCTCCATTCGCCACACGTCGCATAGCAGACTATTCGCAATAGAATAAGTTTTGCGAAACCCCAGTTGTAATTCAAACCATCAGCAGCAGCAGCAGTTCGCTGGGGTAATTTCTTCTTCTGGGATCCTCTCATTAAAAGGTGCGTCGTTCTGTAGGAGTGGATGCCTTTGCGTTCGCAAGGTGGAGAGAAAATCCTTACTACAATTCGATAATTGCATCGCTACCAACAAGTGAACGTTCTTTGTCCTAGGCGGTGCGTGGACAGTTGTTACTTGTTTGTTGACAGCATGTACTTTGTTTTGTCCTCATTCACTTCAAGATCAACTGTCCTGGATCGACCGATGATGTCAATTTCGTCCACATGTGCTATGTGGATTTGTTGAAGAGAGTGTTTTCCGTGCTCACACCTGCGTTGCGCACTATCGGCTCCAGGACTATGTTTAAGAAAACACATGGCAGCGTATCTCCTTGTCTAAACCCTGCGCATGTTTGGTTAAACTCGGATGAGCTGTTACCCATTTGCACACTGTACTGCGTATTGCTAAGAGTCATGTGGCCAGGGCTTCACGATACGATACGATACTGATATAATTCGTTTGTATCGGTATCGTATCGAGTAACAAATTATTTTATCGTATCGTATCGGTATCGGCGATAATTTTAAGACAAATTTATCGTATCGTTATCGACTTCGATACGATTACCGATACGATTATAGCGAGGCAAAAGTGAAACGCAAGCTATTCAAAATTAATTTTATTTGATTATAGACTATCCGAACCCGCAATTTTAAATCGACATTTGTTGAAAGCTCACAATCCCATAATCATTCTAAGAGAAAAATATAGAACGGTGTACATTTTCGCGTTATCTTTGTTATGGTTTCGGCTTGATACTCCAACCCCTTACAGACTTTATTTTATAGGTGCATTTATATACATTATATGACTATAGATGAAGACAACCTTTCAACCACCATATATGAAATAATAATCAACGCTACTAACATGTCTCGAAAACGAAAACGATCGACAACGAAAGCACGAGCGAACGCGTAAAAAAACAATCAAATATGTGTATTACTGCGAGTAAACTACTATTAGTAAATGCTATTGAAAGAAAATTTGAATTTTGAGCACGCAGTGTCGAAAATAGAATTCTTTCAGTCGATACGATATATTCGATAATTATCGGCCAGTGCTTATCGGCGATACGATAATATCGACAATTTTATAAACACGTTTATCGTATCGATATCGGTATCGCAGGTACTGGATATCGTGTCGATTATCGTATCGACTTTACGATGTCGATATTTTTATCGAATATCGTGAATCCCAACATGTGGCTCAGTGGCGTAGATAGCTTTTCGCTATGGGGGGGGGATAGATCTAGTTCGCTCATTTTTTTTTAAGTTTTAATAACTCAAAGAAAAAAAAACAAATAACAAACTTCATTGAATTCATAAGATAATATTATATAATACACATTAATTTGAATATGAATTAGTTTAAATCTATATATATAAAAGTACAGCTTATTTCTGTGCTTGTTCGCTAACCGGCCAAACCGCTTGACCGATTTTCTTAATTTTTTCTCTAAACTAAAGAGGAATGAGGGTAGATAGTTTAGAACAAACAAAATGTATACTTTTCCAATCGTAAATGGTGCAAATTTTAAAAAAATGATACTTTTCTCACTATACCAAAATATAAACTGAACTGATCAATATACAAGTTTTCAAATTTGCTCGACATTAACGTCAAATCGAAAACAATTTAAGATACAGATTTACATATTACTTTCCTTACATGGAAAAAGGCAAGACAGAAGAGGGCGAAGAAGGCAAAATATCATAAGGTTTGTGTAATGAATGCTATGGGTCGCTCTGTGGAGCTCTGATTTTGCACTGAGCTGTTCGGTGTCACTCTTTTAGATGTGTATTCAGTGCTCACACCGGGAGTGCACTGTCTCTGGCACTGAGCTGACTGCCGAACGACCCAAGTTTTTTTGGGGCGACAATTTTGGGATTCAGCTGTTTTTGTTTAACATAGGGGAAAAGACCGAACTTCTAATGCGTCAGGTGTGTGTTCGCCGTGGTTGCCAAACGAACGAACCTATCGCTTTTGAATAAAATTAAATTTACCTTATTTAATTTCGTAACAAAAGCGTTACTAATACAAGGAATTATTTATCTCTTCCACGGCGCTGTAGATATGTATGTATGCATGTGCATAAGTAGTTCTTTTCACCAGAAATATTTGTTTTGATTTTTTCGTAGGACTGAAGGAATGTTTTGAAATTGAAAGTGAATGAAATTTTGACAGTGATTTAGAATTTTGGGAAACATCAATAAAAAAAAAAATTGTACATATTTTACTTTTGGTACATTTGTTTAATTGTTGGCATTTGAACGGTCGCGGTTGAAAAGAGGTATAATTTCAATGATTTTTTGTGGCGGATTTTTGTTTCATTGTTAAAAGATGAACATATAAGCAAATAGATTAGAGAAAACCCAGCAAAAGAAATTTTATCAGAAATTATTAAGAATAATACAGATTAAGTTGGCATTTAGGACAGACTGGTGGCTGCTGACATCCGCAAAACGTGGTTAACATTAACAAAAAAAAGGAAGACAGATCTGGTCACCCTCTATCATTCTTAACTTATTATTATTCTTATAACACGTAACTCAACGAAAATCCAATGCAACATCTCAAAACGTCTAGAATGGCAAAAGTTCCACCATTAGGGATGAGTGTCCAATGGCCAACAAGAAATCATTGGAATCATTTATTAGAACAATGAAAGAATTACATACGTGGAAATCAACAATTGTTTTCAGAAAAACTTAACCTGATAATCCTCGATCTACACCTTATCGAGAAATTAACGCCAGTGTGAAGTCTTCAAGTTTGTGGAGATATGTAAAAACATTGACACTAATGTCAAATACTCGAGTTCAAATAAAAAACGACCATTCCGTAGTTCGGTAAAATCCCAGTTGACATTGATATGTAGGATAAATAATACTATCAAAATATTTTTGCCAAATAATTTGGCCATGGGCCAATAAATAAAAACCTTAAGAATAAAAACCTGTTTCTTAAGAAGAGAAGGTTGTAACTTGAGATCTAAAACCTACAATTCTACAAGTCTCTTGACAAAAACATTGGAGTGCACATACAACGAGGAAGATATGTAATTCAGATTCAATTCATTAAAATGGATTAGAAGTTTTTCTTATCCCAAAACTATTAATTTGTTCTTTAGGATCGTAAAATATGCATTCGATTATGTGGTGATCTTTTGTAAAGTCGTTTCGCTCACAAAAATATAAAAAGCTAGAGCAGTCATATTATGTGCATGTAAATTGTACCTAATGCTCCTATTCTTAATCCTGCAAAAAAGCAAAAGTGTAATGCGGGTACAACGTCTCACAGGTCGGCTAGTACATATACAAATAAATAGGTACATCACAAAATAAAATCGACTTTTCTGTTCCTTAAAGATAGAACACTTATAACCTCGTCTGCTGTTATAGGCATTTCACGATCAAAAGCTAGAGCAGCCAAACCATTCAAACGATCCTGCAAATAAGTAAACATCTAAGGCTTGTCAAACTGTTGTTAAAATAGAATGTACTTATAGAATATACAGAGTGTGTTTCTTTATCTCGTTTGGAATTGTTGAACAATTATCGATCCCAATGGGGGGATATATCCCCCTGATCCCCCCCCTATCTACGCCACTGGCACAGCTGGATCACTGGATCAGTTTATCGACCAGTCAGTGGACATTACGATGGTCGTAAAAATTCAATGTCGGAATTTCATTAATTGGAACTCCAGAAATTGTGCAGTTTATCCAAATATTAAGATAGACGAAGTTTTAGCAGGATTGGAGCACGTTAACACGTGCCGACGGACCCTCAAAGTTTCAAAAAACCACGATTTTTCGCTGGCGAACGAGGTTTCGGAGACATAACTCCGAAACCACTCGACACTTTCTCATGAAACTGGTCTTAAATGAAAGCTTATACTATTCTTAATATTTTATAACAGTATATTTTTACCGTTACTTTAGTCTGAGCGAGAAAATAAGAGTAAAAGGTACCTTCAGGAAAAACCTTTTAATACGAAATCAAGTATAGCGAATTTTTATAAAAATATAACACAAAGTAGATTGTTATTTTTTTTAATGTTTTTTTTTTTATTATTATCATTAAACAAACGAAGAAAAAAAATTAGAGAACAAAGGGTTACTCAAGAGATTTGCTCAACGTTGACTTCGATGCATCTGGGTAAAGTTTCCTGCATTGAGAAACCACCTGTAAAACAAACTGTTTTTGTTCCTCGTTTTTTGTAATTTTGTTATTGAAATCCGTTATTAATTTTACTCCCCTCTCTGCTACATCATTTACCACTTTCAGCGATGATATAACTTTCAGACCTTTTTTGAAGTTATCATTTTCTGACCAGGTGGAGGGATGTTTTTTGAGGAATTCCGGGTTGATCTCGAACCGTTCAAACAAGTGCTTCGTTTCTTTTGTTATCAACATAGAGAGCCCTTCTCGTACTAGCTGTTCCATCTGCTCTCTTCGGAGCTTAGGGTTTATGATCCTGGAACTTTCAGAACCCTCTATCTCATCTTCAGCAAGTACTTTTTCCATCGTCTCTGGGCTGGTCTTACCAAGAGTTTAGAGTTGAAATTAATGGTATATGCGCGACGGAGACGACTATAAGGAGCTCTTGCAATTGGTGTTGGTGTTTGTTGGAGGACTGGATGGACGAGTGGTGGGTTTTAAGGCTCCAGGTGCAATGAGCCATGCCAGATGGATGGCCAAAGCTATCTACTGCTTAAAAATATATCTCTTCCGCGGGCAGTTTCAGCTGACAGACAAAGAAAATAGTTCCTTAGAAGCGATTTGCATTTTCTTCGTAAGGGTCTACTGCAAGGCTTGGTTCAATGCTCCTAAGGCTCATCTGGCTCCAAAGCAGGATTTGGAAATGTTGCAGAGTCTGATAGAGTACGAGAGCATTGACAAAGAAGTAGCTGACCGAGGCTTAGCAAAATTTTCACACCATTTGTGGTATTTGAATGCCGAGATGGTTGGCTTCGCCTTTTTAGATCCCACAATCTCTGACGATGAAAAAATGCAAATGGCGGAAAAATTACTTGCTGAAGATGAGATAGAAGGTTCTGAAAGTTCCGGGATCATAAACCCTAAGCTCCGAAGAGAGCAGATGGAACAGCTAGTACGAGAAGGGCTCTCTATGTTGATAACAAAAGAAACGAAGCACTTGTTTGAACGGTTCGAGATCAACCCGGAATTCCTCAAAAAACATCCCTCCACCTGGTCAGACAATGATAACTTCAAAAAAGGTCTGAAAGTTATATCATCGCTGAAAGTGGTAAATGATGTAGCAGAGAGGTGAGTAAAATTAATAACGGATTTCAATAACAAAATTACAAAAAAACGAAGAACAAAAACAGTTTGTTTTACAGGTGGTTTCTCAATGCAGGAAACTTTACCCAGATATATCGAAGTCAACATTGAGCAAATATCTTGAGTAACCCTTTGACAGTATTGACAGCGACGTTTCTTTGGTCATTTCTTCAGGCATTGGTTATTGGTCGATGACCTTTGAACCATATTGGCTGTCTCAACATCCTAAATCAAACGCTTCTCGCGATCCCTCTTTTTTTCTCCTGAGAAGAGGGTGTTCATTTCTCCTCTTTTGCTCGTAGAGCTCACAAGCAGCCTTTGCCCTTCTATGCAGCTCCGCTTTGTATGCCTCCTGCTTGGCTGCATGCACCTACCTACATTCTGTTTGAAACCTAGCAGATTAGATGCATCATTTCTAACTGACTTCTGGCAATGTTGCCACTGGTCTTCGATACTCGATGGCGGTATAGGACTCTTTAAGAGATTACCTGACACTCATTCAGAGAAGGATCTGGCGATTTCTTACGATCCCTTGCGATCTCGTGCTTTTGTACCCTTTAATCTGTAGTATAATAACATGAGATCGTTGATATTATTTAGGTTTTCCGCCGTGGTAGACATGTACGTGGTAAATACATTCACGTGACTTAGGAAAAATCGACGTTCGACCACGTTGAAACTCGTTAAAACCATTTTTGACGGTTGCTATTGAAGGAGAAAAGTCACCGTATACAGCATCCAAAAACTCTCTTATCTTGGTTCGCCATTTTGCTTCCGCGACAACTAAACCACCGATCGATATTGCACTTTTTCTATTTGTCTTTAATTCCCGCAACAAAAGCCTTTAAGATCTTCGATATCTTGCGTCTCTGTTTTAATGTCCTAAGTAGGTTTGCTTAATGAACTCACATTTAATCACTGGGAAAGCAAAAAAAAAAATAATTATCTGTTATTTTTCAAAGAGACTATGACTTTCTATGACTTCCAAACCATGTGGAATTTCTTGTGCATATTGCGGTTTCATTGAAAGTCTTGCCTTTTAGGAAAGTCTATTGGCCAAGCTCTAAGCATTCTGCTAATTGTGTAGGAGCTTCTCTGAATTTAAAACACATTTTCTTAATCAAAGGATATGGATTCCCATAAAGATATTAACTCTTAAGTAAATTGAATTAATTAAAATCAAATAAAACTAATTCGAGCCCCGAACACCCTCCGCACTTGGTATGTTTCACTCGGAAACAAAGGTATAGATCTTACATCGAGATACAAAGGACTATTCGATGTTTTAAGACCCGACTTCAAAAGGACCTAACGACCAATTTATTTTAATACACCGCCGCTTAATTAAAATAATCTTACCGACCAACTGATAACAATCAAGTAATGTATTTCCTTACAGTCCATCCCGCGAAGCGCGTATAAGCAATGACCATTGACATTGATATCGCATCACATTTACAACTCAAACGTCGTCGTCGTCATCGATAGGTTGTTGGTCGTAAAATGAAAATGAAACCGAACTGCTTTTGATTTTTTCCAAATTTGATTGCAAACGGTCCCTCACAATGACGACCATCTACAAATTAAGGTGCATCCAGAATCACCATCAGGATATAGCCAGCAGCCTTTAAACCTAAATCGTCAAACGCAAAGCGTAATGTCGCATTTTAAAAGTTACAAGCATCAGACCTGTGCGTGTTGTATAGACAAGCCAAGGCACTACTAGGTACACCAGTGTAGTAGATTCATCTAAGTTCGCATTAATGATGTGACTCACAAACGCGATCGGCATCAAATGAAAGGCAATCACGGCCTCCATCAGATGACCATCGACATAAAAATACATGTTTTATAACCACATTATAAAATGGTTATTCCTGTCTTACTAAAGATGCCGCTTGATCCTGACGATAAGGGGTCAGTGGTATAGCGAGAGAGATAGCATACGTACACCTGCATATTGATGCTTAAAGCAAAGGCAAACGCAACCAGCCCAATGGCGATGCCACTGAGCTACCCGGATCACCTAATGATCACTTATTTCTCGTTCGACATGGAATTCCTTTCATCTGCGGACATTTTGAGGCGAATCGCATTTAATCACATGCGATCTCTTAAATGCTCTCCTGTGCTCCTAATATACATGCTTATACACTCTCCACCCATCCCTCGAATTATTTATCGTTACAAGATATCAACTGATAAACCGGACTTGTTGTTAAGTCGTCGTCGATCGGCCGTCCTTCCCCTTGCATCGACTTCGGCATTCTTCATCGTTGTCTTGATAAAAGACTTCCTATGCAAACGTACCTATTTTTTTTATAGACTCATAATGGATGCTAAGTGCAGTAGTTTTTCGAGTTGTTTACAACAGCCTTTGAAGACACATGTCTAGATTTTTTGTTGTTCTGCGAAATTAAAATCAGAAGTGACCATTAAAAAAGTTTGATTGATTTTTACGTGCTCAGCCAATAGGCAAAGTATTGCAATCCTGAAAGAAGAATAGCTACTTCTACTGTCAAAGTTGGTCTGTGCTTGAACATTTTAATTGATTATTTCAAAAACAAAGCCGTTTGTATGGTCCCGACTCCAGAGACGGTATGTTCGTGAGCCTTAAGAGAACTATCACGAAGCAGATTTTATGATTAAAATTTAGCCTGGCTGATCCTGCGGGGCTGGGCACCTATAGCTCGTATGACATATGAGGTATGAATGAAGAGGAATTGAAAATCCTTTGCAATACAATTCATGGCAAAAAACAGTAATCAAATTTGCGCTGGAAGGATGTCATATAGAACAAGTCGCCCGAAGCATTGGGGTGCGATGTTGGATGGCATGCCGGTCAACAATCGGTATACGTGGATGAATTTGTTGAAGAAGGCTTGGAACAAATCTTGGCTGTAACGCAGATGAAGGCAAAAACTTTATCGGCCAGGTCGACTACGATGATGATGAAGGTATAACACTCGTTTACCCTTCCTTACAGGCAAGGGTACATGGGAAAATACTGATATACATTTCTGTTTCCCCCGATAGCGGCTTCAGGCTGATTGACTTCACTATAGGGAATATGACCTTTCAAAGGATATTTCACCTCTTCATTTAACAGACCCCGAAACATGATTGAAAGATTGCACTAGCATACGGATACGGAAAGTTCCCACATTTGGAGGAGACCTTTCTCTACACTTCACAATACAGCAAAAGATTTCTCAGTTCTCTTCCAGAAGTGGTCTCCTATTCCTTGAGTAGTCCTTTGCCTGAGTATCAAAACAACCCTCAGAAATATCACTTTCGAAGTGCTAGGAATAACAAGACCTCTAGATCGAAACACCAACCAACTAGCGCATAAAGCTAAGTAATGTTGTAATTTTCTCTGAGCAAGAAGTTTTATTTTCTATCGAAGATTAATATTTTTATGACAAAGCAGCCTTATCTGGGTCAGCAAGTAATAAAAAACAGATTAAATCACTACTATCTTTAGGATTAGTTTTTTTCGAAGATACATATTTTTTTTTTTATAATGAGCACGCACTCAAGGGTTTCATTCCCTTTTGATGCCAAAGCACAGTGCGAGATTAGGGAAAATGGGATAGACGGAGAGGGTTAAGGATGAGGTGTCGGTTAACATTGGCTTTGAATTTCTGCACATTGCAATGACTGGGGAAGACAGAGTGTGGAAGACAGTTCCACATCCGCGTAGTACGGCTAAAGAACGATTCTCTGAACATGAGCGTACGACCGAAGTTGGGCTCGAGGGTGAACTGATGCGCATTCCTGGAGGCGCGGGTATTACGGTTGAATATCTTAAGGGGAGGAATGCAACTGGCTATTTCTCTAGAGCATTTACCGTTGAAATAACGATAGAAGAGGGTGAGGCATAAGACATTACGTCAGTGTTCAAGTGACGTAAATGTCTCAATGATGTTACGGCCACCAATCATCTTAAATGCTTTTCTCTGAATGCTGTCCAAGAGACTTAAATACGTTGCTGGAGCACCAGCCCAAACGTGGGAGTTGTACTCAAGCTTTGGACGTATATATGTTTTATAGATGGTAGCCAGATCAGAAGATAGAAATATCAACAATTTATGGCAAAACAACGTTCACTGGGTCAGCTAGAAGGGTCAAAAAAAATCCTAACAGTGTCCTGGGTTAACTTCTTCTCCACCAATTCTGAGCCAAATTGGTTAAGCCGTTCCTAGAAAACAGGAATCGAAGAACAAAAAGGAAGAAAAATTGCTTTGGGATCATAACCCGGTAACCAGACCTCGCAAATAGTGCGACTGATAGAGGGAGTCGAATGCGCTGTATCAGCACGTATTTTTGTTTAAAATTTCATTGAAATGCCAGGCGTTAAATTGCTTAAAAGTTTAGCAGAAAACAGTTTTTTTTTTCTAATCATTTCGGCATAGAGGGTGTTATTTTGTCATAGGTACCTACTTATTTTTCTAAGCCTCTGGAATTTTTTTTTTTCATTCACAGTGGTGGCAAATGGTTTGAATAGTATTTCCATACTTTCAACCTTGCTATTGCTACGCGTATATCAAAAGCCACCAGTATTACCAAATAGCCACTTACGTAAGTCGGTTACGTATCATTTTTATTTTTGCTTTGCTTTTAGCTTTGATTTTTATTGTCTTTTTAAAGTATAGGCTAGGCTTGTCTTCGTTTTAACTCAGCATCACTGAAAAGATAAATCATTTCTTCTGTTTTCCGCTTTGTAAATTAATCCTTCAGCAACTTATTTTACTCCAATTAAGTCTTGCCTTCACTAACTACACTATTTCGAGGCAGATAATGGATTGTTTCCATTTATACAGGCCACTTCCACTGGCCAATGGAACAACACGCCATGTAACTTCAACTTGGTATTGTAGTTTTGTCGAATCTGATGAGATACAGGCCAAAAAGAAACACTCTAGCACTCTTAACTCCAGAACAGTTGCTTTTGGTGCTCCTTTCCTACATGACCTCAAAGAACTCTCAGATTTAGAACTTGATTCCTTATCTTTACAAAACCAATTGCATTTAAACAAACTAAACTTTATTTATTTTCAAGTAACGCGAGGTTTATGTTATCAAAACGGCGCAATCCAGGCGCTTGTTGTTTCTGGTCAGCAGCTGCCCAGAACAGCCAATTTTATCTAACTTCCGACATAAGTCCAAAGCGAAATTGGATGGCGTGTGTTGGACAACTATTGGAAAAGGAGGCAGGTTAAGTTTATTTCAGGGAAGTCAAAACACTTGTAGTACTCACTCAATGAGCGGCTTTCTTTTATCTACGAATTGTATCAAAATCGTTTCTCAAATTTTGTCATTGCTTCCTAAAAGAAAATGAAAATTTTCAAGAATACGATCTCGTATCGTGCAGTCTTAAACCGGTTCGGCGAAAAACATCGAAAATTGAAAATTAAAAAATCTTAAATATAAAGGTTTTTTTTATGATTAACTTTATAAGAATTTAATAAACTTCGAATAAGTGTAACGTCTTCTCTTTTTAAATGGGTAACAACTTTTTTGAAAATAGCAAACTTTTATTTACTGACGAGCTGACCCGGCAGGCCTCGTACTGCTTCAAATAAAAAAATCTAGACTTTTGTACCGCGCTACCCAACCACTACCCGCTTGCTCATTATCCCACTACTCCTTACCCAGCTATCCGTGATTTCTACCCGCTACCCCGTTACCCGCTACACCGTTACCACCCTTACCGCTACCCTTTACCCGCATCCCGCTCCCCGCCTTAGATTACACAGCACCCCGCTATTCTGTTTCCACGCTACTACGCTACTCTGGCCATATCTCATGAACAGCTTCGTCGATTGCGTAAGAAATAAAACCATCTACACCACTACCCGAACATTCCCTTATAATTTGGTACATAGGGGTTAGTGGTAGGAGGGTAAAAATTTAGGACTAAATGTATTTTTCAATTCCACGCCATATAAAAATAGCAAACAAAAAATGTGTCAAAAAAATTAAAGGAAAACATAAATGTTTGAAGTGAACCACCCTTAACACTTTGGGATGCAAAAATCTCTTCTCTTATCTCTTATCTCTTATTCTCTTATATATATAACAATGGATGTGTGTTTGTTTTTATGTCTCTTATAGACTCCGAAATGGCCCAACAGATATTTGTGAAATTTTCATGGTTGATACTGTTGTGTTCAGTGATGATTTCTGTGAAAAAAAAATGGAAAAACCTCATGGGAGAGTGGGAAAACTAAAAAACCAAAGAAAGGTCGAAAATTAGATTTTTTGGTCCAAAATGGTTTTTCGAATGGAAGAATAGAAAGTTCTTGATGTAAAACTCGGAAAACTCATTGGTTTTCAAAGAGAGATTCCATGTAATATTAGGTGCAGTGGTTTTCAAATGGAAAATTTAAAAATGGATTCTAGAAATTAACTCAGTTATCGAACGAACGAGTTGGGATTATGACATTCCATAGGTCACGTGTCGTTTAAGAATAAAAAAATGTAGTAGTTTTATGTGGTGGAGTCTCTATTTGTTTTGAAGGAATTTTGAAAGGTTTGACAAATAAAAAACAGAACTTGAGCGTAATAGCAGATGAAGAAAAATCATTGTTTTTTTTTTTTTTTTTTAATGAAATAAACACAGTTTGACTGTTAACAGAGCACGAGATTGATGAAGCCATGAAGTTTAAAATCTTGACCAAGGAATTTCATAATAAAATAACTTAAACATTAAAATTTAAATTTGTTCTCAGAAAGTTCCTGCCATCAGTGAGGTGTTTGTGTATCGAATGAAATTATGCTCGAAAGCTGAGCAGAGAATTTAAATTATTGTACTAGAAGCTCGATACATAGCTCGAAACTTTGTATAACTCTGTATTGTTGGGTGGTGATTTTAATGTCAATCTTTTAGTCAACAACTATTATTCAAAAAGATTTCAATATTTTTGTGATAAATTAAATCTATCTGTTATTAACACTCAGTGGCCAACCTGTTTCCAGTCAACGGATAATCCTTCGTTAATTGATTTGTTTTTGACAAACTCCAAGACTCGTGTTTTGGGAAATGATCAGCTAAGACCCACTTGTGATTTCATCCACGACGTCATCTGCTGTTCAGTACAATTTAATAGAATTGATTCATTAGATGTAGGGGCCTCAGTTTCAACTTTTAAATCTTTTAAGCATATTGATCTTAGTGAGCTAGAAGCGGCAACCTGTAATATTAACTGGCAAGACATCTGTCTAATACCTAACATTGATTATAAAATTTCAATTTTTAATAATTTTATTAATCAGTTGTTTGATAACTTTGTTCCTACTAGAGAACGGCGAAATAGAACATCTAATTGTCCGTGGTACAACCTTGAGATTAAAATTCAAATTAGAGAAAGGGAGCGTTTTTTCCGAAGATTTAAAAGAAATCCATCTGAGTATAATAAACGACAATATCATATTTCTCGAAATAGGGTATCTTCTCTTATTCGATCATCCAAAAGAACTTATTTAATCAGAAAATTGAACCCAGAACTTGATTCAAAGTCTTATGGAATAATCGCAAAGCGGCGGGAGTTTGTAAAGATACCAGATCGCAAAAATGTCAACTTAGTGCCGAAGACATGTGTGCACAATTTGCACCTCAACAATTGCGTGATCCAATTTGTTTTGATAACTTTGATGAAACGTTAAATAATGACAATCTTGTAAACTTCTCGTTTGAATGTGTTAACGGGTGTGATGTCATTGAGGCGATTCGTTCAATTAAATCAAATGCTGTTGGCTGTGATCATATATCACCAAAATTTATCAAACTCATTCTTCCAATTATTCTGCCGCTAGTGGTTCATATTTAATTTTGTAAATTCTTCATTCAACAGATTGAATCAGCAAATAGTTCCAATACCTAAAACACCAAACCCGTGTATTCCAGCTGATTTCAGACCCATTAGCGTTCTATCATTTTTTTCGAAAGTTTTTGAAAAAATCATTTACAATCAAATGATACACTTTCTTTACGCTCACCAAAAACTCTCTAAATGGCAGTCAGGTTTTAAAAGTTTACATAGTGAGTCGGCTTTGGACGCTGACAAAATTGGCTTTTTAGTCCTCTTGGACTTTTCAAAAGCTTTTGATTGTATTGATCACCCTATACTTGTTTCTAAGCTTCAAAACATCTTCAATTTTTCGAGTGCATCTCTCCGTTTACTATGTAATTATTTGAAAAATAGAATACAATCGGTAGAAGTTGAAAGCGGATCTTCTTCCCCCTTTCTTGTAAACACTGGAGTACCTCAAGGTTCTGTTTTGGGACCACTTCTATTCTCACTCTTCATCAATGACCTGCCTGATGTTGTTGAAGACTGTTCAGTTCATATGTATGCTGATGACGTTTTAATTTACCTGACTCGACCACATGGATTGATGGAAGATGCTGTATCTCGAACAAATGAAGATTTAAAACGAATTCAACTGTGGGTAAATGACAATAAACTTAAACTGAACCCTTCTAAGACTATTGCTATGATTTGCTCTAGAAATGAAATTCACTCCGACGATTTCCCTCCAATTATACTCAGTGGAGAAAAAATTCCTTACTTAGACAAGGTAACATATCTAGGCTTCACAATAAATAGCCGTCTTAGTTGTTGTGATGCAATCTCAGTCTCTATTAGGAAAATATATGCTGGTCTTCGAGGACTAAGATACTCTGCTCATTTACTTTCATCTAAAATGAAGCTTCGCTTGGTTAAAACCCTTTAATGCCATTTTTTATTTTAAACTGTTCAGTTTATCCACGCTTGGACTATGAGTGTAAGCGTAGGTTAAATGTTGCATTCAATGATTGCTTGCGTTTTATTTATAATGAACCTAGGTATGTCAGTGTATCTCATCTTAACAGATCTATCGTGGGACTTCCTCTTGACGAGTATCATAATTTTAGAAATATCTTAAGATTACATAATATCATACATAACAGGTGCCCAGAATATCTTAGAGATACACTACAATTTGCGCAATCTTGTAGAGGCATTAAGCTCATCGTACCGCGTTTCTCCCATAACATTGCAGAACGTTCTTTCTATGTAACAGCCATTAGATTGTGGAATACTCTCCCAATTGACATACAAACTATTGTCAATGTATCAAGATTTCAGTCAAAGCTTCTCTCTTACTTATTAAATGTATAATATTATTTATTCTAATACGTCATATTGTTTGTATATTTAATATTGTTATTTAATTTATAAAAATGTTGTCAATCTTGTTACTTTTGCTTACTCTTTATTTTTAAGCTTTCATAATGACTAGTTAAAATATCTAATAGTTATAATATTTTTTTACTTTTTTGTTCATGTTTTATTTATCAAATTTGTTAATTCAAACTAGGATACTGCTCAAAGATTTCATCTTTATGTATCTTCTGTTAATCTTTTTCTTTTCTTAAATAAATAAATAAATAATAAATAATGAATAATATCGTGAGAGGTAATGCCAAACACACACAATTCAGTATCGTACTATTCGATAACGGATGCCGTAATACGGCCCCTGGTTTTCAAAGGGATACTCTAAAATTTGTGATGCGGAACTGGTAAGCAAGAAAAGTAAAAAAAAATTGAAATGTAAACAAAAAAATGGTTGCGGGTTTCTGGCTAATGGTGAAACGGTAAGCGTATAGAAATAATTGGAAGCGAGTAACAGAGTAGTGTCGTAACGGGGTAGCGGATATTGGTAAACGTACTGGGTATAGCACATAGGGTTAGTGGTTTGAGTAGTGTGGTAGACTGGTAGAGGGTTATCCTTATCGATTATCGATTAAGGCAGTACGAAGTCTGCAGGGTCAGCTAGTTAGTTATAAACCTATTCTCATACCTACTGAATGCACATGTGAAATTTCATCAAAAATATATGCAGTTCTGGCCAAAAGTTTAGGAACACCGGAAGCAAGAAGCTTTAGTGAAATAAAACTCAAAACTTTAAAAATATTTGAGTGAGTGTGATAACACATTTCAATTCGTCTTCATTATATTGAGCAAACGATGAAAAATCTCGTTTTAAGTGTTAATTTTAATTTTTAAGTTCCTTTTTCAATTAAAAGATGGATGGCCTGCACAAGTTCATACTTATAGAAGATTGAATATGATCTCCAGGCAACTTGGATTCTAGCGAGGTGTCAATTTACTTTTGTGCTTAACTTGAGTCGCTTCACGGCCTTTCTCTTCTACGACTAGATACAAAACCTATACGAATCGGAGCAGTTCCCAAGTAACATTGCTGGAGCTAAAAGTTATTTAAATGTTCCTTTACAGCTTTGGAAGAGTCAAACTCATAGCTCTAGCTGTATTAAAAGAATGTTTGCAGCTCTATGTGTTTACTTTGACTGACCCTACTCTATATCAGAATTTCACATCAGTAAAGAGCTCTAATTCCTTTAAACAGCTTCTAGTTCTACAAGAATGCTCTTAAAAAATACGTCTCACTTCTTTATCCGAGCAATGCCTATTCTGTAAGTGTTTGCTCTATGAAAGTTCCTTAGAAGTAAAAAAAACATGCTAAGAGCTAAAAAAGAGCTGTTTGTTGTTAAAATACGTTTAGCATTATAAAATACATTTCAAAGACTATTATAAAATTAAACGTATTCACTTAAGTCATAAAAGAGCATTTTTCAATTTAGGAAGTATAGAAGACAACAAGGTAACAAATAGGCGTTTTTCTTATTTTGTTCAGAACTCCGAACTCTGAGTCTTCAGAGCATGCTGAAAAGACTCTGAAAAAAATTATCTCTGAACATTTTCTGAACGTTCTGATTTAATTTTGAAATACAACTATTCAGCTATTGAGTGCTGAATCAGTAATTTCTTATTTGTATATTTGTATTATATTTTGTATTGCATTCCTCCACCATTTTAATAATTTTAAACATTTCTTTTTATTTTATCACATCTCACATGTTGATATTTAATTTTTCAGTCATTTTGCTCACAATGCTCGTCCTCCTTTTTCGAGCAGATCTGTCGAACTCTTAATTCAGAATCATTGCTCAGAGCAAAAAAAAGTAACACAACTTTGATGCTCTGAACACACTGAACTTAAGAGCAAACACGACTTTCAGTTTGGCAGTGCAGGCTCTGTTCAGTAAAAAAGAAAAACGCCTAATAAAGAGCAAGTAGGTACTAATCTGACTTCTCTAATGACAGCATTGACACTTTGAATTTTTCTTAAAGCTCATGTTGAGCTCCTTTTTTTAAAGAAGGTTTTAATGGGTTCCTTATTTCGCTAAGGAACCCATTAAAGCCTTCACAACATCTGTCTGGATTTGAATTGAAGAAATAGAATGTAATAATATAATATACAGGGTGTCTCTTCAAAATTAACGTAAAGTTTTAATAAAAATTGTAATGCAATTCACTTGGACTACCGAAATTCACAGCAAACGGCTAACTATTTGTAACCAATTTTCAAAGCTTAACCAAGCTACAAGTTTTAATAAAAATCGATTTAACTCATTTCACACAGAAAATGACTAAATTTCAAACCAAACGTCAAATTTTACCCAAACGTCAAGTTTTAAGAATTTATCACATGAGCACTACCAACGAACGACGAATGAATGATAATAAGTTATTTAAGATAAGTTTCAAGACCTAATTCCTTACAAATTCTCCACAAAACTATAGAAATATAGTGATGCATAAACCTAATTTTTCATCTCAAATGTTAATAAATTTGAGAAAACAAATGTATTCTTCGCAAAAAAAATTTGATCGCGAAATGAATGATTACTAGTACATAATAAATCAAATTAAAAACTCTATTCCTGCACCAGAATATATTTTTGTTTTAAATTTTCTTTTTTATTTTCATATTTTGAATTTATTACACGTTCTTTTTCAAAATCGAAACATCAAACGGTAAAAGAAATGAGGTAAAAGTTAAGTTACACTTGGACAAACTGTGTAGAAGTGACATTATCTAAACTAGAATTCAATACGAATGCCATAACAAGAAAGTCGGTGACTTCATAATTTTCTCAGTTATAAAAAAGAATAATTTATATTTTCTTATTCAACTGTAGAGCACCCTGTTTCATTTCTATAAACATGAAATATAGCTCCAGTACAACATAAGAGAAAACTTAATGAAATATTAGAGCTCTATATCAAAGCTTCATTTATTCTTGAAAAGATGGTGGATTAAAAAAAAATCAATTCATTTATTTTAAAAAGATTTCCTCAGGAATGAAAAATGAATTCAATGTATAAGTTATGAACTATAAGTTTATAATATTATTCATATTTATTCATTTTATACATTCTAATTATCAGTTCTTATTCTAATAAAAAAATGTTATATT
>CAKKXW010000001.1:85278356-85295853 GCA_920937365.1 Sphaerophoria rueppellii
CAACACCAAGTATTTCACATTAAACATAACGGTAATGGCTGTGAAACACTACCGACAATATGGAGTGGAACGCGTCAAGAATAAACAAATAGAGAGACACAGCTAAGGGTGAGAATACACAAGAAATTGATAAAGCGACCTCTTGAAAGGTGTTATTGATTCTTCATCTTAATAGACACTCATGTGGAAAGGTTTTTTTTTTTTTGGTGACGGGTGAATACCTGGACTAATCAAAATGCTTTAAAATCAAATAGGTAGGTACGACATATTCACATTTTGTTCTATGTTTCAAAAACAAAGCGTTTTGGCTATGTGAACTTTAGGTGAAGATGAAGCTACTGTCGACATCAGTACAGGGCTTAGACAAGTGTCTTTATCCAGCTTGACTTTTGATAAGCTGTTTGTTGTACCTACTTAATCGATGTTACAAATCATTCGGAGCAGCGTTTATCTTTCAATTTACTTTCGAATTTCGTTCCTTTCATATCACTCCGGACTAATATGACAACTCTTTCCAATTTTGGTGTTAAGTACTTGGTACTTAAATACCTAAGAGACAAAGTTCCTCTACAACGCCTATGTGCCATTGTATTCGGTTTCTGGAAATGAGTTTCAGCTCCATTCTTGAGTGTCCTCCGCCATTATGCTTCTCGCTCGTTCAACTCATCTTCATTCCTATGTGAGTGAATTACACTGCATTGCTCGACTTGCTCACTTAGATATCAATAACAAAGACAATATTAGCGACAGAATATTGCCTGACTCTGCTATGGATTTCAACATCCTCAGAAAACGTGACGATTTTATCCATCCATATGTTCCTTTCATAATAGCAATTAATTTGTCTGGAATTCCTCTCCTCCATAAAGCTTACCAGATGCAGTGGCGTAGATAGGGGGGGGGATCAGGGGGATATATCCCCCCCCATTGGGATCGATAATTGTTCAACATAACCAGTTTCAAACGAGTTAAAGAAACGCACTCTGTCATTAGTAACTACTCACATAATTTCTAGAGGCATTGTCAAATGTATATTCTATAGCTACATTCTATGGAGAAACAGCAAAATTTACCTTTTTATATCGATTTTTAAAAAGCTTTTATTTTACGTCTCTCACCAATTGATAACAAGTAAACGTGCAAGAAAACGAGCTTCCACCCAGCTTTCCATTACAAAAACATTAAAATTATTAAGATTTCTTCGCATCGTGTGTCACATTTTTAAGATGGTATAAGAAACCGCCGCAAACATGCAGCACATTCATCCACACAAACAAATGTTCGCACAACTACGGTGTATTTAACCAAAATCTTAACGGTAGCGATAACTCACACTCATTCATTTTGACCAGAAAGCAAAATGCGCTATTACTGATTACATAAAGCGGCAGATTTATTTATATATGTGTTTATACTAATTCAAATTCAAATTAATGTGTATAATATACCAGCTGACCCTGCAGACTTCGTACTGCCTCAATCGATAATCTACCACACTACCCAACCCACTACCCCACCTTGTACTACCCAGTACGTCTACCCATATCCGCTACCCCGTTACGACACTACCCTGTTACCCGCTACCAATTATTTCTACACGCTAACCATTACACCATTAGCCAGAAACCCACTACTTATTACCCGCAACCAATTTTTTTTTTTTGCATTTCAATTTTTCCATTTTTCCATTTTTTTTTACATTTTCTTGCTTCCCAGTTCCCCATCACAAATTTTCCAGTTTCCTTTTGAAAACCAGTGACTTTTCCGAGTTCCTTTCTAAAACCCATTTTTAAATTCTCCAGTTTTCCATTTGAAAACTACTGCACCTAAGATTACATGGAATTTTCCCTTTGAAAACCAATGAGTTTTCCGAGTCTTACATCAAAAACTTTCTATTTTTCCATTCGAAAACCCATTTTGAACCCAAAAATTCCAAGCAAGAAAAAATCTAATATCCGACCTTTGTTTAGTTTTTCCAGTTTTCCCACTTTCCCATGAGGTTTTTCCAATTTTTACTTGCGACATATAGAATATAAGGCAAGTATTGAATTCGTAAAAAAAATTTTGAGATGATGATGAGATATAACATAACGATGGATAGAGAAGTCGCAAATAGTGGGTCCGGCGATTCCGTCTGTTTGTCTGTCTGGATGTTTACAGACATCTACAGCCTTAACTACTGGTCCGATTGACTTCAAATATGAAAATTAGAGGTTTATATCCCAGTTTTTTTATTTTTGTTTTAAGATTAAAATTTAGTATAGCCACCATACGATTTTTTGGCCAAAAATCAAAACATTCAATTTTCTCCAAAACAGCTCCTACGATTTTTTTTTAAACTTCCCCGAGTTTTATTTTTTTAAACATTCATGTATTTTATGTAAAAAAAAAATGTTTGTATTGCTCCAAAACGGTACCTCCCATAGAACCGTTTTTTTGTTATTAGATTTTCTCGAAAAATGAAAGTCCGATCAGCGTAAGTTTTTTTTTGAAAGAAAGTATATGTTGTTCAAATAATATTTTGTATTCAAAAAAATTTCAATATTTTTAATTTTTTTTCAAAATTCTGTATCTCAAAAACGGATCAATTTTAAAAATTTAAATTGAAGTATAATATGTATATTTACATGGTCTTGAAAACTGCATACCCAAATTAATTTTAAAATTTTTGAAAAATCTTATAAATAAAAAATCAATTAAAAACAAAAACCGCTCCGACGATTAAAAAAAAATCAATAAATCAAGAATAAGGTTTGAATTTGTAAGGCATTTACATTTTTTGAATTAAATATATTTACGAAATATTAAGTTTTAGCATGCAGGGGCAAGTTCGTACGACCCAGTCGTGCACATTTTTGTTTTCACAGAAATCATCACTGAATACAACATCAACCTTGAAAATTTCATAAATATCCGTTGGACAATTTCGGAGTCTGTAAGAGACATACAAACAAACACACATCCATTTTTATATATATAGAGAAGAGAAGAGATTATTATCTTATGAATTCAATGAAGTTTGTTATTTGTTTTTTTTTTTTTTTTGAGTTATTAAAACTTCAAAAAAAATGAGCGAACTTGTTATATCCCCCCCCCATAGCGAAAAGCTATCTACGCCACTGGAGTGAGCCAATGGAAAAAGGAAGCGAGACCAGTCAATAAAGACTCAGTTACAGCGCCCAGCACAGAAGACAGAAGAGAAAGAAAGAGCCATCCAAAAGCTAGAAAATAACAAGCTCGACGGGTCGGATGAGAAACCTGCACAACTCTTTAAATATGGAGGCGGTATTTCGATGAACAACATGCACCGGGTCATCAACAAAGTGTGGGAAAGGAGTACATGGCCGCTATGTGATGCCGAGACATATCCCTGCTTAATGTTGAACACTAAATTTTATCCAACGAACTGAGTGAGAGTCTTAAATCTTCCTGAGGCATTAGGCCATCCATCGCCGAGAGCTTATAATGGTGATGTCTGAATCCATGATTCCGAACTGATCTAGCTGTGCGACATGACGCTAAATATTACTTAGTGGAGTGCTCAAATGAATAACAGCACATCTGAGTTTTTTCAAACATTAGCAGGGTGAAGCGGTGTCATGTGATTTCCTTAACATGGTCCTGGAGCAGATAGTGAGCACAGACAATTCTAGCTTCAACAAATCGACCCAACCCAAAGGGCGACATCGATTGCTCCAAAAGAGCTGTGCTTGCGGCGTTCACAGCGATTGAAGGCGAACCTCGTTGCTTTTGAAGCAAAAAAACGACAAAACAAAATATGTACATTCTACCAGCAAACAGACAGATGTTGCCCACCGCCTAGGACAAAACTCACTTTTTGTAGCAGCAATTTCGAGGAAGTTAATGTTGGAAAATGTACCTTACGTTCAATACATATTACACACTTTACTTAAATTTAATCTTTTCATTTTCTACTTCTAATTTTCTTTCTGACTTAAATATGAAATATTGTTTTTCACTTCAAAATTAATGTTCATCAAATAAAGATCATTGTTTTCTGTTGTTATTAAACTTATTTCTTTCTCAATTGGACTGCGGAACTAAAATGAACTTTCAGGAAATCTAACAGATTATGAGACTTAATTGTCCATTGAATTAAATAAGAAAGAAAATTAAGAATTATATTTAAAGTAGTGTCCGTAGCTTAGTGGTTAGGTGCGTTGGCTGCTAAGCAGAACGTCGTGGGTTCGAATCGTACTCGGGCCCAAAGTTTTTATTTCATCTTTCACGGACACTGCCTCTTGCGGAGAACTGACGAAACTTCCAAGAGTATCATCTGTCATGAAAAAGTGCTTCTCAACTTTGCCGTTCGGAATCGGCGTAAAATTGTAGGTCCCCTCAATTCTTCACACGCACCTAGAGAATTGTTGATGAGAGTAAGCCACTTAGGCCTTGGCTCTTCAAGAGCTGTCGCGCCACTCAATTTTTTATTTTTTATTTAAAGAGAAAAATGGCCGAAGCAACGAAATTTGTAAAGCTAATTAACACGAGCTATGCAACATGGAAGTTCAGAATGGAACTGTTGCTTCGTAAAGAAAAACTATGGAAGAAGACGATCGTAGAAGAAAAACCGGAACCAATTATTAATTCAGGGGTAGTTACGAACCAGAAAGCAATTGACGAGTGGGAAACTCTTGATGATGAAGCCCGAGGATACTAATAGGGTTATCTATTGATGACGACCAACTCGCTCATATACGGAACTGTGCAACAGCTAAAGCAACTTGGAAAGCCTTAAAAACATATCACGAAGAGAACTAATTTTCAAATAAGGTATTTTTTAATGAGATCCATTTGTTCTCTTAGATTGGGAGAAGGATGTGATGCAAGGGAGCACATTAATAAGATGCAAGAATATTTTTCAAAATTACGTGATCTTGGTGAAGATGTTTTATCAGATACATGGAGTGCAGCGATGCTAATGAGTAGTCTACCACCGGGTTACAATGCTCTTATTAATTCCATTGAGTCCAGAAAACAAGAAGAAATTACATTCACCTTGGTGCAACAACGTATCATTTCGGAATATGAACGAAATGAACGAAATTCCAATGGACATTCAACAGATGCTATTCTGAAAACAGTTTGGAACGTTCTTTGCTACTTCTGTAAGAAACAGGGGCATTTAAAGCATTCATGCATGAAGTAAAAGGAATGGTTACTGAAACAAGAAAACAAGATCAAAATTAACTGATACAGTCAATACAGTTGAAGAATCGCAAGAAGTTAAGATCAAGTCGAATGTCAACAGCAACGATTTCCTTTTTGGTTTCAACCAAGGACAAGGAGAAAGGTTAGGATGGATCATCGATTCTGGGGCAACTAGACATGTGGCTAATCATGAACGTTTTTTCTCCAACATTGTTAACAAGAGCTACAAGACTTCAGTCACTCTCGCGAATGGGGATTCAACAGAAGTTCAAGGCATTGGAACAGGTATGTTAGTTTTTATTAATGAAAAAGGAAATATTTATCAAGAAAGAGCCAATGAAGTTTTTTTTGAACCTGATCTGACCACCAATTTACTTTTGGTCAGTCACTTTACAAAAGGAGGTATGCGTGTTGAGTTTGATAACAACATTTGTGAAATCAAACTCGCTGATAAGATCATTGGTGTGGCAGATTTGATAGGTTCCTTATATTTCTTGAGAAGGCAAAAAATGTGCACCATCCTTCATGATAATGAGAATTGCATTCATCAATTACACCGAAGAATGGAACATAGAGATCCAAATGCGATTCCCTAGATGTCTAGTAAGAAATTAATCAAAGGTTTGCACATTGTTGACTCTGGTACTAAGGAAGTGTGTGAGGTTTGCAGGAAAGGGAAAATGACCAGACTTCCATTTCCAAATGAATTATTTCTTAAATCGACATCACGATTAGATTTGATTCATACAAATGTATGTGGCCCCATGCAAACTCCCACTCACGCTGGAAAGCGATATATCGTGACGTTTATAGATGATTATTCAGCCTTCACTATAATTTGTTTGATAAAGAATAAAGATGAGGTTGAAGATACAATAAAGCAATTTATAGAATTCTACAAAACTAGATTTTCTCAAAAACCAAAAATGTTCAGATCTGATCGTGGTGGTGAATACACCAGTGCAAGTCTTTCAAGATTTTTAAAAAATGAGGGAATACAACAACACCTTACAGCACCCTATAGTCCTCAACAAAACGGTAAAGCTGAAAGAAAGAACAGAACATAAGTTGAAATGGGACGTTGTACTTGTATGTTGATAGATGCAACTGCAAATTTCATTCAAAACAGAGTAATTACAAGAACATCGGATGTGACACCTTTTGAACTATGGAACGGATCTAAACCAGAAATTGAACAGTTTCAAGTATTTGGCTCAAAATGTTTTGTCCATGTTCCTGATTCAAAACGAAGAAAGCTCGACAACAAAGGAGTTGAAGCAATATTTTTGGGATGTGATGAAAGTTCTAAAGCATACAGATGCTTCGATAAAAATACTCAAAAGGTGATAATAAGCCGAGATGTACACTCGTCACAATAGACGCGTATAACTTCGAGGTAGTAGAGGAGTTTGTCTACCTAGGCTCCGCTATAAACACGGGCAATTACACCAGCGCCGAGATCAGGCGAAGAATAACTCTTGCTAATCGCTGTTTCTTTGGGCTTAGAAAGCAATTGAGTGGAAAAGCCCTCTCTCGAGCAACTAAGGTAAAACTGTACAACACACTCATCATCCTAGTCCTGCTGTATGGTGCAGAAGCATGGACCCTGACAAAATCGGATGTAAGTGCTTTAGGCTGTTTCGAGAGGAAAGTTCTTCGGGTCATCTTTGGCCCCGTGTGCATTGAAGGGGAATGGCGAGGAAGATACAACAGCGAACTTTACGGGTTGTACAACGACATGGACCTAGCCAGAAGGGTCAAGGTCCAGAGAATCAGATGGCTCGGTCATTAAGAGCGAATGGACACCAATGCTCCGGCCTGGAAAGCCTTCGACACTATTCCCGAGGGACGTAGGAGGAGAGGAAGACCGCGACTCAGGTGGCGCACTCAAGTGGAAGAGGACCTCAATCAACTTGGAGTGCAAAACTGGAGACGACTAGCTAAGGATCGAGCTAGCTGGCGGAGCCTGTTGATTGCGCCACCTTAAGTAAGTAAGTAAGTACACTTCTGCTCAAAGCCCATAATAAAAATGATGTTGTAGTTGACCTTTCAAAATCAAGACAAGAAAATAATCAAGATTTAGAAAATGAATATTCACTTCAGGAGGAGATAGTGGACGAATGTTACAACAGAAGAAGTGAATGTACAGAAGATAATAAATCTGTAGTACGTATTTCAAGTCGATCAACAAAAGGTGTCCCCCTAAACGTCTAGGTGAAGAAATAACTATACTATATTGAAGCACTTGAATCTGATAAAAAGCAAGAGTGGATGTCTGCAATGCAAGAAGAAAATAACTCACATGAAGAAAACGGAACTTGGGATTTTGTCGATTTGCCTCGCGGGAAAAAGGCAATTGGTGGAAAGTGGATTTTTTAACTTAAACTTGGACTTGACGGTAAAGTACAAAGATATAAAGCAAGATACGTTGCTCAAGGCTTTTCACAGAAATACGGAACAGACTATGATGAAGTTTTTGCACCAGTTGTCATGCAAACAACATTCGGAACTTTATTATCAGTTGCAGCCAAAAGAAAAATGATTGTACACCATCTTGATGCAAAGACTGCATTTCTTAATGGAAAGCTTAAAGAAACCATTTATATGACACCACCTCCTATGAGGCTATAAAAACGGATCTAAGGTATGTTTGCTAAGAAAAATAATTTATGGCTTGAAGCAAGCGGCTAGATCCTGGAATCATACTTTACATAAGGCACTTGAAGATTACAAGTTTCAACAAAGTTATGACGATCCATGTCTCTATATTTAGAAAATCGACGGAATTCTTTGTTACCTAATTGTTTATGTTGACGATATAATTGTAGAATAGAATTCGAACAACCAAATGGAGAAAATTGAAGAAATGTTACAACTTAATTTCAAGATACAAAACTTAGGACCAATTCAGCAATATCTAGGAATAGAAGTAACAAAAGACATGAATGGTAACTTCTCACTTTGTCAGTCAACTAATATATAAAGAATAGCATCAGACTTTGTATTGACAAATGCAAAACCTGTAAATACACCAATGGATACAAATTATTTCAAGATCGAAGCCTCCGCTAGATTTTAGGACAATACCCAGTATAGGCATATGATTGGACAATTATTATGCACAACGATTAATACCAGACCAGACATAACCGCAAGTATTTGCATTTTGGCACAGAAAGTTTCATGCCCTATACAGCTCACGATTGGAATCTTATATACCACAAGCAGAAAAAAGTTATTGGTTAGTAGATTAGAAGCAGAAAAACAAACGCTTTATGGCTATGCTGATGCAACTTGGGCAGAAGACAAAACTGATCGAAAATAAAATAACGGACGAATATTTTTCTTAAACGGAGGGACTATTAGTTGGTCATGCAACAAGCAAACTTTAGTTGCATCTTCGACGTGTGAAGCGGAGTTTATTTCAATATCCAAAGCTGCAAAAGAAGAAAAGTGGATTCGTCAATTACTTGAAGAAATGGAAGAACATATTCAATCTCCGAGTCTTATCTACGAAGACAATCAGAGCTGTATCGAACTACTACGCGACCATATATTTTCTTATCGTTCGAAACATATTGCTACTAAATTCAAAACAATTCGTGATCTTATTAGGAGAGAGATTATTGAATGTCAATACTGTTCAACAGAAGAAATTATCGCAGATCTCTTGTCAAAACCATTTCCGGAAAGAAAACATAATTATCTAAGAAACAAATGTAATATTAATTGAACGAGGAGGCGTGTTGGAAAATGTACCTTACGTTCAATACATATTACACACTTTACTTAAATTTAATCTTTTCTTCTTCTAATTTTCTTTCTGCGGAACTAAATGAACTTTCAGGAAATCTAACAGTTAAGGAGTTGACCTACATTGGAACAAACATCAATCCCACAAACGACACTTTAGTGGAGAACTACCCTAGCAAACCGCTGCTAGTTTTTTGTGGCTAAACAACGACTGGGTTCAAAACTCCTCACTCGTAAGATAAAGTGTCTGCTATACAAAACTTAATTTTACCAATTCTACTCTATGGCACCGAGTGCTGGATGCTAAGTAAAAAAGGGGAATTGATACTTGAAATCTTCGACGGGTTTTCGGTCCCATATGCTACGTTGGCGAATGGAGAAGAAGGTTCAACCGCGGTACGAGCTATACCAAGATGTGAATGCAGTCCAGAAAGCTAAGGCCACATCGAGCGCATAGACGACAATGCTTCAACCAATTAAATTTTCTCCTTGCAGCCGGCAGGTTTGATATGTATAAGTCCAAGTGACTGCGGATGTCACAGCGCCAAGTTTCGACGACCGGAGAGTGAACACGAGAGACCGTTTCGATGGAAAGCCACTGTGTGGGATTGTGAGCCAGATAAGTTAGTATTAGTGGTCGTTCAAATGTAGCCTCTTTCGCCCATGAGGCAATCGACCGACTACGTAGCGTAGTTCCATGTCTTGGCGATGTCAATTGACTACCAAGATCACGCGATTTAATCCGATAGAATCTTTTTCGTGTGGGGGGTACTCACAGAAGACCGTGTTTAGGTGAATACTTCCCGAAATCAAGACGCTTTAAAACCAACATTACTCAAGTTTTGGTAGCGATACCGCCCAATAATAGCTATGCTCCCTCATGTTTCTGACAAGTTAGCAGAACTTCCGTGCCCAGTGCGGTCCAGCTCTCTTCGCAGTAATTTAAAATAATTTTCATTTTGCGTAAGTTCTCGAAACAGGTAATTTCGGCAATTATGGCAAGCTGCTATGAATTTTAAGGTAACCTTGAATTCACTAGCTTTGGGGTATAATTTAGTTACCAACATATCCTGCTAAATTAGGTACTCATAATTTTGCTTAGAGTCAAAAAGTGCACTGAACGATCCCTTTTCAACAATTTCCTTCTGACAACCGAATCCGCAAAATTATCAAAACAACATCAAACACTTATTCAGAAAACAACTCTCAACACATGTCACACTAAAATCCTAAAACCCTTCGAACATTAAAACCCATTTCTAAACAATAATATAACCCACATTCAAGTTTGAGTAGACTTTCCACATAAAATAGTAGAGCCTATAGTTTTTGTAACCATTTACATGTTAAACATTCTAATAAATAATGAAAATGTGTAATGAGAAACATCCATAAAGAAAACCGAAATTGAAATCCTTTTTAAGCCCTGAATGACAAATGAAATTGTCCTTTTCTCTCTCCGAAATCTGCAATATAGTACGACTGTATAAATGGCTCCGGGTCACCCTTCTTCTTACAAAAAAAAAAACCTAATATCTTTTACCATCATCCAGCATCACCAATGGAGAACATGCGGGGAGACGGACGGAACGGCAATGCCATAAGAATATACTCGAACATTAAGTCCTAAATGGAGATCCAATTACTTAAAATGTTCCCCCATTGTTAGGCAAATAGAAATTTGCATATTTCTTGTACGAGAAACCATCAACCCAACCCCCTGTTGTTCTGTACAAGAGGATAACTTTTTGCCAGTTGGTCGATTGGTCGGGGCGTGAAAGTTCCGTTTTTAAACCGCATAATTCGACACCAAGAACACACTCAGTGTTAATGAATTGGAATAGTTTACAGAGAGCAGCAACCCTCTGGAACCCAAATGCATATAGACTAGATGCAGAGCATCTCCCAAAAAGTGATTGCAATCTTCCCCAAGACGAGGCATACCAAAACAAACTTTCTCCACATCATCGTGTTCACCGAACAGCAGCAAAAGGACCCCCTCCTCACTCACATATAAGCCATAGTTCACACTCTCGAGTAAAACAAGAGTCGACTTTTGATGAAGTCCTTGATTTAATTTCAACATCCTCGGCATCGAAGGATGGCAAAAACCAGGAACTAGGGGACTCCTGGGTGCGAAAACATCATCGTCTTACATTTATAAGGTGATAACTGTACATGATGTAGCATAAGAAAGTTTTTCGGTAAGCAGCCGCCTTCTTCTTCCGCCCAGCAATTTCTGCCGGGCTCAACGCAGGGTTTGGCCAGTTTTGCCTCCGGTCAATTTGACCATCCATATAGAGTGTCAAAAGTGATTCTTATTCTTTGGTGTGCCACAATTTGATATGACCGGACAGACTTCGAGGAGCAACACGAGGATCAGACCACATATCCATGTCGATACTAGTAACAAGTATTCTTCTTCGTTACAAAGTCGCATCACCGACCGCTCTCCGGCCGCATAGCGAACATGTATGAGAGTTGTTATGTTAGATAAGGCTAAATCCAGCCCGAAGCGGTATCCTCTTTTGAGGCTGCTCAGGTTTTGACTTCCATATGTGAGAGGGGTGCCCGTCGCTCTCCGAAAATTGAAGGTACATGCGGAGGTTTTGTTAAACATTTTCCAAACAAGCCAATGAACAAGTACAAGTCTTTCAGTCAAGTTCGAGCTTCGGGAGTTATTGGGTTGGGGTTATGTTGGTTGGTCGGGTTATGCTATGCGAACGATGATGAGGTTTAGTGGTCTGGTTTTTCGTTGAAACTTGTTTTTTGTGCTCGCTCCTGGTGGAAGTTCTTTTGTGTTGTTTGCTCTCTTTTTTTCCATGTTTTTGGTAGCTTGAAAGAAAACTTGCCGCAGGCATGACATCCTTTTGTATCCTTTCGTTGAATTGTGTTGGGAGCATGCAGGCCGTGTATGAATGTTCTTTGACTTCGGCTGTGATGGGAGCTTGACCCTTTTATTTGTCAGTTTAGCGTTGTAGATGTTCGGTGTTTTTTGGTTCTGCGATGATGTTCTGCCCAAGGACTCATTGGTTTCGCATTTGTGAGCACTCATCCTCTATACCATGGTTAGGAACATGGATCCTTTATGACCATTCAGATTGTGATTATTATTTTATTCGAGGAGTTTTGTGGTAGCGTGTGTATGTTCCAGTGCTGATGGCACGATGGAACAGTAATTAACTGCTAGTTTAGAACAACGTTTGTTTTCATAGAAAACATGTTATTGCGGATAGCTTTTCATGTGGATTAAATTGGGAAAGCCATTGCTATAGAGTGGTTTTCGATAGCAGCCACTAACCTGAGTTTGCGGGTAGTGACAAGGTTTACTGTGAGTATTCTCATAGGTTGGGCAGATACACATTTCTTTTAAAAAAATCAATTAAATGAATAAAACAATTGACTAGAAAATATTTCAGCCTCGGGTGCTATCCACGTAAAGTTTTTTGTCTCTCAAATTTTCAAGACATGGTAGGTGGTTTTGGGCTCACGGATCGGTCAACAACATCATCCGCTGATTTGTTTCTTGTTTTTCGAAGGAAATCAAGAGTTTGCAGTTTTTCGCTTTCCATGGCGACAATCAAAAATTGGTTTAATAAGCTTCAACACGGTCCCACGTCGGTTTTTGATCAGCTGCCTCCAAATCGGCTATATCGGAGGATTCCCTTTATGGCATAAATCCACTTTGCGTATTAGCAAAACCCGGATTGAAATTGTGCGAGAGAGATGAGAATGTATCAAGTGTGTGGGTTATACTTACTTACTGTGTTGTTCGGGTTGCTAACTCGAATGCTCATGTCATGCCAGTTAGAACGGGTATTTATTAAGAAACATATATAGAATCATGTATATAATACATTGGCATAATATGAGTAATGCAACTAGAGTTGCCAGTAGTGTCCGTAGCTTAGTGGTTAGGCGCGTTGGCTGCTAAGCAGAACGTCGTGGGTTCGAATCCTACCCGGACCCAAAGTTTTTATTTCATCTTTCACGGACACTGCCTCTTGCGAAGAACTGACAAAACTTCCAAAAGTATCATCTGTCATGAAAAAGTGCTTCTCAACTTTGCCGTTCGGAATCGGCGTAAAATTGTAGGTCCCCTCAATTCTTCACACGCACCAAGAGAATTGTTGATGAGAGTAAGCCACTTAGGCCTTGGCTCTTCAAGAGCTGTCGCGCCACTCTATTTTTTATTTTTTTTTTGTAACTAGAGTTGCCAATTGTTTCCGACACATCTCCCATTTTCAGTATTGAAAGCGATTGACTGGTTTCACCTGCCGTCCGTATCGAGTCAGATAGCCTTGGTTTTCGGTACTTCCCCTTGATAGGTCAGCGGGCGAAGAGCACGACGGCACCGACGGTTGCGAAATCGATGCAGATGATGGCGAAGGTATTGGTGATGTTGAGGCGTATGACGACGATGATGAAGGAGATGGTGCTAGAGGCGATGACTCCCTCGGCGAGTTTGTTTTCTCTAGCGACGGGTCTTGTAGTAATGTCATTTGTGGAGTGATTTCTTCGGTAATCTCTGCTCGCTCGTTTATTTCTCCATTTCGACGAGCTCGAGTAAGATGAAAGCTGTTACGACGAAGTTTTCCTGTCGGCATTTTGACGATGTAAGACCGTGGATGTTTGGTTTTCTCTCGGACCGTAACCCACACTCGTTTATCCGGTTCAGCTGAAACTTGCTTAATTGTTTTGGTTCCAAAGCAAGCACGGTCAAAATGGCCTTCTTTTCTGCAGCTGTTACAAACTTTGCCTTATCGGCTGGACAGTCGCATTCTTATTGTGCTTCGTATTTCTTGCACACCACCTGCATCGCCATGCAGCTGTTTCATGACGCCTGGTGTTGTTGTCACTAGTTTTGGACCATTTATTATTGTTTTTTGATGCTACAAAATCAACAGCTTTGTCATCAGACTTTCCAGAGAGCTCCCGAAGCTGCCTCTTAACAGCTTCACTCTGTCTAGCTTGTTGAACTGCTTTCTCGAATGTTAGAGCATTATCCATTTGCAGCTTTTCAGACAAATTGCGGTCTCGCACTCCGACCACGATTCGATCGCGTATAAGTTCATCGTGCAGCGCACCAAAATTACAGTGTTCGGCCAGTGCATAAATAGAAGTAATAAACGTGTCCACTGGCTCCGTTTCATCCTGCTCCCTTGAGTTGCGCATGGCACGCTCGTAAATGACATTTACGGATGACAAAGTAATTGTCGAACTTTTCTATAACAACGTTAAATTTCTTCGACTCATCCTGAGTCAATCCAAAGGAAAGTAGAATGTCTTCGGCTTGTCTTCCCATGATATATAGATAAGGGTGTTTATTTGTTCGTCTTCTGTTTTGCCACTCAGCCCAGATGCTCGCATGAATCTTTCGAAACGCCTTCTCCACTTAGGCCACTCTGAAGGAGTTGAGAATGTGAAAGATTCGGGACACAGTACCTGAAATTGTCCAATAGCTTGTTCTGTAATGATTAAATTAAATTAAAACTTAGATTCCCGTTGCGAAACTATAGTCTCACGTGTTGTGTAAAAGAACAATTAAGTAACTGGTTATTGTAAAAAATAAAGCACCGCTGCCACCATGTGTTATGTTCGTGTTGCTAACTCGAATGATCATGTCATGCCAGTTAGAACGGGTATTTATTAAGAAACATATATATAGAATCTATATATATAAAAGAACAGCCTAATTTTTGTGTTCGTTCGCTAACCGGGCACACTGGTTGACCGATTTTCCTAATTTTTTCTCTAAACGCAAGAGCTTTTAGGGTAGAAGGTTTAGCAAAAATATAATGTATACTTTTCAAATCACAAATGGTTCAATTGTTAAAAAATGTTAAAAATTTTGTATTTCGCACTACAAAAAAAAAAAAAAAAACTGATCAATATACGAACACTCAATTTCGTTTGAAAATTATGTCGTATCAAAAACAATTTTACTAAAAAATTTAATATTTCCTATACAAGGACGAAGGCGACACCAAAAAAGAAGCGAAGGCAAGAAGGCTGCACAATTTTTGTATGGGGGCTCCTCGTATAATACATATGAAGAAGGGTAAATTTTCTTTTTCTGTTCTTCTCGATTTTCGACAAAAGTCATGATCTTGGATGCTACCATTATGGTTCCACATGTAAGTTCGCCGGGTTGACCTCAGGAAACGTCGCGTCGGCAGGCTTCTCGGTTTTGAATTGTACCATGTCTTAGGCCTTTTGTTTTCTTCATAAGTTCTTAGACATGCCCTTTCTTCCATTTTTGGATGGGTTCTGAGCAGTGTTACCGTAAAATTGTTTAAAAAATGTGCAATCACCAAAAAAAAACTGCACTGCAGAGTTCTTAAAAACTAAATGGAATAAATTAAGAACACCGCATTAATTGTGAGTTTTGCTAACTAGATGACAGCATTCACTCAGTTCAAATATTTGTTGGTGAAAATTGAACTGAATGTAATACGGTGCTTTTGATTAGTTGAAAAATGATTAAAGATGAACAAAAAAAATTACTATAAACATGTAATTTTGTTCTTAAGCCATGAGTGCAGAAAAATCTGCAGTGTAGATTCAAGGGTTTTCCAAAGTCTGTGGACGCATGGAAAATCTGCATAATGCACATAAATCTGCACTTCTGGCAACACTGGTTCTTAGGGTTTCTTCTTTGTTCATGACCTAGCCAGCTTAGTCGGTCGTGCTCTATTTATTTATTATTTTGACGCGAAGGTTCAAATGGACTAATTGAATCAACAAAGTTGACAATAACAAGTCAAAAAAAAATATGCAAAAAATGAAACCCTCTTCGTAGAAATGGTTAAAAGAAACAGTTTTCTATAAAATTGCTCAAAGCAATTAAACTGTTGGTATTCCAGTGAAATTTTAAAGAAAAATGTGGGCTGATACAGCGCATTTCAGATATACATATCTGTCACACTATTTACGAAGTCTGGTTACCGGGTAATGGTCCCGTAACCATTTTTCTTTGTATTTGTTCTTCGCTTCCTGACGGCTGGCTGGTCCGATTTGGCTCAAAATTGGTGGAGAGGTTGTAAGTAATTGAACTACCAGTTGCTTCTTTTTGAATTAAATCAAATCTGTTAAGTGACCGGATGGCTACACAGACATACTCAACCGTTAATTTACCGTTAACAATTCCTTAAGAGCGAGGACAACCAACGTCCCGAGAGTTAGCTAGTCATGTATATAATACATTGGCATAATATGAGTAATGCAACTAGAGTTGCCAATTGTTTCCGACACACTTACTTACTTAAGGTAGCGCTACAGTCCGTTGTGGACTTGGGTCTCAATCAACAGTCTCCGCCAGCTCGCTCGGTCCTTAGCTAGTCGTCTTCAGTTTTGCACTCCAAGTTGATTGAGGTCCTCTTCCACTTGAGTGCGCCACCTGAGTCGCGGTCTTCCTCTCCTCCTACGTCCCTCGGGAATAGTGTCGAAGGTTTTCCGGGCCGGAGCATTGGTGTCCATCCGCTCTCTTAATGACCAAGCCATCTGAGTATCTGCACCTTGGCCCTTCTGGCTAGGTCCATGTCGTTGAACAACCCGTAAAGTTCGCTGTTGTATCTTCTTCGCAATTCCCCTTCAATGCACACGGGGCCAAAGATGACCCGAAGAACTTTCCTCTCGAAACAGCCTAAGGCACTTTCATCTGATTTTGTCAGGGTCCATGCTTCTGCACCATACAGCAGGACTGGGATGATGAGTGTGTTGTACAGTTTTACCTTAGTTGCTCGAGAGAGAGCTTTTCCACTCAATTGCTTTCTTAGCCCAAAGAAACAGCGGTTAGCAAGAGTTATTCTTCGTCTGATCTCGGTGCTGGTGTTATTGCCTGTGTTTATAGCGGAGCCCGAGCCGTCGGTGTTGGGTGTCCTTCTTCGAAGACAGCATATGCTTCGTTTTTCCCTCATTTACCGCTTAACCCATTTTTGCCGCTTCTGTCTCAATTCTCACAAAAGCGCCATTGACATCACGCTGTGTTCTTCCCATTATATCAATATCATCGGCGTACGCGAGAAGTTGAACAGATTTTTGGAAGATAGTGCCTCATGGTGTTGACGTTGGAGTTCTGCACTATCTTCTCAAGAACGATGTTAAAGAAATCGCATGACAGTGCATCGCCTTGTCTGAATCCTTTTTTGACGTCGAAAGATTCCGTTAGCTCGTTGCCAACCTTTATGGAGCAGCGTGAGTTCTCCATCGTCATTTGCACAAGCGAACGATCTTGGCAGGGACGCCAAAACTAGACATAGCTTTGTACAGTTCGTCTCTGTAGATGCTGTCATACGCGACCTTAAAATCAATGAAAAAGTGGTGGATTGCGATTTATATAGGTCTTTTCCAGGATCTGCCGCAACGTGAAAAGTTGGTCGATGGTTAACTTTCCTGGCCTGAAGCCACATTGGTAAGGACCAATCAGATTGTTGACGAAAGGCTTCAGACGGCAGAGAGGATCTTGTAGGCGATGTTAAGTTGACTTATTCCTCTATAGTTGGCGCAGTTTAGAGGATCTCCCTTTTTCAGGATCGGGCAAACAATGCTGAGGTTCCATTCATCGGGCATG
>CAKKXW010000001.1:85296353-85320038 GCA_920937365.1 Sphaerophoria rueppellii
ACTACCAACGATACATTTAGAAGGTTTCACAACGAAATAGTCGCATCCTCAAATGCTGATAGTATATTTTACACTGACGGTTCACACAAAGAAGAAAATTGGTGTTCATACGCAGTAATACTCCATCAGCAAAACTCTCAAACACCTCTCAAAAACCGATCGGTGATATTTACCGATAATCTTGGCATTTTGATGGGTCTCAAAAGTCTTCAAGTTATTAGAAGACAACTTTATCAAAATCCGGAATCAATGGGAATGAGGCTGCAGATCTTGCAGCAAGAAATGCTATAAATTATCCGCTCATTATAGAGTACCCAAAATTTTACCAACTCCTGCGATCAACATTCATTCAGGACCTTAAAAAAGAGCTTTTAGAAAATTGGACTAACTGTGAAACTTTTTTACAAAAACATCAACCAGCATATGCACGTATCCCATACAACCAGTCGCTTAGCCGAGAAGACAGCATAAAACTTTTCCGGATTCGAGTTGGAAAAACTTTATTCAACACTAAACATTATTACAATCTTGGCGAACCTGAACAGTGTACAAACTGTCAAACAACACTATCAATTTGGCATATGCTTGTCGAATGTCCTATTTCTAGACAAGTAAATATACCAGCTGACAACCCAACTGAAAAACTAGCTGAAATCTTGAACCCTTCAGATTTTCGAGCAATTAAACGCATTAAAGATGCTGCGTCCGTTCACCAAAAATTTAATGAGATATGATTTTTTATAACTTCCTGTACTTTTTTTCTCATTTACATCTTAACTTAATCAAATGTTTAGGTATATATGTATAAGATATGTTCTTAAAGATTGCAATTTACCTAAGTGACGGCATCATATGGTCTGGCTACCCCGATGCCTTTTACAAAATAATTTTGTAAATTGATTTTATAAATTATTTCAAAAAATAAATAAATAAATAAATAAGGAATATTTTCCTCTTCTTCTTTGTCGATGTTGCTTCGGCAGAAATCATTTGAGAGGACGTTAAACCGTAAGGCATGATGACTCATAAGGCAGTGTCCAGTGGTGATAATTGGCTGGACTGTCAGAGAAGATGGGGATAACAGAATTGCTGATATTTCCGCCTGGAATACGCTACAGTGATTCGGGAGAGGGTATCAATGGCTTAAAGCTCCGTCGCCTACACTGTCTTTAGTTTTCGATCCATCAGTGTATGGATTTGACCTCCTGGATCAAACTATCCTCCCAATCGGCTGCCGTTAGTGTCAAAGCGTGCAAGAAGAACTCTTCCGGGAAATAGCGTAGATGAATAAAATCATAATACCTTTCTCGCGATACTTGAGATGGAAGTTTAATAGACAGATATTGAAATAGCCCAAGATATTATAACTTAACACTTGATCAAAACCATAGAGCCGACTTTGATATCAGCCTTCGTGTTCTGTTTCGTAAAAATGAAAAAACCTAAGAAGAACAACTTCCTTTGATATTCTCCCGATGGCCATAATCAGTTTATGAACACCAAATTCAATAACTGACCCAAACATTCCATGCAACATTTCTTTTTATCTCTCGCTTCTAAAAACATGGACTTCAGGTCACCAAGGAATAAATTCCAGATATTTAACACCAACCTTAGCAACTGCAATGTTTATATTAATATTTTTTTTCTCAGGACAACAAGCGCCTCAAAACGAAATTAACATTTCTCTTTCCACAGAATTGTTTACATTTCTTTTTTTTTGTTTCCTCTGATAGAACAATTTTACTGCTTTTTAATCGCAACTTCTATCACCATAACACTAAAAAGTAAAATTGAAAGAAATGGTCCCCTCAATAGGAAAATACATTTACATTTTGTCAAATCAGCAATAGAACCCATAAATTAGAAAGTTTAATAGCGAAATAAATGACTCTCGTGAAAAGTAAACATTTTCTTCTTTTTTATTTGAGTAGTCAAATTTTTGGCCTCATGTGCTCGAACAAGGCCAACCATCGATCAAGTGTCAAAATAGAAGGTACTTCAGTTGTTCCTTTGAAATGTGACAGGAACATAGAAAATGGAAATGTCGAGCAGAGTTCGGAGATAGCGACTATTTTCTTCGTTCAAAATTAAACAAATGGAATGTTAGGAGAAGTGTAATGAAAGTATTTCAATTTTGGTTTTTATTTTTTGCTGCAGGGAAAGAGAGAATGTGTTGCTTTGCATTTTGAATAATTTGGAAGATGTTAGCAATGAACCAGCGAGCACTAGGCACTTATTTATATATCTACGGTATGACACAATGATAAAGAAAGTAATTTGAGATGCTTTCCACTTGTGCCTGGTTTATTGCGCATTGATGTCTCCCCTGGGAACTGCGATATCCTTTTCCTACGTTATCATTGCCAAGATGCCATGATGTGACAATATAAAAAAAAATCCTAATATACATATTGCATTTTTTTTTTTTCTTTTTGTAAACAGGGCCGGGTCTTGATCGGAAGAGGGACATATAAGGAGATCAGGAGCGCGTCAGCATTAGTCAGAGCCTTGCAGAATAGAATCCGAGACACTGCAAACTTGTACAGGTTGCAAAAGACCGTCTCGAGTCTTCAAAACCTGCCGCTCAGTTATCTTATTCTATGTGGAAAAAAGTTCTGTTATCCTGGTCCTTTATGCTGGCTACAGATGAGGCAACCGTTGCAGCAACGTGTTGCGGCAACCCGTTTCCTTTGTTTATTACATGAAATTTTCAACAGCGGTGTCTCCCCAATCTTCCCAATAGATTGTCATTTAGACTTGTGAGGCCATCAATGATGCTTTAAAGAACTTCATTAAGGTTTGTCATATCTCCTTTTTACATAAGAATTTGAATATAATTTCAAGATTTTCTAGCTACCGAACACTTCAGCTGAATGGTTAGTGGAAGCAGACAAATTTTACGTAAAAAGCAAGTTTCCCCATTGCCTTGGAGACATAGATGGAAAGCACATTAAAATAAAGAAGTCACCACATTCCGGCTCCAATTATTTCAACTACAAGAAGACATTCAGCATTGTACTGATAGCGTTAGTTAATAGAAACTCCGAATTTCTCATGGTGGACATTGGCACAAATGGCAGAATTTCAGATGGTGATTTCGCTTCGAACATGTTTCCACTTAGATGGTATAAAATGAACTGAACGTCTGAAGCCTTGTACGCAAGCAACAACGATACAGACGGTAACCGAACGAAAAAATTAAAATGTTTCAATTTCTCGGCAACGGTTACAGCAACTTGAAAAACAATTGGCAAATACCTACACACGAGGCAACGGTTGCAGCAACATGGCTGTGTTGCTGCAACGGTTGCCTCGTCTGTAGCCAGCTAGAGCTTGGGTGCTCTATATATATACTGGTACATTCACCTGCTCCGCACATAGAAGCGAACTGTTCTCACCTTTTTTTGATGTTCTTGGAACGCGCTTTGGTCTTTTGCATAGGGTTTCCTAATCCATTAGTTTGGTCAAACCAACGTTGCTTGTGGGTTAATACAGTGCCTTGCATAAGTATAACCGCACCCGAAAAATGCATTGAAAAGAAAACCTACAACAGGAGTGACTCCTCACTATTTTTTTTATTGAGTTGCATCACTGATCAAGCAAATTGATAAGAAAATAAAGTACCGTTATTTCCTCTCTTGGTGTTTAAAAATTAAAAACAGATTTTGATGTATTGCACAAATATAACCGCACAATGCGAATCTCTTTGAAGCTGCATTCAGTCAAGTGCTTTCAAAAAAAAAAACAACAATACTTCGTGGTACGCATTTAAGCGAAATTGAAAAAGGCAAAATCTTGGCTTTTCAGTCAAGCGGCCTAAGTCTTAGGGCTATTGGAAGACGAATTTCACGATCGGATGGTGTCGTTCGAAATTTTTTAAAACATCCAGAATTTTATGGGACAAAAATAAGACCTGGGCGTCCGCAGAAGCTGACTTGTCGCGACAAGAGGCGTTTAATCAATTCTGCATCCAATTCGGTGCATTCTTTGTCGGAATTTCGTAACGAATTGGGCTTAGGAGTTTCGGTTTCAACCGTTTCTCGTGCTTTAAAAAGCAGTGGTTTGTTGGGGGAAAACGGTGCCAGCTCCAAATTTAACAGCAGCCCACAAACAAAAAAGATTGGAATTTGCCCGCCAAATTATAAATCGGGATTGGAAAACCGTAAGTGACTTTCTATTAATCTACACTAAAATCTCGTTATTCCAAATGGCATACTGGAATTAATGTTTTTTATTTGGTTACTTTTAGTGATGAAAAAATGTTTACTTTTGCTCTATTGACTGTCATTTATTCTTCATTATAATAGATACAGCATAATCGCTTCGTATTGGCGAATACGTGCGTTGCGTCGTGCGTCGTCGTACGTCGTCGTGCTAATTGATATAGAAACACTACGACTACGAGCACGAAAGTTGCTAGAGTTAAAAATGTGTATCTGTTGCTGTTTCTGTATTCTCCTTCTAAATTGTACGTTGTCGCTGCCTTCTCAGTCGAAGCTCAAAGGAATCGCTTTTTTTTGCGCTTAACCTTCTCTTTATTTTTACAGGCGTTTAGTGGAATGTATGCGTCTATCTCTCTCTGAAGATTGTATGCAAATAGTTACCGCAAATTTTTACGATATCAGAGATTTTTTGTGTATGCCAAATTCTCATCAAAATGAAGGGATAAGGGAATCACTTTTTTTTTGCGTTTACATGTTTACAGGCGTTTACTGTTTTTCAAGATTGTATGAAAATAGTAACCGCAATTGTTTACGGTAGCAAAGCGGTGTATCAAATAGATTTTCTGCACAAGTTATTTCTTGTGTATGCCACGTTCTGGGTTAAAGCGAATCGCTTTTTTTTGCGCTAAACTTTGTTTTTTTTTGTGTTCAGGCATTTATTTTAGTGTTTGAAACTATAAATGTTTGAACCGTTGATTTGCGGAAGAATATTAAATATCTGAAAAAACATTTATTTTTCGAAATTCTTGGTTAACCGCCGATATACTTGGTTACTATGAGGAATCGCCCCTGCTGCGAACCCTTTCTTGAAAAGCATATTTCATGTACTTGGATTTGTATGAGGCTAGTACAGCTGGTTAATTAGTTTAATTGCGTGGGTTTCCCTCTTGCAGAGATTCCAAAGTTCTTCTCTTTGAGGTGGAAAATGAATTCTTGGGTTCCTTTTCATCTGATCTATAAGAACTGAAAAAAGTATTAATTGTAGCCACGATGCCCCTAATAGTACAGATTAACGTTACTTACTTACTTAAGGTGGCGCTACAGTCCGTTGTGGACTTGGGCCTCAATCAACAGTCTCCGCCAGCTAGCTCGGTCCTTAGCTAGTCGTCTCCAGTTTTGCACTCCAAGTTGATTGAGGTCCTCTTCCACTTGAGTGCGCCACCTGAGTCGCGGTCTTCCTCTCCTCCTACGTCCCTCTAATGTCGAAGGCTTTCCGGGTCGGAGGATTGGTGTCCATCCGCTCTAAATAACCGAGCCATCTGAGTCTCTGGACCTTGACCCTTCTGGCTAGGTCCATGTCGTTGTACAACCCGTAAAGTTCACTGCTGTATCTTCTTCGCCATTCCCCTTCAATGCACACGGGGCCAAAGATGACCCGAAGAACTTTCCTCTCGAAACAGCCTAAGGCACTTTCATCCGATTTTGTCAGGGTCCATGCTTCTGCACCATACAGCAGGACTGGGATGATGAGTCTGTTGTACAGTTTTACCTTAGTTGCTCGAGAGAGGGCTTTTCCACTCAATTGCTTTCTTAGCCCAAAGAAACAGCGATTAGCAAGAGTTATTCTTCGTCTGATCTCGGTGCTGGTGTTATTGCCCGTGTTTATAGCGGAGCCTAGGTAGACAAACTCCTCTACTACCTCGAAGTTATACGTGTCTATTGTGACGTTCTGCCCGAGCCCTCGGTGTTGGGTGTCCTTCCTCGAAGACAGCATATACTTCGTTTTACCCTCATTTACCGCTTAACCCATTTTTGCCGCTTCTGTCTCAATTTTCACAAAGGCGCCATTGACATCACGCTGTGTTCTTCCCATTATATCAATATCATCGGCGTACGCGAGAAGTTGAACAGATTTTTGGAAGATAGTGCCTCCGGTGTTGACGTTGGAGTTCTGCACTATCTTCTCAAGAACGATGTTAAAGAAATCGCATGACAGTGCATCGCCTTGTCTGAATCCTTTTTTGACGTCGAAAGATTCCGTTGCAAAACTTGATGGAGCAGCGTGAGTTCTCCATCGTCATTTTGCACAAGCGAACGAGCTTGGCAGGGATGCCAAAACCAGACATAGCCTTATTCAGTTCGTCTCTGTAGATACTGTCAAACGCGGCCTTAAAATCGATGAAAAGGTGGTGGGTATCGATTTGGAGTTCAAAGGTCTTTTCCAGGATCTGCCGCAACGTGAATATTTGGTCGATGGTTGACTTTCCTGGCCTGAAGCCACATTGATAAGGACCAATCAGATTGTTGACGAAATGCTTCAGACGTTCACATATTACGGCAGAGAGGATCTTGTAGGCGATGTTTAGTAGACTTATTCGTCTATAGTTGGCGCAGTTTAGAGGATCTCCCTTTTTCAGGATCGGGCAAACAATGCTGAGGTTCCATTCATCGGGCATGCATTCCTCTGACCATATCTTACAGATGATTTGGTGCATGCTGCTATCTAGCTCGTCGCCTGCTTTGAACAACTCAGCAGCTAGTCCATCTGCTTCAGCGGCTTTGTTGGATTTCAGCCGTGATATTGCGGTTTTCACTTCTTCTAGGTCGGGTTCACGGAATTGTTGGCTATCATCGTGTCCGATGAAAGGCTCCTCATCATCAAGCACCAATCCAAAAATAGGTGAATTTTCTGTCTGTTAGCAAGGGCACTCCGCAAAGTGGTGTTCTTTCCCTCTTCTGTGGAACATTGTAACGGGTGATTTTTTAGCTGGTTTGGTTTTGGCAACACTGGTTTTGACAGCTGACGTGTGTTTAGTACCTTGTGTCACTGTCAAACAGCTTCAGTTTGGTTTGCAATTTAACCATGGATCGTCTTACAAATGAACAACGCTTGCAGATTATTGAATTTTACTATCAAAATTCGTGCTCGGTTCGAAATGTTCATCGCGCGCTGCTTCCATTTCATGGTCTGCATTCTCGACCTTCTGAGCAGTCTATTCGGAAGATTGTGACCAAATTTTGCACCAAATTTACTTTGTTGGACATTAAACCACCAACACGTTTACGTACTGTGCGTAGTGAAGAAAATATTGCGGCTGTATAAGCTAGTGGGACAGAAGACCGCGAAATGTCGATTCGGCGCCGTTCCCAGCAGTTAGGCCTTTGTTACAGCACTACGTAGAAAATTTTGTTGAAGGATTTGGGCGTAAAGCCTTTTAAGATACAGCTGGTGCAAGAACTGAAGCCAGCCGATTTACCACAACGCCGAATTTTTGGTGAATGGGCTCTTGGAAAGCTGGCCGAGGATCCGCTTTTTTATCGAAAAATTGTGTTCAGCGATGAGGCTCATTTTTGGTTGAATGGGTACGTAAATAAGCAAAATTGCCGCATTTGGAGTGAATTTCAGCCAGAAGCATTGCAACAGCTACCAATGCATCCCGAAAAAGCCACTGTTTGTTGCGGTTTATGGGCCGGCGGCATTATTGGGCCATATTTCTTCAAAGATGATGCGAATCGCAGCGTTACTGTCAATGGTGAACGCTACCGAGCGATGATAACAAACTTTTTTTTGCCCGAAATGGAAGTTCTTGACTTGCATGATATGTGGTTTCAACAAGACGGTGCCACACGCCACACACCACGCGAAACAATGGCGCAATTGCGAGGCGAGTTTGGTGAACAGTTAATTTCACGTTTTGGGCCGGTCAATTGGCCGCCTAGACGTGCGATTTGACACCATTAGACTATTTTTTGTGGTTGTATGTCAAGGCTAATGTCTATAGGGACAAGCTCGCTTCGATTGACGCACTGGGAGCCAACATCCATGCATTCATTCGTGAGATACCGGCCGATATGTGTGAAAGAGTATGCCAAAATTGGACTCAGCGGATAAGCTACCTGAGACGCAGCCGCGGTCAACATTTGCATGAAATTATCTTTAAACAATAAATTGCAAGGTTCAGACTATCGATTAAAATAAATATTTCATTCATTTTTTCGAATTTGTTTGTGTTTTTTAAAAAAAATGTTCTAAACCTCTTAAAAAATCACCTTTTAGTTAACGAACTGCTAGTATCCCTGAAGAAAGCAGGGTACATAGTCATTGCTTATACCGATGATATTGGTATGCTATCGCTGTCACAGGCAATCATCCTAGAACCCTAAGAGACCTTCTCTAAAACGCACCTAATATGCTCACAGGATTTGCTGATCGCTGTGGACTTGAAACGGGCAGTGTTAAGATTAAAGGTGGTACTGGTAGGATATGATCTCTTGCATTCGAATTATCAGAACATCCTTCGTATTCGTTTTTGTATAGCTGTTTCTACCTCCTCCGTACTGTGATGTCTTTATTGAGACGTGTCTAATAACTTACCCCTTCTGCTTACGATGCACAGTCCCGATATAGGTTTGTTTCTATGTACAACCTTAGCGTGTTGTTCTGAGCAATAGGTTCTTCGAGATCTTTGAGCTGAGACGAATAGGATATTCTTTTCCTTCTTCGCAGAGCCATCTTCTTCATATTTCTTCTTCTTCATCTGGTGTGATATTCTTCTCTTGGGGATCTTAGTTCACTTAAATTTTTCTGTTCAGCTCCTTGTCTTCGTCATTATATATGTTAGGTGTTCTTGTTTGGCAATGATTCTGAATCGACGAGCCAATTTCTGACTGACTACTTAATAAAAAGCCACCAATGGCTAGCGCCCCGTACATTAGATGTGCCCATTTCATTTTTCCATTTAAAACCCAACGCGCTGCCCTTGAATGCTGTTCAGGCTTCACGGCCCAAACAAACTAGAGTGTTTGTTTTGGCAGAATAATGAAATCTCCACCCCAATCGTGATTCGCATTCTTTGCATCGTTTATAAGCAAATGGAATAATTCATGCAAGCTGTCAAATCGTGCATACATCCGAGATCCAAATCCAGAGATCATCACAAGGAATATGGAAATGTTTCCGTCGATTCTTGGCGAGCAAATAACTCAGCGAATAGAAGAACCTACTCGACCGGAAGTCCTTTTCGCGGCAGTGTCGTGATAATTTGGCTTTTTCTAACAATTTCAAGTGCCAGCTCAAGCTCAATGGAATCTAAGTGCACGAATTCTAATCTAGGAAAAAAATTACACATCGGCATCTTCTTGCAAGTCCTTCGAGCTCGGGGTAGTCGCCTTTGTTGTCTCGTTCAGTTCTTAAACACTTTCCGAAACGCAGTCAAAGTGAGTTTTATTTTTGAATACTCGTTAAACCAACAGCGGGTGAATAAGTGAGTGAGAAGGGCGCTGAAAGCAGAAAGAGTGATTTTGCGTTAATGAATATTTCATTTGAACGTCTTATAGCCGAGAGGGATTTTCTTATCCTGGTTGGTGGCTTTCATTTGTTTAACGATTTTCTTTCATCGTCATCGTGGTTGTTTTCCTACCCCGTTTTGCCGCAATGTCTCCATCTCGTGTATATATACTTCTCAATTGTTTGCTTTTCTGAATAAAGTTGCTCGAGTTATTTGGCCGGATGGCCATGTAGATGGCCAAGGGGAACTCTCGCACTCCTCCTATAAAAACTCAAAGTGTATGTACTGAGGTATCCTTTGAGGGGTGGCTGGGTAGCGCAGTTTATTTCGAGCTTAAAAAATGTAAATTATTGTAAATGTGATCCACAGCGCGGTTAGATTGGCTGTTAAGAAGGATTTCCAAAAAAGCGACTACGGATTAAGGAAGGCGCAACTCTGTGTGTTTATGTGCAAAAGGACGAGTATTTTAAAATTAAGACAGTTGCGTAGGGATTTAGTTTGAAATTATTTGAATTAATTTTCGGGTTGAAGGACCAGTTGTGTGTGTTTCTTACTTTCTTAGTCGACCGACGAAAGCATATCGTTGTTCCTTGTGGTCGTTTTTGGCTGTAATAATGTTAATGTTTTTTTTTTTCTGTGTGTTGATTTGGAAAATGTGTTTTTGGGAGGGCGGGAATGAAGTTGTTTGATGTATTTCAATTACATTAACTGTAATCTTTGTGCGGTCAGTTGGATTAATGGGATTTAACTTAACTGGATTTCTGAAAATTGAATTGAAGTTTAAGTAGGAAAACGATGGGTTCATTTCTGTGTGGGAAGTGTTAAATAAATCAGTCAGCAATGGGTGGGAGTTTTTGAAACGCTATAGGTTAGAAAGTCTTTAGCTTAGTTTGGCAAATAACTGATAAGTTATTGCCAACATTTCTTTACACAATTATTTTGTCGATGGGATTTGAACTTAAAAACATTTATTTTTGTTTTTGTAAAATGTTCAACTACTTCTGATCTCCCACCTCCTCGTGGTGATATCATTTCCTATACTTACTTACTTAAGGTGGCGCTACAGTACGTTGTGGACTTGGGCCTCAATCAACAGGCTCCGCCAGCTAGCTCGATCCTTAGCTAGTCGTCTCCAGTTTTGCACTCCGAGTTGATTGAGGTCCTCTTCCACTTGAGTGCGCCACCTGAGTCGCGGTCTTCCTCTCCTCCTACGCCCCTCGGGAATAGTGTCGAAGGCTTTCCGGGCCGGAGCATTGGTGTCCATGCGCTCTAAATGACCGAGCCATCTGAGTCGCTTCCCAGTAATTCAAATGAAGATTGTGCGAGGAGTTTAGTTCTGCGTTCATTCAGGCCAATATTCTTAAGCCAGGTCGAGCCAACCAATTCCAACAGTAGATATAGTCAACAGTTCCAGTCACGATGAATGGCTTTACGAACGCCTACGATATTTTCGAGATGAAGACTGTAAGGAGCAGGCGTCAGCCAGCCCCCTGTCTTTCTACTGGAGCCTTTTTACTGTCGCTGCTAGACACTGATTGTTCAACGAATTTTAAACAAATTTTTATATATTCTACAATGGACGAACGTTGTCTATTTTGGCCTCACCCATCTAGCTCTCTCCTAAGCAAGTCTAGTTGCCCAGTCTAAGTTTATCCAGATTCCTTACCACCCTATCCCAACCCAATTGTGCCTTAATAGGTCGGGAACTCAATCCAAACCTAATTGTCTGAGCCGCCCGGGACTCTAAATCAACCTAATTGTGCCTTAACCAACTCTAATTGTGAGTTTACTCGCTGGGGGCTCTATCCCAACCTAATTGTGTTTTATCCCCACCTAATTCTGTCTTTACCGACAGAGGACTCTATCCCAACCCTAATTGTTCCTTAACTTTCCGGGGGCTATATCTCAACCTAATTGTGCTTTAACCGGCCGGGGACTCTATCCCCACCCTAATTGTGCCTTAACCGGTCGGGGACTCTATCCCAACCAAATTGTACCTCAATCGGCTGGGACTCTATCTAAACCTAATTGTGCCTTAACCGGTCGGTGACTCTATCCCAACCTAACTGTGCCTTAACCGACCGGCCTTAACTATGCCCTTACTGAGCGGGGACTATTTCCCAACCCTAATTGTGCCTTAACTCTCCGCGGGCTCTATCCCAACATAATTGTGTTTTTACCGGCCAGGGACTCTATCCCCACCTAGTTCTGTCTTTACCGACCGAGAACTCTATCCCAACCCTAATTGTTCCTTAACTTTCCGGAGGCTATATCTCAACCTAATTGTGCTTTAACCGGCCAGAAACTCTATCCCAACCCTAATTATGTCTTAACCGAGCGGGGACTCTATTCCAACCAAATCGGCTGTGACTCTATCTCAACCTAATTGTGCCTTAACCGGTTGGGGACTCTATCTCAACCTAATTGTGTCTTAACCGACCGGCCTTAACTATGCCCTTACTGAGCGGGGACTATTTCCCAACCCTTATTGTGCCTTAACTCTCCGGGGGCTCTATCCCAACCTAATTGTGTTTTAACAGCCCGGGGACTCTATCCCCACCTAAATCTGTCTTTACCGACAGAGGACTCTATCTCAACCCTAATTGTTCCTCAACTTTCCGGAGGCTATATCCCAACCTTATTGTGCTTTAACCGGCCGGAAACTCTATCCCAACCCTAATTGTGTCTTAACCGATCGGGGACTCTATTCCAACCAAATTGTACCTCAATCGGCTGGGACTCTATCTCAACCTAATTGTGCCTTAACCATTGGGGGACTCTATCCCAACCTAATTGTGCATTAACCTACCGGCCTTAACTATGCCCTTACTGAGCGGGGACTATTTCCCAACCCTAATTGTGCCTTAACTCTCCGGGGGCTCTATTCCAACCTAATTGTGTTTTAACCATCCGTGGGCTCTATCGCAACCTAATTGTGCTTTAACCAGTCGGGGACTCTATCCCAACCTAATTCTGCCTTAAACGACCGGGCTTAACTATGCTCTTACTGAGTGGCGACTATTTCCCGACCCTAATTGTGCCTTAACTCTCCGGGGGCTTTATCCCAACCTAATTGTGTTTTAACCGGCTGGGGACTCTATCCCCACCTAATTCTGTCTTAACCAGCGGGGGACTCTATCCCAACCCTAATTTTGTCATAACTTTCCGGAGGCTATATCCTCACCTAATTCTGTCTTAACCGACCGGTGAGTCTATCCCAACCTAATTGTGCCTTAACCATCCGTGGGCTCTATCCCAACCTAATTGTACATTAACCAGTCGGGGACTCTATCCCCACCTTATTCTGTCTTAACCGGCGGGGGACTCTATCCCAACCCTAATTGTGTCTTAACTTTCCGGAGGCTATATCCCCACCTAATTCTGTCTTAACCGGTGGGGGACTCTATCCCAACCTAATTGTGCCTTAACCGACCGGCTTTAACTATGCCCTTACTGAGCGGGGACTATTTCCCAACCCTAATTGTGCCTTCACTCTCCTGCGGCTCTATCCCAACCTAATTGTGTTTTAACCGGCCGGGGACTCTATCCCAACCTAATTGTGCCTTAACCGACCGGCTTTAACTATGCCCTTACTGAGCGGGGACTATTTCCCAACCCTAATTGTTCCTTAACTTTCCGGAGGCTATATCTCAACCTAATTGTGCTTTAACCGGCCGAAAACTCTATCTCAACCTAATTGTGCTTTAACCGGCCGAAAACTCTATCCCAACCCTAATTGTGTCTTAACCGATCGGGGACTCTATTCCAACCGAATTTTGCCTCAATCGGCTGGGAGTCTATCTCAACCTAATTGTGCCTTAACCGGTCGGGGACTCTATCCCAACCTAATTGTGCCTTAACCGACCGGCTTTAACTATGCCCTTACTGAGCGGGGACTATTTCCCAACCCTAATTGTGCCTTCACTCTCCTGCGGCTCTATCCCAACCTAATTGTGTTTTAACCGGCCGGGGACTCTATCCCAACCTAATTGTGCCTTAACCGACCGGCTTTAACTATGCCCTTACTGAGCGGGGACTATTTCCCAACCCTAATTGTTCCTTAACTTTCCGGAGGCTTTATCTCAACCTAATTGTGCTTTAACCGGCCGAAAACTCTATCTCAACCTAATTGTGCTTTAATCGGCCGGAAACTCTATCCCAACCTCAATTGTGTCTTAACCGATCGGGGACTCTATTCCAACCAAATTGTACCTCAATCGGCTGGGACTCTATCTCAACCTTATTGTGCCTTAACCGTTTGGGGACTCTATCCCAACCTAATTGTGCCTTAACCGACCGGCCCTAACAATGCCTTTACTGAGCGGGGACTATTTCCCAACCCTAATTGTGCCTTAACTCTCCGGGGGCTCTATCCCAACCTAATTGTGCTTTAATCAGTCGGGGACTCTATCCCAACCTAATTGTGTCTTAACCGGACGAGGACTCTATCCCAACTGATAACAGTGAAAACCATGTCTTTTACCTTGTCAGTACATCTGCAGATAAGTAACCCACCAGTTTTTAGTATTTGGTGGTTCCTGCACGTATTCCAATTGTGGGACTTGGATGCAATCAACAGATTCGAGAGATCGAAAAGGTGGCGCCTTGGTGTCCACCGGGTTGACATTACCCCTTCTGTGATTTGTTCTTTTCGTCAGGGTTTGTATTAGTGTTAAATGTCTCTTTGCATTTTAAGGTGTTCCGTAGAGCCGTTCCCAATGCAAACAATGTTTTTGTTTCATTCATTTTTAAAATCAAATAAAGGAACAGCATGTTTGATCCAAATTGTCCGCACAAAACCACATTCACCAGTTTCTTGGAAACCAGCATGAATTGTTGTATTTTGGTCACATTACAAAAGTCAAACATGGTCCGACAATGCGACTACAAAAAGACCATTGCTTGCGTGATTTTCGGAACACACTTCCGATCCTGAAGGGTAAATGTGTTGCGAACCGTTCTGTCTTCTTTCCTTTGTTTTCACTAAATTAAACCATCCTCATAGAGGAACAACTATAGCTGCACAATGCACTTCTTCTTCCATATTGTTCGCCAAAAAGACTCAAAATCTCACATGTCGCATGATTAGCAGGCCATCCTCGTTGTTGTTGCTAGTGCACTCCGGGTGGCAAACACAGACTTCCTGCTAGGCACAGTAGGAAGCCTAAGTGACATATTCTGGAAAATAGACGTCCCTATCCACAATCATATCTTCTCCAAATTCGTTACAAAAGCGAAAGCCAATGTGTCAGGACATGAGTTTTGTGTTTGGTCATAGAAATAGCAAGACACTTTCTCCATAGGGAATTCCACATACTCAATTTCGAAAACTCCGAAAGAGTATAGGTCCTTGATGATGATGTGTTCAGAGTTGTTAAGGAACAGAACAGGAACACCAACTTTTTAATAATGAAGATGAAGACCACCGTGAAATTGTGTGTGTACACAACAGCTCTTATGTCCTCTCTCCTTAGCCCTCAATGTGGCAATATAAATGTTTGTATTAAGTTTTTTTTTGTTGTGTCTGCTTTTCTCACCATATTCCTTTTTTTTTGTTTTGTTGATTTTTGGTATTTTGATTCATTTATTTGGATTTGGACATTGTCTTCATTATTTGCCTGATGCCATTCAGTCCAGCAGTGGTCTGATGGTCATTTATCCAACTAAGGAAAATAGAAACATCATCTTCTTATCCGAGGGGAAGTCAATAACCAGAAGAAGAAGTGGAAGGACAGCCCCAAAAGTGTATACCTTTTTAGGTAGTCTCTGTGTAGTCTGACGATGATGACGCTTAATGATGCAAGCGGGCATGTGGACGATGTGTTACAAAACAATATGCCAGACCGAGTGTTATATCTTGTCCAAAAGGATATCCGAATGTCGTATCATTTATTTTGATAAGACCCTAATGAATTTCGTATTTTCTTTTCTTGTTGATGACACTCATCCCAGATTATTATTTGAAGTGAATGACTGGTTATGAACGAGGAATACTAAATCAACAAAAATGGGAAGAGGGAAGCGGGTCCGATAATAATAATTATTGTTATTATGAGGCGAGAAAAAATTCATTAGTTCTTAGTTTGGACAGGAATTATGACAAAGCGTGTGATCTTGATCAGTGATGTGGTTCAGAAAAAAAAAAACGATTGCTTCAGGAATTTTATGGGACTTTGTGATCAAGATTGTCCTATTTATGAGATGATTTCCAATTTATGGTTGTTTTTATTCACATTGCTTTGCTCATGACGGTAAGTTTTGTATCGTCAACATTCACATACGGACAACTTTCGCCGTGATGTTAAAACTTAACATTGCTTTGTATAGCATGTTCCTATAGACACTGTCATAAAAAGAGCCTTGAAATAGTTTATTTGCCAATTTGAAGTTCTCAGTTATGTTTTTAAAAACTTCGGTTGCGGTTGAGAGCAAATCTAGTCGACGAGACTAAAGACAAACGGGTTCATGCTACATGATGAATACGGGCAGGCAGATACATGCAGCCAAGCAAGAAGCATATAAAGCAGCGCTGCACAGGGGGACGAGATCACCTCGGGAGCTCTTCAAACAGAAGAGGAGAGAAGAACACAAGCTTTTCAGAAAGAAAAAGAGAGAGCATGAAAAGCGATCAATCGAGGATGTTGCGAGACTAAAAAACAGAAATGAGGTTCGGAAGTTTTACCGAGAGTTAAAACGAATGACTCAAGGTTACCGAGAACAAACTGAAGTCTGTAAAGACCAACAGGGAAATATCCTAGAAGAGTCACATTCAATGCTGAGGATATTATGGAAGGACCACTTATGCAGACTGTACAACGGCGATTACGAGTCAAATTCCGCTATCAGGCAGAATCAACCATTCAATGAAGACGACGCAAGCCAAGATTATCGTCTACACGACCTTGAAGAAATGAAATGAAGAAATAAGCTTATTAAAACAATAAAGCCGCATCACTGCCGAAATCTTCAAAGCAGCCGGCGATGGCTTGGTAAGGAGAATGCACCAACTAATCTGCAGAACATGGTCGGAACATGGACCTGATGAATGGAACCTCTACATTGTTTGCCCGATCCTGACATAGAAAGACAACAGCTGCTTTTAAGCTCTATGAGCAAAAGAGGAGAGAGGAACGTCGCCGACACGGCTTCTTGGAAGAAAATAGAGGGAGAATAAAAAGCGTCAGCTCGAAGATTTTGAGAAAACCAACAGCAGGAATTAAGTTTGGAGGTTCTACCGGAAGGAAAAATAGCTGGCTCAAGGTCATCGATCGAGAACCGATGCCCGCAGGGATAAGGAGGGAACATCAGTGTGTAGAATCGCAGTCAATACTGGGATTTTGGAAAGACCACTTTTGTAGACTATATAACGGCGACGACGAACAAAATCCCTTCGTCAGGCAGGAGTCTTTCATCGGACACGATGATAGCCAATAATTCTGTGAACCCAACCTAGAAGAAGTGAAAACGGCAATTCACGGCTGAAATGCAACAAAGCCACTGGAGCAGATGGTTTAGCTGCCGAGCTGTTCAAAGCAGCAGGCGACGAAAAAGGGAGATCCTCTAAACTGCGCTTAATACAGAGGAATCAGCCTTCTTAACCTCTTTGCCGTAATATGTGAACGCCTCTTGCCTTTCGTCAACAATCTGATTGGTACTTATCAATGTTGGTCTTAGATCAAAGTCAACCATCGAACAAATTTTCACTTTGCCGACCTATGGACTCCAAATTGACCACCTTTTTATACATTTAATAAAGACTTTCTAATAAGCAAAGCTTTCGATGTTTTCGGAATGAAAGTTTATTAAGATCTAAATAACAAAATTATAATTTTCATAAGCAAACAATTCATAGAGAAATATGATCGAACAAGTATTGAAATAGAAAGTAGGTATATGTTATTAAATTACAGGTACATATTTCAACATTTAACGCCACGTATAACATCTATAGAGATGGACTGTGTTAAGCTACGAGGGTGGTCCCAAAAGTACCCGACCTATCGTATGGATGCCGGTAGTTGATTAAAAATATTGACTATTATTTAAAGTACTAACCATTTGCAGCGTAAAATTAAAGTTTGACAATCCTGCATCGCCTAGTATTCTTTTGGCAGTCAGTTCAAGTGGATGCTTTCCGTGAATTAGTCAAGATGGATAAAATTGGCCATCGTTATGTGAGCCAATACTTTAATTTGAAAGGCAGCTTAGTCCAACCAATATCAAAGCAGAGCTTGATTCTACTCTGGGAGAGTCTGATGCACCTTCATTAACAACGGTAAAATATTGGGTGGCGGTGTTCAAACAAGGTCGTACCAGCTGCCAAGACGAGCACCGTAGTGGGCGACCAAATGAGGTGACAGTACCAGAAATGCTGACAAAAATTCATAAAATGGTATTGCATGACCGCTTTGTACACCGGATACTTACCAAAAATTTGGATATGAGAAAGCAATGCGCAATGTCTGTGCCGCGATTACTGACAATGGCACAAAAACAGCGTCAGAAGTATGTTGCAATTTAGTGTTTGGCAAAATTTCGAAGAAACAAAGACGAGTTTCTGCGTCGATTTATTACCATGGATGAAACATGGGTCCATCACTTCACACCTGACACAAAAGAACAGTCAAAACAATGGACTAATTGGCTCTAAGGAAAGCAAAGACAGTTCCATCAGCAGGCAAGGTCATGGCGTCAGTTTTTTGGGATGCTCGAGGTGTGATGTTCATCGATTATCTTCAAAAGGGAAAAACCATCAACGGCGAGTATTATGCGAATTTGTTGCAGCGTTTGGGTGATGAAATCAAAGAAAAACGGCCCCATTTGGTGAAAAAGAAAGTTTTGTTTCATCACGACAATGCACCAGTTCACACATCCGGCATTGCTTTGACCAAAATTAATGAGTCGGAGTTGGAATTGTATTATTTTATTTTTCCTTGAAGAAATGACTTGGTTTAAAGAGATTTTCCAACAACAAAGAGGTGGAGTCTGTAGTTGATGGCTATTTTATGGTGCTCGACAATTCTTCCTACAAACAGGGTATCGAAGCTTTTGAGCTCGTTTATCGAACTAAATGGAGACTTCGTAGAGAAATAAATGTTTTTTTTTCCAAATTGTTTGTGTTTTCTTTGTCATGTCGGGACCACCTTCGTATGTCTCGTTTTGGCATCCCTGGCAAGCTTGTTCGCTAGAAGGTTTGCAACGATCTGACGGAGTCCTTAGATGTCAAAAACGATTCAGACGAGTCAATGTACTGCCATGTGACTTCCTTAACATCGTGTTGGAGAAGATAGTGCAAATATCTAACGTCAAAACCTGATCCACGATCCTACATGACATTGCCATGGGCCTTGATAACTATCATGAGACAAATAAATAAATACTTCTGCAGATGTTCAAACTAAGATCTCACTGGTCAATGGTGGAAATGAAAAATAACTACTGTCAGGAAATGTAAAAATTGCTCGATGCCCAAATAGTGGGTTATTGTAAATGAAAAGTCTCTCAATAGTAGTGGAAAACCCTTTGTTATTTGGGGCGTAAAAGCAATTTTATAAGACCTCCATCAATACATTTATAAGTTTTTTTTTTTTTATTTTGATAGAAGTTTAGTAGATATGTATGTTCTATCGATTTCCCTGGGATCGGATGGTCCAATATTCATGAATCCTTTTCATTCTCAAATAAACTATATTATCCTTTCCATTTGAAAACCCCAATAGAGGAAGTGTCGGCTGGAAAAAAAAGCCAAAAACAAAAAGGTCATACACATTTGTCACACAAATACGAACCAAATGAACATCTATGGACCACCCGTTGTAGACATTCTATGACAAACTATGCGCTCTTCCCAAAATCAAACTACAAAATAAAAAGAACATCCTTATTCTCCCAAACACAGCCAAATAAACTGTGTAGCATAAAAAGGCTTCAATAAATCGACGTTCCAAATAACATTTGACCTTTTTTTTCTGCCGTGCAATTTTCTCTAAATCGAATCGATCATTTATCACACGTTGTTGAATCCTGATAGGGATTCAATCTTTTATGTTTTGTGTATCCTTATTTTTCCATCTGTGTGTTTTTTTTTTTTTTGCACTGATTGTATTTTTATTTATGGACGAAATGAGTTTCAAATATTTTGAGGTAGAAATTGAAAACATTGAATCCTAATGTCTTTATACTCGAAGCACAAATTCGAATTGTGGCTGCGGCTGCTGGATGTCCTTATTTTGTTTAGATTGATTTTATTTTTTTTCGTATTTTGTTTTTCTGAAACACAATGCAGTCCTAATAAAAGGGATACAAACAAGAATGCACTAAAACGACCATCGAATGTGGTCCATAATGTTTACCTTTCGGGTGCATCCCATTTTCCATTGTGTGTGAATCTGTATAGTCCTTTATTGTCGTATAGTCCTGGGGAAATTGAATTGTTTGCATTGCGCCCTTTAGCTGAAATTAGTGTCTAATGGGCAATTGCCTGATGCATGCGTGTAACTATGTCCTTGGTCAGATGCGGGGATGTTCCATTGATTTGACATTTTCAAAGCAAGGACCTATAAATCTAAACAACTTTCCTAACAAGGTGTTTTGTTGACTTTCTGATGGGATGGTTGGTTTGTTACACCGGACACCAGAGTGTGGCTTCTTAATTTAACATAGATTGTCTCTGTTGTCCTTAAGTGTCAATGATGATGATGGCTTCATTAAGGCGATTATATTGGGTGTTGTCCTGGCAAATAGCTTGAACACTACAGGGACAGGACACTGAACATAGGACATATGGAGTATGTGGGTCAGCATTATATGAATGGTCATTTATCTTTGTGGATTTTGTTGTGGATCTAAGCTCAATAATAAGTAGGGACGTTACATTTTTGTTTTACGACATGGCTATGAATTTTACAGCATCCCACTTGAGACGCTAAATATGACAGCAAGGACGATTACGGGATGAGTATAATATGTACAATCAAAGAAAAAGAAAACCCAACAGACGCAGACAAAAAAAAAAGGAAATGAATATGAATGGAATGCGTATAAATGGGACTGGTATTAAAGGACTATCGCAGCACAAAGTTCCTGCCATGTGGAATTGACAGCAAGGGCAAAAGGAATAAAAAATGGATGTCTTATTTTCAGGGATAACGATTTGACATTCCATTCGAAGAGGGAAAACCAACGGGAAAAAAATGAAAAAAAAAAACTGAATGGCATGTCTTTTAATATTTTTTTCGTACAACCAATAACCCAAGCTCATCCTTATTTTGGTTTTTTGCTGGCGTGTTCCTTATGTTTGGCCGAAAAAGCTCCCGTGGGTCGATTTAGAAAAACACAAAATCTCCTCATAAAGGTATATGGAAATGCGATTAGGTGTATTGAGATGGAGAAGTAGAAATCTATACGCAATATCGATGAATACGAAATTTGACAAGCTAGAAGATTTATATCGTGTCCTTGGAGCAAAGCCTTTACATGGAAAGTTGTTTCATTTGATTTTGTGAAAATCAATTGAAATGACATATTTTTTCTTTATTTTTAAAATTCGTGAAAAGGGTTCAGTCCCAGGAGACTTGAAAACGATTTTTAATGTTTTAAGGCCATCTAGCAGAGTGAACTGTTGGAAATCAAAACTAAAATTATTGTATGCAAGCAATAGGCATGCCTACATGATACGTCCCTAGATATAATTGTTCGTGATTCTATCCAAATCTCAGTCTTCCTCTTATACCAATTTTATTTCTCTGACATTATCTGGAGCTGGATTTCTGCCCTTCTGCTACATGTGGTTGTGAAATTAGCGGTGCATCAGTAGGACGATCAGTAGGTAAGTGCGTGGTTGAAGATCTCCCCATGTCACCATTAAACTTCTACAAAAGTAACGTTTTAAGAACAATCATAGAATTTATTATAAAAACATTTCAAATGGCTCTGGCATTTACGTGACGGAGTTTCTGGTAAGGTATTACGGGTCTGACCTTATGTCGGTGGTCATATAATATGATGGTTGCCCGATTTTTTCGTTGTCAGTGTGTGACTGTAATTGCTTCGCTGTCTGTATTTCTAACTATTCTAATCTTAGCGTAAGCGATTTTGCGAATGTGTTGGACAAATACAAAGTCCTTCTCCATATTTGTGCTTAAAGTTGACAGAATAACACAATAAGACAGGTCAATAACTAGGTAAGTGGCTTCTGCAAAGTATTGGAATGCAAGGAAATTTCCGAAATGGTCTTATCTGATGATCGCAAATTTCAAGGTATCTATCATTACTTTGTTAGGCCGACTGATGATAGACCTTCCCAACGAAAGAAGTCTTGAAATTCGTATACTTTGAGGTGATTCCGTACATTAACGTTTCCATTAATAATGACATCAGTTGTTCAAACAAGGTGGATTGTGGATATTATTCCATAAATTTAGATGTCCATAATGGCACAGAGAGATGGATTCGAGACCCGTCATCGGCCTCAATCAACAGTCTACGCCAGCTAGCTCGGTTCTTAGCTAGCTGTCTCCAGTTTTGCACTCCAAGTTGATTGACGTCCTCTTCCACTTGAGTACGCAACCTGAGTAGCGGTCTTCCTCTCCTTCTACGTCCCTCGGGAATAGTGTCGAAGGCTTTCTGGGCCGGAGCATTGGTGTCCATCTGCTCTAAATGACCGAGCCATCTGAGTCTCTGGACCTTGGCACTTCTGGCTAATTCCATGTCGTTGTACAACCCGTAAAGTTTGTTCTTATATCTCTTTCGCCATTCCCCTTCAATGCACACGGGGCCAAAGATGAGCCGAAGAACTTTCCTCTCGAAACAGCCCAAGGCGCTTTCATCCTATTTTGTCAAGGTCCATGCTTCCGCACCGTACAGCAGGACTAGGAAAAAGAGCGTGTTGTACAATTTTACCTTAGTTGCTCTAAAGAGGGCTTTTCTACTCAATTGCTTTCTTAGCCCAAAGAAACAGCGATTAGCAAGAGTTATTCTTCGACTGACCTCGGCGCTGGCACTGGTGCGATTGCCCGTTATTATAGCGGAGCTTAGGTAGACAAACTGCTCTACTACCTCGAAGTTGTATGCTTCTATTGTGACATTCTGTCCGAGCCGTCCGTGTTGGATGTCCTTCCTCGAAGACAGCATATACTTCGTTTTTAACTCATTTACCGCTAAACCCATTTTTGCCGCTTCTGTCTCAATTCTCACAAAAGCGCCATTGAAATCACGCTGTGTTCTTCTCGTAATATTGATATCATCGGCGTACGCGAGAAGTTGAACAGATTTTTGGAAGATAGTGCCTCTGGGACGGTAGAGTTCTGCACTATCTTCTCAAGAACGATGTTAAAGAAATTACACGACAGTGCATCGCCTTGTCTGAATCCTTTTTTGACGTCGAAAGATTCCGTAAGCTCGTTGCCAACCTTGATGGAGCAGCGTGAGTTCTCCATCGTCATTTTGCACAAGCGAGCGAGCTTGGCAGGGATGCCAAAACTAGACATTGCTTTATAAAGTTCGTCTCTGTAGATGCTATCATACGCAGATGATAAGAAGAATTTTCCTCAAGTTAGGCTAAGTACCTACTGCTTAAAATGTTGAGCTCTTATGAGGATAATTGTGGTGGTAGAACAAATAGAGCAAACACAACATCTACCACGCCCGCGCCGTCGATGATGATGATGTTTCAAAATAGTTGTATGTTGTCCTTCAAGGCCGTTAAGGATAATTTATCGCATTGCTTACAATTAAAAATGTTCCATTATGTGTTAGTCAAATCTTCATTTTCATCTTTGCGGATTACTCCTAGTCTTGGCTATCCTTTATTTTCATAGTACAAGTCTTTTCATTTTACCGAAAGGTTAAACAGCTGGCTCAAGGTCATCGAGCAAGAACCGATGCCTGCAGAGATAAACAAGGGAACATCATAGTAGAATCGCAGTCAATGTTGGGGATTTGGAAAGACCACTTCACTGGAACTCGGTCGACAAATTGGAAAGCCATTTTACTTTTCTGAACATGATACTTTTATTTCCTATCGGTTCTGATCCTCATTAGGCGTTTCTACTTTTACTTCTAAACTGATTGTGTATTACCTTGTAAAAATTAACATTCGTTACGCTATTTAATAGGAATTGCCGGAACTTCCTGTTGTATGTTGATAAAACTTTGTAGTAGTAGTAGCTGCCGCGCCCGCACCATCTACAACACAAACGAGATAAACAAGATGGTGGTGTTAATAGGAGTAT
>CAKKXW010000001.1:85322327-85338104 GCA_920937365.1 Sphaerophoria rueppellii
TGGCTGCAGGCCAGGCACGTTGCGGCAGATCCTGGAAAAGACCTATGAACTCCAAATCGATACTCACCACTTTTTCATCGATTTTAAGGCCGCGTACGACAGCATCTACAGAGACGAACTGTACAAAGCTATGTCTAGTTTTGGCGTCCCTGCCAAGCTCGTTCGCTTGTGCAAAATGACAATGGAGAACTCACGCTGCTCCATCAAGGTTGGCAACGAGCTCACGGAATCTTTCGACGTCAAAAAAGGATTCAGACAAGGCGATGCACTGTCATGCGATTTCTTCAACATCGTTCTTGAGAAGATAGTGCAGAACTCCAACGTCAACACCAGAGGCACTATCTTCCAAAAATCTGTTCAACTTCTCGCGCATGCCGATGATATTGATATAATGGGAAGAACACAGCGTGATGTCAATGGCGCCTTTATGAGAATTGAAACAGAAGCGGCAAAAATGGGTTTAGCGTTAAATGATGGAAAAACGAAGTATAATGCTGTCTTCGAGGGAGGACATCCAACACCGACACGGCTTGGACAGAACGTCAAAATAGACACGTATAACTTCGAGGTAGTAGAGGAGTTTGTCTACCTAGGCTCCGTTATAAACACGGGCAATAACACCAGGGCCGAAATCAGACGAAGAATAACTCTTGCTAATCGCTGTTTCTTTGGGCTTAGAAAGCAATTGAGTGGAAAATCCCTCTCTCGAGCAACTAAGGTAAAACTGTACAACACACTCATCATCCCAGTCCTGCTGTATGGTGCAGAAGCATGGACCCTGACAAAATCGGATGAAAGTGTCTTGGGCTGTTTCGAGAGGAAAGTTCTTCGGGTCATCTTTGGTCCCTTGTGCATTGAAGGGGAATGGCGAAGAAGATATAAGAGCAAACTTTACGGGTTGTACAACGACATGGAATTAGCCAGAAGTGCCAAGGTCCAGAGACTCAGATGGCTCGGTCATTTAGAGCAGATGGACACCAATGCTCCGGCCCGGAAAGCCTTCGAAACTATTCCCGAGGGACGTAGGAGGAGAGGAAGACCGCGACTCAGGTGGCGCACTCAAGTGGAAGAGGACCTTAATCAACTTGGAGTGCGAAACTGGAGACGACTAGCTAAGGACCGAGCTAGCCGGCGGAGTCTGTTGATTGAGGCCCAGGTCCACAACGGACTGTAGCGCCACCTTAAGTAAGTAAGTAAGATTGATCGTGTGTATAAGTGTTATCCAGAGCATTTCAAAATACTGCGAACCGGTTTGATTTTCCTATAGGTATTTTTTGGAGCAAATGAGAGCTTAAAACACTTGGAAGCTTGTGTAATTCCGAATGAATGAGTTTTATAACTTTGAAAATCGAGCTACGGACTCTACTACAAAGCGAACAATTTCGCAAAAGGTCAATTTCGGTCTGGTTAATGAAGATTTTAAACTCAAGATATTTTCTTGGTAGGTCAACTAATGCGGTAGACAAATAAATTAGATCACATAGAAGGCAATTTAAGCAATGACAATGAGAATCACATACGGTATTGATGAAAATAGCCATAAATCCAACTTCAACCAGACGCAGGTGCTTGAACTCAATTTTCAAATAAACAAAATAAGAACATTTCAAAAACATGCGTACCTAGAATCAGTTAATGCTAAACCTTTGCCACACGAAGCACAAAAAACTCAATTCTATTTCAACAACAACTGCTGACACACATTTATCACACTGTAATTGCATTATTATAAACTTTTCACTCGCAGTTTAAAACCAAGACGAAAAAAGGGTTGCATACTCCGGAACAGATTGAAAGCGAATTACTACACTCCGACTCTAACGTAACAGCACCATATTATATTCCATAAATAACAACCTCATTGTAGCATATCACACCAACTTCACTTACTCCTTTCGCCTTCTCGAGATCATCATACACAGAAACACCTACCAACACAATATTTTAGAAGCTTTGAAATTTCATATATTAAAATGTGTTTTTGTCGTCGTCCTTTTTATTATTATTATTGAACTCTTTACATTGTATAAAGAGTGAGAGCACTCGTTCAACCCCTTCCCATTTAGCCATCATAAAATATTTCAAGTCGTCCCCGCATAGCTTGGCGTGTATAAAATTGTAAAATAAAATTTATGGCCAGTGCCAGCACGTGTTGAAAATTGCTCAAACATCGACATCGACATCGATGTCGACAAATTTTTGGGAACTAAACTTGTGAAATTTTGGCAATTTTCAAAAACCGATTTCCATGGAAATTGGAAATTTATTAAGTGCAAAGTGACACGAAACAATGGCGTCGATATGCTTAACAAAGTTTTTAATGTGCCAACTACATGAGACCTGCGAGAGGCCAGAGCTTGACTGGAGACCCGTCGAAAGTGTTAAATTTTGCAGTGCAAAAACAATCGCTGCCATCTGTAAATATGTAGAGAGAGCCAATATTATTATGGACCCATGTTAAAAGGTTCGACATTGCAAAATGGTGTCGATGGAAAACTTTAGAGCTTACCTTATTTTACACAGAAATTTACTCTGGCCAAGTAGTAGAAGGTACCTACTCAGCTTTTATGCCAGCCGAACCGGTCCGGTTCGTCTGACGCCATGCTATAACGGAAACAAGTCGTTGTCGGAATGGGCCTAAGACGACAAGCCGTTGTCGTCTATGGCAAAGGAACAGAAAATCATTCCGGGCGGTGTATGTGAATTTATGATCCTGTGCCAGCAATAAAAGCTGAAAAGTTTCGAATCCCATAAGGAACATAGTCAAGTCCTTGAGAAAACAACTGCAAGGAGAGGGCATACTATATTTTTACAATCAACATTTTCCTTTCTCGCCTTCCGCTAGCTTTCCGTTAAATTTTCCAAAAAAAAAGAGAAAATTTTATGTAAACTGTGCAAAAGTGGATGATGGCTGCATGCCACCGGAAGACGGAAAGGGTGTTTCCATGTGTCGGAGGGTGATTTAATTTTATTTTTATGTTGTTCTTTTTTTTTGCAAAAAAAAAAAAATATAGAGAGAGACACAAAAATTGCCAAAAGGCAATAATTTTAAATTATCACAAGAAAAATTTTTCAATTACATTTCGTGATTCGTGGACGTGTTGTAAGCCGTGAGCGTCTGTATATTTTGGTTTTCCGTTTCCAGTTTTGATTGAACGACGACTATGAAGACGACGACGACGACGTTCGAAGTATGAAAGTAAAAGGGAAACTATGCTCCATTAGTTCTTGTGCTTCTATGCTATTTTCAAACTGAAAGGGCTTTATGCTGTGGTAGCTAATTTTGGTGTTTCTTGATTTAGTGAGGTGGTAACATAAGTGGACCGACGCCGCCGATCGCTAACAAAAAAAGGGGTCTAAATGATGAATAGGCGTTTTTAATGGTTTTACAGAAGTTCTGCCGGAGTTTTGATGACCGCAAATAATTGCAAGCAGACACGCGTGAGGGCAAAGACAAATTGGTTGGGATGTTGAAACATTTTGTTATTGGCGACTGTGTTGTTGACTGAAGCCATGCAAGCGTACTCTTTCTTTTGAAATGAAAGTTATATTGATTTTTACTGATTTCATCATGTACATTGTCTTATTTTATGTCCATAACAGAGAATGAGCAACGAAGCGCCTTGAGAGTATTAAAATATTATATAGTTAGTGCCCTCGTGCTTTGTGATGGTGGCCCTGACTAACTCGATCAAAAAAAAAAAAAAAAAAATTGAGGTAGTCATTTCATCTGCACTTGATTGCAGTGCGCATTCGGAAAAGTTAATAACTAACAGTTGCGCATGGTTGTCGAATACGTGAAATTTTCACGAAACGTATACTTTAAGCACTGCCCGGCTGCCCCGATCAAGTCTCATCCACCCACCAAAAATCATCACCCAGACTATGAAACAGCTAGTAGCCGAACCGCCCAGAATATAAGAAAGCAAATAACAATAACATCAACTGAATGAATAACATATAGAACATTAGTATTTTTATAATTTACGTTTTTCTGACATTTTATAACTCGCTGGTGGTTCTTGCGAAAAAGTTGCCAGGTAGGAGTCGAATTTCGTATCTTCAAATATAATAAGTAGTTCTTGGTTAACAGCAATTAATGGTGCTTAAGGCAATTTAAATTGTTCCTAATTTTGTTCAAATATTTTTGTATTGTCTTTCCTCCCGAGATTCCTCCTTAACCTGAGTATCCAGGCTATTATTTTGAAGAGGTGTTCTTCCACTCTGGCAAAACCCTTGCGTAAGGTTTTCCATCTATCTTTCTCATCAGGGCTCGTTCCGAGCAGTTGGAAAACAGCATTAGTCCAGCCAATTCCAAAAAAAAAGGCGAATCTTCTTCTCCCTTCAATTTATCGTCCGATTGCGTCCCTTCTTACTTAGGTCATGGAAACGCTGATAAACTATCAGCTCAAGAAATATCTCGAAGACGGAAAGTTTCTTAATGCCGGCAGTTCGGCTTTCACAGCAACATGTCCACTGGTGATTCTCTCCGAACAGTGGAACAAATCTTTGCATCGTTTTGAAGAAAGTAAGATTGTTGCACTTGATATTTCAAAGGCATTTGATAAAGTCTGGCATCTTGCTCTTTTATCGAAAATGCGTGCCTTCGGAATCGATGAATCCCTACTTCGTTTGATTAGAAACTTTCTTTCGAATCGTTCAATACAAGTTGTATTGGACGGATTCAAGTCTGAAACCCACAATATAACTGCTGGTGTGCCTAAGGGCTCCATTTTTTCTCTGACCCTCTTTCTCGTTTTCATTAATGATCGCTTGTCTGTTACTTATAATCCAATAAACAATAAATTGTTTCGCTCACAATAACACCCTTAGCTTTTCTTATTCGTTTCCAGACTCACATCCCTCCTTTTCGTATGTGGATGTAGAACTAGAACGGCAAAATATGATAAGCTCATTAAAATCTGACAGCATTGTACAATAGGTGATAAAAACCCGTGTAGCGTGTAATTCTTCGAAAACCAAATTCTGTCTTGTATCGTTGAAGCGTGATATACCCCCTTTGCCACTGTTCATGAGTGGAACTTGCATCAATGAGACCGAACATCTCTGTTTTGTAGTTTTTTGGGTTTCTTTAGACGGTACAAGAAATTTTTCCCCTCATCTGATCTGGCTAGGCTATTATCTTTAAGACTTATATCCCACTGTCCACAGTTGAGTACAACTACCATCTCTGGGCTGGTGCTCCAACTACATACTTATACTTTTTGGATGGTATTCAAAAAAGAGCCCTATGAATGATCGGTGATAGAGACATCACTGTGGCATTCCATTCGTTAGATCACCGCGTTACATTTCATGTCTCTCTGTATTCTATGATTCTATCTTTTATTACTTCCACGGTAAGTGCTCTAGAGAAATAGCCAGTTGCATTCCTCCCCTAAAACAATTCATTCGTAATACTCGCGCTTCCAGGAATGCCCATTAGTTTACCCTCGAGCCCAAATTCGGACGTACTCTCAAGTATATAGAATCATTTTTTAGCCGTACTACGCGAATGTGGATCTCTCTTCCACACTCTGCTTTTCCCAGTCATTACAATGTTCAAGAATTCAAGAACAAAGTACATTGGCGCACCTCCTTTCCAACCCCTTCCGTTCTTCCTATTAATACGGCCACTATTAATCTGGGTGCAAATTATAAAAAAAAAAAACCCTGAGGCTGTCGCAGTAGTCAATTTCGTTTCCTTCCGAGGTTCCTCTCATCCTGAGGATTTGGCTGCAGACTATCTTTGTCCGAGTTTCTGCCTCACTTTCAGGCTCCACTATTCCAACAAAGTTTTCTTGAAGTTAGCTTATCTTTGGACTTCCGTCACAATCAAAGCCGATATTGTCGTCTCTTCATCTTAAATTCAATAACGAATAAGCCTTAGAAAATGCTTCGACAATCCTCCAGCGATAGCCTGGATTCGGCGTAGCAATGATTCAACCAATTTTTGGTATGGTTTGCTGGGGTATGGAATACCATTATCTTTGTACTGCTTCCACAGTTGGTTTCTATGTGTGAAATCTATCCCGCCTAACTTTCGCTTGAATTCATACCACTAGTTCTAAATGGGATTGAGGTCAGCGAATGGACTTGGCCACGGGATAATAGGTACTTCCTTCTCTTGGAACCGCAATCGTTTACGAGACCCGCCGTCTGTTTTGAATCGTTGTAATGTTGAAAGTGTCATTGGAGGAGCATGCTTTCCTCAGATAATGGAAGCATGACATTTTTCAAGATATCCATATACCCGTATTTTGTTAGTATAGTTCTTATGAGGAATAGGACCGGCACCATACCTGGAAAAAAATCCTCTATTCATAATATTGCCATCTCCGTGTCTGATTGTTTTTTGTGTACAGCGGGGATGGTATTCTCCTCCTTTTTAAACAAATTTATTTTAGTCGCGTCCTCTCACAGGATATTACGCCATATTTTTACTCCTTCAGGACTATTCCAATTTGCGTATCTAAGCACAAATTCCTTTCGGGCTCTTATTTAGTTAGTTCTAAGCAGAAGAACTTTCCTGGCGATAGTGCGCGCACTGACTGCGTGCTCAGTTCTTGGGTCCTTGATGATATGAAGGGATTCGACTTTGCTATAACTATGGAAGGTACACGAAGGTTAGTGGTAGGTGATGTTTTTTTTTGGTCTAACACTATTTTCGCGCATTATTCTCGGCCTCAGAGCATTTTTTATCATAATTTGAGACCATCCAAGGGTCATTGCGATAAATTTGTACATTTTACCTTCACGGCGCGTATAGATAATTAACAAGTCTCTTTCCTTCTGGCAAGCAGTGAATTCTTCGAATCATGTTGACAGACTCAAAACACAAAAACCTTTATTTTCAGCTCTTAAAATTATTGAAAACAACCTACTTCTCTCTGTGAGTTTATACCGTAATAAATTAAATAAAGAAATTTAAATTTTATTGGAATTTCATGTTGAGCACACCTATTCTTATGACCAACTTAAATAAGGCTCTAAGACTTTTTGCAACGTAAAAAAGTGAACCGCTGGTCATTGTATTTCTTAAATATGTTACGTTTGGCGTCATTCTCAAGAGATTTACCGTTGTTTTCTATAAATAACTTGTATTTTGAATATTTGCTACCAAACCAGCCGCTATATTTAGCAAAAAATGGACAGTGATCATCAAAAATTTCTTTTCACACTTATTTTTATGACCAGCTGTGTATAATCGCAGTGATGCGAATTTTCAACTTTAAGATGGATCTCATATCAAGATAGACGTCAAGGAATCTGCTAACCGGCTTTAGTAAGATTTCGGAATTTCTCTTAAGAAAAATTGAACACCATTTAAAATTGAATATGTGGTAACCTTAAAAACATATCAGCTTAATTTAAACGTATTTTTAATGATTAGTATCTATTTCTACTAAGAAAATGTCCCTAACACTAGTACTCACAGAGAAAATAATTGTCACCAAAGTTAGAACATTTTTTGAGACACCCTGTATATGCGACCCAATCTTGCATTTATTTTATTTTGTCTGTCTCTCCGTCTCCACTCGTAGGTACCAAAACTTAACTGAACAGCATTTCCATTATTCACTCAGTTTTGTCCAAATTTTTGTTCTTTTTAAACAATCCTTTATCGATGAAATTGTTTCAATACAAAAAAAAAAAAAAAACAAACAACAGAAGGTGACAAAATTTTGCATTGTTTGCTTCTCACTGGAATTACACAATAGCCCACCAAGGAATGATTTTTTCTCCAAGCGGTGGCCTTACAAAAGAATTGGTTGCAAAATGTCTGGCCTTTTAAGGAACAAAACACTTTTTTTAAGTTTTTGGTATTTCATTGAGAACGCGAAATATCCGTTGTTCTAATCTATTTTTGGCTTGCGAACTTCCATTCACTAAATCCAAAACTTTTTTTGTGGTCCCAAAGAAACGGCGGCTGCTGCTGCAAGTTGACAAGGATCCCTGGGGAGGTTGATTAATTGGTTGGACCAGGGTGTTGATTCCTGGACCCAAGACATTTTCGGCGATCGCAAGTTACCTCACTGACCGTTCGGTACAGAAAACGAAGCCCAAAAACGAGAAAAAAACACTTTTTCACGCCTTTAAGGGACCTCGAGCTGCGAAACACCACACCAAGGAGCAGAATAAGAGGACAGACATCTATCAAAGTCGTTATGTTTGTATTTTATTGCTCAATGGATCTCGCGTGTATTTTTCTATCTGTTTGTTTTTCGTTTTCGTATCGAAATGAGCCAAGAGTGTTGTGAGGAACACAAAATCGGATCAACTTCCCAACAGCGCAACGGACTGATTGACCAACAAACGCTCTGATCCCCGATTGAGAGGAGCTGTCTGATCTTCGATTCCCAATGCAGCTTATAATACTTAAAACTAAAGCTGACGCTGACACTAACGCTGGTGATGTTCAAAAACTAAATCAGCTGCGAAATAAATTCAAATTTAATTGGCAAGATATGATCGTACAGCGCGATTTGCTTCGTCTATTCGCTCTGGCTGTGGCTGGCCCATGGTCCTGGAACACGGTTCATCGATGATGTTATGTCTGTTTTGTTTGTTTGTTTGCTGCTGCTTAATTTACAGCAACGCCATGCTGAGGCACCATCGCATCGTCTCCTGGCTTCGGTGTGGTTTCGCGAATTCAAGTGCATCCGTATCGGATCCACATCCACCCACGGGATGTAACGAAACGAAACAACTTGTTAACGCGAACATGCTTGCTTCGGAATTAAAATCGAGAATGTAGCTCGACCCCGTGTACACTAGTGTACACTCTGTACAACAGAGTTCGAATTCGAATGTTGCATTTATATTCATCCTCGTTGCTAGTTGATCGTTTTTTCCGCTGCTTCGATCTTGCAGTTATTGCGATTCTCCAGTTCGGGTGTGATTTTTCTCTCCTGTAATAATTATATTAACACTGAAGCCTGAGAGTATCGGGAGAATTGGTCACTGGCATGAAATGTGCAGCCCACACGTTTTGCATCTGTATTGAGAGTCAGTTGGAGTGTTACCTGAGTTCCTGGAAGGGAGGGGAAATGAAAATCCACATCAGAGTAACCCAACTCTTGTTAGTTGAAAATAAATGTCGTATTCGTTGTGTTGTCTTCTGTGTGCTGTTTGTCTTTCTGGACCTATCTCTTTGATCTTAAGTCAATTCAAGAATCAAATTTTGGTTTCGTTTCGAACGTGTTATAAAAAGAAATGTTTGATCTTGGGAAAAGCACATATTCCTTAAATCAAATGGCAAATTTAGTAATGAAAGGAAGACATGATATTGTTATTCTCTATTTAGCATTCTTGTGCTTTCAACATGACGTATCGTTTCGTTCAGGAGAATGACCTTTTTCGTTGGACGGGATTTCTCCTTTTTTTTTTATTAAAAAAAAAAAAAATTCAATATTTGTATTGTTTTCAAGTTCGTAGATCAGCTCTTTCGTTTGGAGATTATGGGAAATTATTCTAGCCGTTTTTGCTTTACCTTCCCTCTTTTACCTCTTTTAAACTAAAAATGATTTTTATTTTTATGTTTTTATTTATTTGTGACTAGCAAAACTCCTGTCCGCTTCGCAGGGCTTCGGCCCACAACGGTTCGGAAATTAGAGATTGGCAGGATGAAGAATACGGTAATCGATGGATAGGCAGAAATGAACAACATTCTTAGAAAAATCATGCCTGTATTTGCTAATCTGATGAATAATCTATTCGTTTTTCAATTCTTTTTCATAATTTTTTTTAGTTAATTTACCCATAAAACATATCTTTCCCAAATTTAGCTCCCTGAGAAGAGGCAAGGTAATTAGGATTTTGACAGCAAGCCAGGTATAGGCATGAGTATGCTTTTAACCTTCTTCAGGATTGCACAATGTTATAAATTTTCTTAAAACTAACAATTATTGGGATATTATAAAGTGCTGCAATAAAAATATTGACAAAAAAAAACGTAAATTAAAATGTATGGGTTTTTGTTTATCAATGAGATTTTATTTGCTAATTTTTTTGGTCATAAGGTTAAAATAAGAAAACTTCATGTTTTTTATTCACATTATTTGAAAAAAAAAATATCTTAAAGTCAACACTTTGCTCAGGCAAGAAAAATGGAACACCACTTAAATACAAAGTTAGCCTTTTTTTTAATCGTCAAAAAGTGATGAAAAAGTAAATTTGTCTTAGAAGGATTATTTTCTAGGAATATGACCAGGAATCACATCCCAAAGTATATGGCAGACAAATAACAGGATACCCTGTATAGTTGACCATGAGGAAAAACAGAAATTTCTAAATCAAAACCACATATTTTAAAAAATTGACCTTGCGTCTTATTTATTTTTCAGTGAATTCAAGTCGAACAGGAAACTAAAGACGTATGCCATTGACATCTTCATGGCTAGTCTTGTAGTACTGTAAGGTTTAAGTTGATTGATGTCCCGAAACATAGTAATGCTCATACCATCAGAGTAAAAAAATGTGGAGGCAGTCCTGGTAAATAAATGCATAAATGCAATAAATTCAAAAACTCTGTCTCGTTGTAAAATTTACTACATCGTTTTCATTTGTAATTGTGTCAAACCACTCAAACGTCTTGTGGGCAAAAAATTATGCATTTATCTGTCTAGTTCAAAATAAATTGTTGCATCGATTTTAGAAAGACTTTAATCTGTACCAGTCATTATTGCACTTCAACTCAATGCTTCAATGCTTGGAAAGACATCTTGAATCAACTCATTCCGTGGATTTGCATTGCAATAAAAATTGTTTGGAAATGAAATTCGTCTTTCAGAATCAAGTGAAATTATTCCATTTCCAATGTCCAATAGTGTCCATGGCTTAGTGGTTAGATGCGTTGGCTGCGTTGGTCATGGGTTCGAGATCTACTCGTGCCCAAATTTTTTTACTTCATCTTTCCCGGGCATTGCCTTTTGCGAATAACTGACAAAACTTCCAAGAGTATCTGTCAAGAGTATGACAAAGTGCTTCCCAACTTTGCCGTTCGGAATCGGCGTTAAATTGTAGGTGCCCTTAATTCTTCACTCGCACCCACAGAATTATTGATGAGTGTAAGCCACTTGGCTCTTCAAGATCTGTCGTTCCGCAACAAAAAGATTCAGACCTCCAAATTCTTCAAGTTGCAGCTAAAGGATTTAAGTAAATTTTTGTGCGCCATTGTGTTCTCATCCCACACAAATATTCGGCCATTACCAACTTTTTTGAAATATTTTAATGTCAGTTTTATGTCTAATAATGTGCTCACAACTCCAGAAGAAGAAAGAGCCAACTCTTTTTAATTTCAGATCATATTGATGCACCCCATTCCACCCGGTGCATCACAAAAATATATACCACCACTCAGACTGATCACACCTTGCATATCTTATGGTGTCATACACATAGGTACTTTTGTTGATCGTTTAACTTCGGCTCAATAGTTTGCGCAAATATTCTGAATCCAATACGATTTTATTATTGTCCTTAACGTAGTATTGTTGCCGAGCAACCAGATGAGCAGAATTTCTGCACGCAGCGCTGCATGTAGCGCTTCAAGCAAAACACACGTGCAGAGAAAGTATGCCAAGTTTTGTCAAAACTAAAAAGACACCTATCAAAATTGTATTATTTGGTTGTCTTGAATTGTTTTTAAAGTGGGTTGAAAATATCTAAAGCGAATAGATATACATTATTGGAATTCATTGTCCTGAAGGAAACTGCCAATAACCAAATTGTTAAGTTTGGTACCAAAAAGAAAAAAAAACAAGGCTTATCAACGTTTTAAAGTGTTATTGTCTATTATTTTTATTTAATAAAATGCATATTCTCCACTACAATGTTTAGATTTTCATTGTATTGCTAGTTTCGGTAGGTCAACATCCACGTTCAAAATTTTCTTCTTCAGAGCAGCACAATGCCAGAGGTCGGTTGGAGTCTTATTCCACATATCGTATTGCAATAATTCTCACCGGAGAGCCTTCGTATGTTTCATAAGGGCCTACTTGGCGGACACTTCGCAACTGACTTCCAGAGCCCCATAATAGTTGGTCTCGAAGATCTGTTAATTAAGTAACTAGGCGCTTTCAATCCGAACGGATGATTGTTCCAATTGGACGATGTCGCATATTGGACTTCTTAACCACCGACACTCTATAATAGTTGACATCGATGATTTTGTTGAGATTTTTTGTCACTATTTTGATGACTTATTTGACGCCAAATTGCAGACAGTCATTTCATCTGGCGCTAAATACTCGACAATTCCACAGATTACTGCATTTGATTGTTCTCATATTTTTCACCCCAGACTTCGTGCAATCCGGGACATTTGTAAGGGCACATGAGCGACCAATCTTCGTCGACCTCGACACGTTTCATGAACAAATCAGGAATCCACAGAATCACGTACGCGAGATTTCCGGTGTTCTTCAAGTCAAGGAACTCAAAAATGACCGAATGCCAGGGTTCTATATAGATGTCGAACTCTACTGGTCGCTTGCCACCTCCTTGATCGACGTACCGAGCAATGCTGTTGAAGACTCTCAACATAGGAACAAGTCCATTTGAAGTTCCATTCGTGCCAATAAAAAAAAAACTAATTTTATTTAATTTTCCAAACTGACAATATAAATTGACACACACTGTCAGCAGTGTTATTTTTTTTGTCAATGTTAGTATTACCAGATAGCAATTATTTGGAAAGGGGTATGCTCATTTTCGGCCCGGAGTGTACACCAATGAGTTTGGTATCAAATTAAAGGTTGTTCTAAGCTGGATACATCTTCAAAAATATTTTGTCGATAACTCATGGGAGATCTGAGATATTTGAGATTGAAGTTCGGAAAGTGCAAACATTAAAAATCAGCACTTTTTCGACATAAATGCTTATATCTTTGGATTTAAGATGGCTAGAAAAATCACAGTGGTATTAAATTAAAGCTGTCAAACATATCTTTCAAGTGAAATAATAATTACAATTGTAAGATTTATATGTATTGAGATATTTTTAATTGAAGCCTTGAAAAACAGCAGTTTTTAGACAAACTTTTGTTCGATAATATCTTTTGAAATTCAATGACGACATTTATTTCTTTTAACACCTAGTTCACAACCTTTATTTTCATATACAATTTATCGGGTTTACCTTAATAATTTTGATTATAACCAACACATTTTTCCAAATATGCCTCAAACGAAAATAATATGAAGTTTCTCTTTTTTAGTTATTCTTATATATTTAGTTATGTAAGCATGCCTTTTTGAAAAGGTACTTACAACATTCTGAGCACTACCATTAAATAGTTCCTGAAAGCTTAGATGAAGCTGAGTTGATTTTGATAAAATGTTAAAAGAGTACCATATGAGTGGCATAAGCCTATCATTCTGGATAGTTTTAACCATTTTGCAGCACTCACAGTATTATCTGGTCATGTATAATATTCTAGCAGATTTTTTTTATAGAAAATAGTTTAAATAGGAGACGAATTTATTTAACGATCATAAATGTTTGTTTTACGCGCTTTAATTATAATTACCATATTTTGTTTAGTTGTGCAACTGAGTATATCCGAAATTATGGCTCTTATAATAAACAAGGACCCAATCAACAATCTCCCAGCAGGTTTACACTTATCAATATATTCTTAATTATTAGGTGGTAGGATTCAAGCATACTTTAAAGTTGGAAAGTATAATTTCTGTTTTGTCAACTAAGAACAGTTTTTTTCGTGTAAATCTTAATTCTGTATTCTTAATGTAGTGTCCGTAGCTTAGTGGTTAGGTGCGTTGGCTGCTAAGCAGAACGTCGTGGGTTCGAATCCTACCCGGGCCCAAAGTTATTATTTCATCTTTCACGGACACTGCCTCTTGCGAAGAACTGACAAAACTTCCAAGAGTATCATCTGTCATGAAAAAGTGCTTCTCAACTTTGCCGTTCGGAATCGGCCTAAAATTGTAGGTCCCCTCAATTCTTCACACGCACCTAGAGAATTGTTGATGAGAGTAAGCCACTTAGGCCTTGGCTCTTCAAGAGCTGTCGCGCCACTCTATTTTTAATTTAAATCTTAATTCTCTTCTATTTAAGTCTATGCAAGAAATGTATATATTTTAGGTCATCTGAATAGTTAAACAATTTTAATTAATTTATCGGTATTCTGACTAAGAAAAGAGATATAAAGCCGTGTGAACTTATTGAAACAAAACTTTTTCCTTAAAAAACACTATGACGTCGCTTCCATTTTTCTTTTGTAACCCAAGAAATATAAGACTTTTGAAAATATTAAGGCAGGCAGGCAGCATCGTCATTCGTAGGGTCCTTAAAGACTTTGCATATCCTTATAAGTCATAACACATACTTAATTGGCTTTCAAAATTAGATTTTTAACTTGCAATCGCTCTGGAGGTGGATACATATATTAAATAATCAAAACTATAAAAGATTTTGCTCATATTTCGAAGTGTTTTCAATCTTTTAGGAAAGATATATTGTAAATAGTCTGGGAAGCTTGTTTTAATTTTTTAATGGCAGATTAATTTTATTAAGGATTAATGATTATTGAAAGAAATAATTTATTTTGCTTTCATCCTTCTAAAAGTATGCAAAAATGAATTTTACTCATAACACGTGTGTTATGTACAGGACATATAAGCGGCTATTCAATGTTACTGCAATTGTTTAGTAGGTCTAAGAACGGTTGGACGCTGCGCTCTTGTTTTGACTATGATACGGTTACTAAATTGAGCAAGATATGACTCCCTTCCCGATTCTTACATAACCTTTTAATAACTAATGATTCATTAGAATTAGAACTATTTATTTTTCTTTCAATTTTCTTTCCATTCTTAAAAAGAATTATTTATTTATTGTTTTAATTTTTCCACTATTACTATGGGTAGATACTAATTATTTTTATATTTTATTTTAGTGTCATAAGATTATTTATGCATTTCGACAGCATATTTCTTATCTATTATTGTCCAAATGAAGAAATTGTTAATGAAATCTTTATAAATTGTATATGAAAATAAAGGTTGTGAACTAGGCTACTTAACGGTGTTAAAAGAAATAAATGTCGTCATTGAATTTCAGAAGATATTATCGAACAAAAGTTTGTCTAAAAACTGCTGTTTTTCAAGGCTTCAATTAAAAATATCTCAATACATATAAATCTTACAAATGTAATTATTATTTCACTTCAAAGATATGTTTGACAGCTTTAATTTAATACCACTGTGATTTTTCTAGCTATCTTAAATCCAAAGATATAAGCATTTATGTCGAAAAAGTGCTGATTTTTAATGTTTGCACTTTTCGACCTTCAATCTCAAATATCTCAGATCTCCCATGAGTTATCGACAAAATATTTTTGAAGATGTATCCGGCTTAGAACAACCTTTAATTTGATACCAAACTTATTGGTGTACACTCCGGGCCGGATGTCCCTTATAAAATGAGCAATCCCCTTTAGTTTTTGAATTATGGCTGCAATGAAACTAGGCAGAAAATTTAGAAATATGCTCAAAACAGATGTGCAGCAGTTCTGCACGAAGCGCTGCATGCAGACTTGTTTGAATCGCTTATTCAAATATGCAAACTTCGAAAAGGGAAATAAATCGTTCTGTAGGAACCACCCAAGAACCATTTAAAATTAAATTTCGGTAAAGGGCAAAACAGATGTGCAGAATTGCTGCGCAGCAAAATTAAAAATACACAGGCTCTTATGGGAGCAAATTCTGCATGCAGAACAGCGCTGCGTGATGTCTCTATTTCTAAATTTTCTG
>CAKKXW010000001.1:85357122-85387676 GCA_920937365.1 Sphaerophoria rueppellii
GAAACTGCACCCATACATTCGCACTGAGTTAGATACAATGCTCAGGTTGGAGTCGAGGTGGGTTTCATGGGCTCAGATTTCGAAAATAAGATTCCGTTGAACTCAGCATTTTCAAAAAAAAAACTTAAACATACAAAAAATGCATGTAATATGAAAAATAAATACGTTATATTGTTTCTTTGCACTTTTAACACATAATTGCACTATAATTTACAAATATTTGTATCAAAAATCTTAATAAATCTTAAGAAAAAAGTCGTGCGTTTAGTCTCGTTATTTCCTGTGGTGGAAGTCTGTCACTTTGGGTTTGTGCATCAGGTAAGAAATTTTGTCATGGCTGTGTGCTCACTCTTTTGTCACCTCTTACACAGGTTCACGGAGACGAAAAAAAGAGAGGATAGTGTGAGTTCACCTCTTACACAGATTCATGGACACGAAAAAAAGAGAGGATTGTGAGAGTTCACCTCAGAAAAATTTTGAGGGTGTTTTCGGCAAGGGAGGAAAAGGTCGTGACTCTAGGTATTATATATTCTCTATGCTGTGTAAGATGATCATTCTGAAATCAAATTTTTTTCTTGGATTCTTGGCATCACTCTGTTTAGTTCATGTTTAAACCTGATTGTTGTTGTTGTTTTACATGCTTTCAAATTTGTTGAGACACAAACAAGAAAATAAAAAAAGAGGCGGGAATATGAATATTGTATCTATGTGTCCTTTTTTGATTCGTATCTATCCTATCAGCTGACTGTGTGTCAAGAAGTTTGTTTTTTGTTTTGTACAATCAAATTTTTTTTTCTTTAACTGGGTGCGATGAGAATTTTGTTAAAGTTAATAACAAAAAATAATAACTTTATTTCTGTCTTTTGTGGTTTTATTGGAGAGGCTTATGAATGAGTGTAATTCGAAGTGAATGTTTTTCAGGGGATAATAAAGTGTTGGTACAATAATGTTTCTTGAAAACGATTTCTCTTTCTCGTGACTAAATTAAAGGTGTGAATTTAATTTCATCTTGGTTTTTACTTTCGTTGTTTTGCAATTGCAAAAACAATTGCACCAGCCGACCCAAAAATATTAATTTTTCCCAAAGGAGGAAAAAACATAAGAAAAAAATGTCCAATTCAATCAAAATAGGTGTCAGCTGAAAAAGTCAAAAAAAGATGACTGTCAATTTTGACTATCAGCTTACAAAGACGAATTTTCTTGAATTTGACTGTCAACTATCAAAAATCAGCTTACACGATTCCACCCCAGCTTAATTAAGTTGAAAAAATTTGAAATTTTGCTTTATTGCGGAATATTGACTAAAAATATATGCTGTACCATGACTTTTGTGGAACACTGTATATTTCATACCGGGCATACTCCAAAAAACTGCCAGGTCCATTTATACGGGTCACTCGGAATAGGTTATGCTGTTTTCTGCTGAAATTAAAGTAGAGTCCCCGTTATCGAACGGCACCAACAGACAAGAATGTGGCTTCTCTAGACGGAAATTGCTAAACTCAATTCACTACGATAAGATCGCCAACGATCTCAATAACGCATAAGCCTGAATACTTCCTTGACTCAATAATTGAAGATGCATGTTTAATCTATACAATAACAATATACATATTCATTAATTCTTGTGTTGCTGCCAGACTCTCAAAAGATCTAAACATTCATAGGTTCAGCTGGAATTGTTTCAAGAAGTTCGAAAAAAAACATTTTATCCTGAAAATACCTTTAAATATAGGGAATCTTCTTCACCCCCCACACAATCGACCGCGATTGCCATTATATACTACCTGAACAACAATTGTCTTGAATAACGAACGGTCACAACTCACAAGGTATAGATTTGAGAAAATAATCACCTCTGCCCTGTTGTAGAATTCGATGATTCTAAATTCTGTCTAGTTGGTGCAATTTATTTGCAAATTGCGAATACACAATTATTATTCCTACGTTTTAAGGATATCATTCCACATGAACGGGAACCCTGGTCGCTGACAAAGTGGATTATCATAAGATAGCAGCGCACTCCGACTCCCACTCCCACTCCCCAGTGAAAAAAAGTGGACACTGAAGAATAACATTCTATTAAACTATTTCTCTTGCAGTTGGTTTGGCTCTAGCGGATTCGATCGCGATTGTTAAAGGTCTTAACTCATGTGGCTTAAGCTTTTCATTTTTTTACCAGTTTTCAGTAACTACGCTCAATGGCTTAGTAATTGATCCCCTAGAGACATAACCAATACCATTATGGACGTTAAGAAGACAAGTCCTTTTATTTTACAATAAATTAAGGAGTTACACACAAAATTAGCCAACAAAACTGAACAAAAAAACAATACTAGTATTTAACTTTACGTTCAAAGGTCATTCAATTTCAGGACATGTCAAATTGTTATATTTAAGAACTGCGTTGATATTCTCGTTCCTATGCATCCCCATGGGGAAGAGTTTTGGTTATTTAAATAAAAATACTTTCCTTGTTTACTGGTTATGGTTTTTTTTCTTTTTTTTGTTTGTATATTTCTCTATATTTCCATTTATATTCCTGACAGTTATCAACAATTTATACAAAACTTCTACTACTCATCGTCAAATTTACATATTCGAAAGTTTAGTTTTTGTTTTGCCTATCCCAAAATCCTGATGGTAGTTGTATTTGTATTTTTAAGAATATCCTGTTTATACCTGTCTGGATAATCCAGGAAAATTTTACCAAAAACTCCAAACTGTCACGTTTTGGATGTTGGTTTAGGTATGGAATGTCTGCAAGTAACCATATGTAGATTGTATGCCTTGTGTGTTAAGTTGTCCTTTCTAAACGGCTTCAACGACTCTGGACCATGAAAATGAGAGGAGTCATATAAATATATTTTATTTCATTTTTTTAATGTGTGTCCACAGGAACCGGAAGTTGAATATTAATAAGGAAAACAGTAAAACACATTTTTGATTTTTGATCTCTTGTGACATTTCAAAATTTAAAAATGTTGTTGGTTAAAAGCAAAAACTTTGGCTTTTTAATTCATCTGAGTCTTTTTTTTTATTCAAGTTGACCTTTTCGTATTCGTGACACGAATGTCAAGAAACTTATAACAATAATGGCTATACTCTTGATTGCTAACCGACTGAAGAACCTCTATGAAATTTCTCCAGAGCTCTTTCCTTGTGCCCCTCTCCTCTTTGTCTTGGTGAACATTTAGGATCTATTAGTTCAACAGAAAATTGGGTCGTAGTGTTCCGAGTGACCAACATGGACTTGGATCACTAGAAGAAAGCAGGTGTCAAGAAGCTCTCATAGATACCTGTTCTTAAAACCTCAGTTTCATATGATCACTTCAAAAAGCCTCTTGTTTGACGGGGATGTGCTCGAGGTGAAATAAGTGAAAAGGATTCTTCGAAAGTAAACCCAGCTAGGTATCTAAGTCATTGCAATTCTTGGCTCTTACAGCTAGATCGATTTTGCCTTACGGCCACTACAATTCTTGGTTTCAGTATATTCAACCCCTTGTGTTAAATATAATTTTCAAATTAAAACATATTCGTGTACATACCTCAATATTTTTTGCTTTGCAACATATTTTGAAATAATAAATCAAGAATATTGTTTGATAGCACATTCATCATATCAACAATTCTTGGGTTTGCTGAATGGACGTCTCATCCTTCACCTTCTGTTCATATTGCCTCAAGACCCAATTGAAATTCCACAATGCGTGTATATGTGAATTTTAATCAAATAATCTGGTCACTGCACAAACTCAAAAAGTAATAAATAAACGATGAAATACACAAACTTGCACACATGACCATAGACGTTCGTATTGTTCCATTCAGAAGCAGCAAAATGTCTTTTATCCAAACCGCACACGAGCTATGGCTGACATTCAGTTCCTCCTCGGTCCCATACACCTCAAACATTCTATGAAAAGTCGTAAATTACTTGCAACTTTGGAATATTGTTTGCATTGCTGGTAATATAAGCTAGAGTAGAGAAGTGACGACAAGTAATAATGCAAAAGACTTGGTTGTGCCTTCAGACATGCAACAAAAACAACTATAACAACGACAACATGACCCGGGAGTAGTCGGGTGGGTTATGGCGATTCCGAGGAGGATGGTGGAGCACGCAAACACCTCCAGAGAATTACGGGCAGAGCTAAATACTGTTAATCACTCTCTGAGTTCTTGCATCATTTTCAAATAGGATCATCATCGTTTATCACATGTGGTTATTAAGAAGAATGAATACATGAATACTGCTCAAAACAAAATTGTTGCAATTCAATCGAGTTTTATTTATTTGGTTCATATAATGTTAACTTAATATTAATTGCTTACGTTGCTCGGCTTTTTATAGACTGGAAACGCTTCGATGCTCCTCCATGGGGTAAGCCTTGACGTGGCGGAGGGGCTTTCGGTGACTACTGCTATTAAGCTTAGAGCTAAGCGATTGCGAAAAAATGTACCCACGAAGGCCCTTCCAACGAACGACGCGACGGTAGCGAAAGAATTTCTTTATTTGGAATCAACGGTGTCGTCTTCTGTTCCAATTAAGCCTAACTACTTTGTGAACACCTGTACGGGCTACTTTGACATATTTGAAGCCCAGACCGTAAAAGGAGCGGTTTTTTCGGCTCTTGCACTTGTAGGCACATCAAGTGCCTGGTACTCCAGGTTGGGGTTGTACGTCGGTATGCCTTGCTGACTACGTAGAAAAGCATCTAGTTGTGAACAACAGGCATCGGTAACGGACGGATATACCGACGACGACCCAAGCAATTTTTTTAAAGACAACGAATTTCGGATACGCACGTGGAATGTTAGGTCCCTTAATAGATCGCGTGCTGCCAAACAATCAGCGGAGACCCTCAACTGCTACAAAGCAGATATTACCGCTATCCAGGAAATGCGATGGGATGGACCGGGCAAAAGGAGGATGAGAAACTGCGATATTTACTATGGTGATTGTTACCGAGAGCAACAACAGCGATTCGTCGTGGGAAGCAGACTCAGACAAAAAGTCTTGAGCTTCAAATGTGTAAGCGAACGCATGACGACAATCCGAATCAAGGCTAAATTCGGCAACATAAGCCTAATATGCGCATGTCCCACAGAAGAGAAAAAGGACGACACCAAAGACGAGTTCTACGAGCTCCTTGACAAAACGTATGAGCAATGTCGTAGCTATGACATTAAAATTGTCCTCGGCGATTTATACGCAAAGCTGGAAAAAGAGGACATCTTTGATGGAACAATCGGAAAGCACAGCCTGCACGACACCACTTCCGATAACGGATTCTGTCTGATCGATTTTGCTGCGGGGTGAAATGTTGTGGTTTCCACATCTCAACATCCATAAAGGAACACGGAGATCTCCTGATCAATCAACCGTCAACCAGATTGGTCACATTGCGATCGACAGAAAGCACTTGTCCAGCATTTTAGATGTTCGAACTTTCCGAGGAGCTAACATATGTATGTCTCGGACCACTACCTCGTCGTAGCCAAGGTAGTGCTACGAATATCCCGACAACGACCAAAACAAGGAAATGCTACTCTTTAGGAGTCCTTTATGCTGCCAACATCAAGTATTGAGGACCAGTGGCAACACTGACAGAAAGCAGTAAGAGATGCCGCCTCTAATGTGCTGAGTTTCACGCAGCCACCAATACAAAACCCTTCGCTTGACGAAGAATGTAGGCAGGCTCGTGCAGCCAAGCTGGAGGCATACAAAGCGGCGCTGCATAGAATGACAAGAGCTGCTCGTGAGCTGGTGAGCTCTAAGAGCAAAAGAGGAGAAAGGAACGCCTGCATCTCAGGAGAAAAAGAGGGAAGGTAAAATAGCTTGGTCAAGGTCTTCGAGCAAGAACCAATGCTGGGATTGGAAAAGACCGGTATAACGGCGACGAAGAACAAAATCTCGCCGTCAGTCAGGATCCATTCATCGGACTTGAGAAGATAGTGTAAAACTCCGCACCATGAACACCGGAGGTACTATCTTCCAAAAATAACTTTGTGAGCATTAAGACAGTAGTGAGAGACGAAGTTTATACTGTTCTCGAGGAACGACACCCATCACCGATGGCTCAGGCAAAACGTCACATTAGACGTATATAACTTCGAGGTAGAAGAGGAGTTTGTCTACCTAGGCTCCGCAATAACACCAGCGCCGAGATCAGACGAAGAATAACTCTTGCTTATCTCTGTTTCTTTGGGCTAAGAAAGCAATTGAGTGGAAAGGCCCTCTCTCGAGCAGCTAAGGTAGAACTGTACAACACCTGCTGTATATTGTAGAGGCATGGACCTTGACAAAATCGAATGAATGTGCCTTAGCCTGTTTCGAGATTAAAGTTCTTCGGGTCATCTATGGCTCTTGAACATTGGCGGAGAATGGAAAAGAAGATTCGACAGCGAACCTTAACGGTTGTACGACGACACAGGCTTAGCAAGAAGAGTCAAAATCCATCATTAGATGGCTTGGTCATATAGAGCGGATGGACATCAATGCTTGGTCCCGGAAAACCTTTGATACCATTCCTGAGAGACGAAGAAGAAGAATAAGACCACGACTCAGGTGTCGCGCCCAAGTGGAAGAGGTCCTCAATCAACTTGGAGAGCAAAACTGGAGACAGCTACCTAGGGACCTAGGTGGCTATTGGAGACTGTTGGTTCAGGCCAAAGTCCATAACGAACTGTAGCACAACCTTAAGGTAGTAAATCACACTCTATGAATCAACACGTCATGAAACGCACCCACCACTTCACGAGCCGTCATCGAGAGAAATCAAATTGACAACTGTCTCTTTGATTTTGGACAGCAGACAGGAAAGGTTGCAGTGGGTGATCTTAAGTCATAATTTCTTCATTGTTTAAATCAATTTAATTTAGTTAGTTAAAAATATTGTTCTAGTTGTAAATAAAAATACAAAAGATTAGCATCGGACTTTCTTTTACAACGTATTCTTACAATACCTTTGCCAACTATTTTGTTCTGCACAGTGTTATAATGTGCTACTACAAAAACGGCTCATTCCCTGAAACACCAAGTGTGCCCATCATATTGAATTGCATCCCTGGTCATAGTTCGGTGAACAAAAGGCATCCCCGGAAATGAGTAAATCTCTATACGAAACTCTATTCAAGACTCGTTATATTCGTACATACAAGAACATAACCCATCAGAATCAGAATAGATCTAGATTGCAGCATCATTTCCCAAATTACAATGTTAAATTGAAATTTGTAGATGATTTTGTTTGAAAGCATGTCATCATCATTATAATGACCGGCGACTGCCACTACCGTCCACCACTTTCAGCTCATCGTATCGCCTGCCTAGAAACTCACAATATAGACATGCATTTAAGGAAGTCCTATCATTTTCGACACGAACACATTTACATCGTCCTGCCAGCTTCCATGGACGCAGACAGAGCTGGTATTGAGAACATTCTTGTTAACATTCCCGAAGTAATTTATTATCCCAATATCGCATATAGTGTTCCCATATCCGGAAATCATGAGGGTAAAGGCTATTAGTGGATGATTTCATCCTTCATTTGCGACCATGCAACATAATATCGATTTACTACTCCCTTATTCGCGATTAGGTGCACAAGCATATACATTTACTGAGCACCGTTTTACAGAACAGGAATATGTGTTGAAAAGTCTTATTCGTTGGTTTCCTCGGTTTTGTTGGTCGATTGTTTTATTTTGTCGTTTTTGAAGCAAGGCCGAGGCCTTGGTTTTAGTACATTATACCGAAATGATTCACTTCTTGCCAAGGATATTGTGTTTCGGAGTCACTACGTTCATACATGCGGAAAAGTTCTCTCAAAATGCCAACGATATGATAACAATGAATTTATGAGACCCAAATATTAGTGCCAAATTATATTCTACTCTAAAGACTGCAGAGTCTATACATTGTGGCGTATTGGAATTCTACAGCTCGAATTTAAGGGAAAACTATAATACAGTTTATTTTCTGCTTGGGATTCCATAGAGCGAAAGTTGTTTGGGAACAGATATTTTGTTGTAAACATAAGCGACGATTTGACGCATCTGTTTGTTCGCAAATGAAGTTGGGGAATTCGATCTTTATGGAAGGAAAATCATGAGATTTCGCTTCGAATACAATTATGTGGACATATTCGAACGTAACAGTTTTTAAATCGGGAAAATAAATTCTTAAGTACTATGGGGACTTAATTTTAAAGGATTATTGTAGGAAATTCAGTTGTGTATTTCGGGCTCATTTCGGCATTTCTTAAGAAAACGTTTCGTTCTAATTGCTTTGCAATTTTAAATATTGCATATTGATTTCAACATGTTTGTGGTGGTAGTATGTATGTAAATGTCTTCTTTTTTCTATCCCCAGTCTTCCGGAAATTGTTCCTGTTTCCATACGTGCACTAAAACATTGTAGATTTTCTGATGAAACGATGGTTCCAAACTTGATCAGCTGGTATACGATATCGTTGTAATTTTTTTGGTTTTATAAAACCTTTCCTTCTCCATCTTTACTAATCTTGCATGCACGGAGTATACGGTATCAAGCTTCGGACGGAATTGTAGAACTTCCTAGCCTCGTGCTCGTGCGGTCCTTGCTTTCAATTTTTTCTCTTTACAGACAAACATTTATTCCCAGACTGCTTTCTTCGGTCGGTGAAACTTCTATGAGATTACTTAGATAGAGCTGACGGTAATAATGTCGTGTTGATTTACCTAACAGAACCCGGCACACTACTTTCAGGTCTGATTTTTTCCTCTTCATTGAACTCTTTGAGGTCGAGCTCAAGCGCCAGTCGTATTGTTTGGTTCCTGCGGTTCCTGTTCACATCATAAACAAAATTCTATTTACCAGCCACATCGAACAGGGAACAAACCAGTTGCTAACCGAATCAAACCAGTTGCTAAACAAATTGCTGCAAACATCAGTCAGTTGCCAGCCGATTGCCGACCAGAAAACAACGTAGGCAGACAGCTTATAAATAGCCATCTAACCGACTTAGTAAAAGCAGTAAAAAAAACCGGATATAGACTTCCTGCCACGCACCAGTGGTAAGGGAATTGTGACACATACTAACCCCGTATTCAGAAACTATTCTGTTGATGTAGAAGTTAAGTAGTAGTAAAGGGTTTTTCAATAGGGACGCTACAAAAGTAGACCGATAGGGACAGCAAACGACGCCATATTTTTTCCCGTTCTCTTGACATTTCTCTTCAGTAAGGTTTGCCAATTCATCAATTTCATCATGGAAAGTTATATGATCCAACAACGAGTCGAAATTATATTATAATTTACTACCGAAGGAGTCAGTGGTCAATACTTTAAGAGCGCTACGTACAATTTATGGTCGTCATAATCGTCCTGCCAGATCAACAATTGAGCGTCTAGTGGAAAAATTTGAATCCACAGGCTCAGTACAAAATGTTCCCGTGCCACTACCAGTGAGACAAAGAAGTGCCCGTAGTGTCGAGAATATTGCTGCCGCTAGCGCATCAATTGCGGAAGACCCAAATCAGTCTCTCACACGTCGTTCTCAAGCGTTGGGCATCTCTGTGACGTCGTTGTGGCGAATTTCGCGAAAAGATTTTGGCCTACATCTTTACAAGATCAAACTGATGCAAGAACTGAAGCCGCTTGATCACCAGAAGCGTCGTATGTTCGTGAATTGGGTTGAGCAACAACTTGAAAATTATCCGGATTTTCATCGAAAAACCATCTTCAGCGATGAGGCTCATTTCTGGCTGGATGGCAAAATATGCGTTATTGGTCAGGCAGCAATCCACATGTGCTTCACGAGGCACCATTACATCCCGAAAAAATCACTGTTTGGTGCGGTTTACATGCTGGTGGTGTCATTGGGCTGTACTTCTTCCGCTACCGCTCAATGCTTACCGATTATTTTTGGAATGAATTGGATGATATGGACTTGGACGATATGTGGTTTCAACAGGACGGTGCCAAACAATCGAATTATTGAGAACGAAGTTCGATGAGCGCATTATCTCCAGAAATGGACCTGTGAATTGGCCGCCTCGTTCATGCGATTTAACGCCGTTAGACTATTTCCTGTGGGGCTACGTCAAATCTATGGTTTATGCCAACAAGCCAGCGACGATTGATGAACTTCGTACGAATATGGAACGTGAAATTGCAGCAGTATCGGTCGATTTATGCTTGAAAACCGTCGAAAATTGGGTTCAGCGTCTGGACTTCTGGAAGCGTGCCCGTGGTGGCCATGCAGAAATCGAGTGCCATACATAATGGCATCAAATGTACTTCCACAGGAATAAAGAAGCAAAAACCGTTTTTGTTTTATTTAAGAAAACTTTTGTAGCGTCCCTATTGAAAAACCCTTTGCTGGTATTTTATCTATTCATTCTTGATAACTAACTTGTTGTGAACACAATTTCAATGCGAATAATCAAAATTTAATAATCAAATAAGAAAATTATAAAAATCTGGGCTGGAATCACGTAACGCGATAAGCGATACTTGATAATCAAAATCAGGATTTTTGCTCTATGTAAGCTGATTATCAAATTGATAGTCAGTTATTTGCGATAATTTCATTTGATACCTATTTAGGTGTCGTTTTCAAATATTTATGTAGTTTTAATAAAAACATTGCATATGCTTATAATATATTTAAACACTATCTGACAAGTTTGAAGCAAAGATTAAATCAAATAAAAAAATTAAATTTATATTAAGTCTGTTCATTTACTCCCTAAAACTCATGAAAACTCCCGAAAACGCTTAAATTCTCACACTTTTCTGTTCTTTTACCCAAGAACTTTGTTAGTACTGTCACTTTTGAAGGAGTAAAATATTTCCCCTATCTCTTAAGATTTTTATATAACTCATTTTTGACGTTCTTCAATTCTTATTCAAAATTTTTGAATTTTGTTTAATTTAAATTCGTCTTGCTTGGAGTTCACGAGTATACTTTTCTAGTTGACAAAGTGGGAAAGAATGTTTTTCATTTCATTCAAAGGAAAATTAAATTATAGAGCACGCCAAATTTGAATCGTGACTTAAGAGTCATGATGTAATAGTGTTTGACTCAAAGGATTGAAATATAAAAGAGAATCCCAAAAAGAGCCATGAATCATGAGTCATCGTGTAATAGCAGTCTTATTATTATTGGATTTTTTGTACTCTTATTAGTGAAGAGTGTAACTCAGACCTTAGAAAAGATTTCAATCCCAGTATGTATCGGGGTTAAGACAAATTTCAAATGTCAGTTCAGAACAAAATAGTTTCGTCAAAGTCAGTGATGCCAAAAAATCAAAGGTATTTTTTGATCAGCTTACAAAGACCAAAGTAAAGTTGATCATCAAAAACGATAAACAAATTTTGATAGTCAACTATCGCGTTACATGATTTCGGCCCTGTATACATAAAAACAAGAAAAGCAAGGCAAAAATAAAAAAATAAATGAGAGTTCTTCACAATGAAATTTTACAAAAAAAAATAAAATAAAAGGAAACATTCTTTAGCCGATAGCAAAAGCTTGGGCTATAGTCGCGAATGATCGAATAGAAAAAAATATATAAACCTGATCAAATAGCATAAAAATCAAGAGTATTTGTTATCATAAACTGTTAGAAAACAAAATTTATCTTTGCATTTTTAAGATGTTTTCAATTTCAGTGTAGTCAAGTTGAAAAACCCAAGATCTTATCTCCTTTGAGAAAGAAGAAAATCTTCTTAAGCCTCTGATGGGCTCCAGTAGTTATTTAAAATGTAAGGAAGCAATGAAAGTTTAAAAGGTTCTATAATGATTTTTTTTTTATACGATGGTATCTGAACATAATTCCTTGAATTTATTCTTATGTCATGATTAGCGTTATCACGAATGAAAAGAATCCCGCTTCTTGAAAAGAAAAGCCTTAAGACTTTATAGTAATGAAGAAATAAAAATATCTTAGTGGAGTACATTTAACTGACGAAACAAAATTAAACTAGCAAAAAAACAAGAACAAGCTGGAGGAATTGATATAGGTCTACAATTATTCATATCTTTATGACTAAATTTTTCTGAAGGGGAATAACCTCAGCTACCTTCAAAGCATTGGGAAAAACACCTCCAAGAACACTTTTATTAAATATGTGTGTAGCTTTAAAAAATTTTAAACAAATAATTAGAACAAAAGTCTTCGGTTTTAGAACAAGATTTTTTAAGTGAGTTTATAATGTTTAGAATTTCTGGGGATGTAAAAGGTTCGAAATATAGACTATTGCTGGACAGATTCTGATCATTAATTGAACTTCCCAAGCAACTTATGATGTAAGAGACATGAGAATCATCCAAAACTTTATCGGCAATAGAAGCAAAGAGCAACAAGGGTAGAGTCGGAAACCAAAGAAACAAGGTTATCCCTAGACGTTTTAAATCTTTCACCTTAACTTTTGGTAGAAAGTTAGTTGCCACGCACCAACTTATACTTTACTCACAAAAAAAAAAAAATGCTAAAAATGCATAAAAATAATGAGAATTCATTAAAAAAAAAAGATTACAATTTAAATATGTACCTCATAAATACATTCTGTTCCTAAAATGTAAATGCCAAACAGATTTATGCGCAACGACTTTTAAAAATTTAACAGGCTTTTAAACCGTAAAATGAGATTTTTTGGTTTCACCAAGCTTTTCTTAAATAAACAAACTTTTAAACACCTTTTAAAACTAAATGCCCATTTTTGGCTCATTAAATTTTAAAAGTGTCATTGAATATTTTGAAAACTGAAAATTTGCTCAAACCTCTAAGTTTCAAGTTTGAAGTCAATCGGATCAGTGGCTTATGCTTTAGGTGCGTTTACAGACAGACACACAGACGGAAGAAATTGCCGGACCCAGTTTTTTACTTCTCTATCATCTTAATGTCCTATCTCATCAAAATCTCAACTTTTTTTTACGAATTCAATACTTTCCATTTATTCTATAATATGTCACAAGTAAAAATAATGGCCCACTATTGTGGGTGATAAGATACGAATTTCATTTTGGGACTACTAACCCACTATGATGAGTCATTAGTCCAGAAATCAAATTCAGGTTTTCCGACCCTCGGGATTAACTTTAAACATTTTGTAAAAATACATAAAACAAGTGGACAGTTTTTACATATTTTCAAGGTCTTTTTTTTGTGCATAACGGCTGAAAAATACCGTATGTTCTATGTGTCTATGTGACGTTAAGAGAACATTTTCCAGTGCAAACGTTCTTCTGCACTCTAGGATGTATAACAGAGCTGTTTCAATTACTTTTAAAGCTGCATCAAAAAGATGGATGGACACAAGCTTCATTGGCAATAAAATCAAATCGATCCTAAAATTTTCTTATCGGCCTATTCTCAGTCGAAATTCAAAAAGATGCTGAAAATGAATCATTGAAATGCTTACAAAAATCCTTCGTTACAGGATGTGTAGTTGTAATACATATAATATAGATAATCCTTTTCTAAAATTTTTTGTAGCAAATGGTTATATTACAAACGTTGGAAAATACAATGTTTTTTTCATATTGGAAAGTATAAGTATTAAGTTTCAATATATTTTTTTTATTAATTTTTAGTAAAAGATTTTTATTATAAAGTAATAAAATTTTCTTTCTTTTTATTACACTGGGGATTGATTTTTAAGACAGTTTTATTAAAATTTAATACAAGATCATATTAATTTTCAATACCAAGTTATTACATTTTTTATTATTTCGTTATTACATTGTAATACAAAAAGTATTAATTTTTATTATTTCTTCAGTATTAAGTTTTAATATTTGCTTTATTACTTGCCTTCTTTTAATATTTGCAGTTTATTAGATTTTAATTTTTTTTTTGGTGTCGTCATATAAAATATTAAAATCTAACCCTAAATTTCTAACCGTGTACATAGAAATCCAACCAAGTACAAGTTGAGAAAAGAGTAAAAATGTCCTAAACATTATTTAATATTCTTGTATTCTACACTTATTCTTGCTGGGTATAAAAAGAAAGAAATGGTGAAAATAAAGCCTTAATTACTTTTGAATGCAAAACGTAAAATTTAACATTTAACTTACTTTAATTGACCACTGAAAAAAAAATCAGCCTTGTCACAATTGTCATCTTTTCTTTTTAATTCAAATAAAACTTATAAAACTCTACCGTCTACCAAGGTCCATGCTGACTTTCAGAATAACGCACATTTTTGTAAGTATGCACATGGCAGATAGATGTGTAATTTTAAGAGGTTAGTTTTTAATAACTTTATATTGAATTTTACTTCATTGTTATTAAAATGTAATACAATAATATTTAAATCTTAAAAGATTTGTATTAACATTCAATACAAGTTATATTAAACCTAATGTTTAATATCAGATTTTATTACATTTTTAGTATTTAATTATTTATTTTCAATCACAGTGATTACATTCTAACCATATCTCTATTAAAATCTGCAAACTTTATGCTAAAGTATCAAAATTTAATACAAAATAAACTAAAAACTAAAGTAATATTTTGAGAATATGTCTTTAAAAGTAATTGTCCGTGTATTGCATATAGCTGTAATACAAGAGCTGTATTACAAAATTACAAAACTTCCAAGAGTATCATCGGTCATGAAAAAAGTGCTTCTCAACTTTGCCTTTCGGAATCAGCGTTAAATTGTAGGTCCCCTCAATTCTTCACACGCACCCAGAGAATTGTTGATGAGAGTAAGCCACTTAGGCCTTGGCTCTTCAAGACCCGTCGCGCCACTCTATATTCACTTATTTACCCTCCATAGTGGGTCAGAAGTCCCGAAACCCATTTTCGAGACCTCTGACGTCGGGACGAGTCAAGTTTTTAATCAAAACAGAAAATGAAAAGAATTTCGTAAACACAAATATTTATAATTCTTGTTCTTTCTAACATCTACAGCAGCTTTACTCAGATGCCGCATATAAGCTGTCAGTCTGTCATTCAAAAATATTTTGCTGGTACTCGTAGCGAATTCATTAGATTTTCAGTTAGTCGATTTTTGCAATTTTTTATTTTCTCATTAGCTTTTGTTTAATATGATGAAAGACAAATTGTTATCATCGGAATTTCTGATTTTAGATGATATGTTAACTTTTGTCATAAACTTAAACTTTATCTATTTGGTTTTCATTAATATTTTCATCGAGCCCGGAAAAAAAAAGCTTCAGAAATTGGTTAATGCATAAGTGTTGCTTACATTCGGAAGGCGAACTATTTCGATAATGTTTTCTCTTTGAGTTTGTTCCAGTGTATTGAGTCTTGTGCGCATGAAATCGATCTGGATCTGTAGATTGGTATTAGCAGTCTGCAGTTCACGAAGAGTACATACAAACTTGCTATTTACTTTTCTCAACTCTGAAAGTTCCTTGTAAATCAGCGAGAGGTAAAAAGTTCCTTCAATATCAGTACTCTGATAATGATCGCTAAGAGAAGCAGAAGGGTAACAATAACAAGGTTTATCAGGTAGAATCGGAGTGGTGGAGATTATGTTTTCAGTAGAGTTCGTAGGTACCCTTTATCAGGTAGTAAGGGGGCTCTATATTTTATTGAACGACGTGTCGTTGAGTTGTGCAAGTAAAGCAACGAAATGATTTACCACTACTCTATATCTTCTGCAGCAACACTAACGCACTTTACATGAAAGCACAGCGAGCAATCGTCGCATTTAATGTTGAGAACTTTCTTATCAAATTTTAAGTTACAAACTGAACAATTGAGAGGTAAAGCCATTTCTTTAGAGTTCAAATTAAGGCACACAACCTTATGACGATTCCGGAGTTTGTTTATTGATTGGATTTGTTGGTAATTTGCCGGATTCGTCGATGATTTACCGGATTCGTTAGTGATTTACAAGATTCGTCTATGATTTATTTGATTAGTCCGTGAGTAACTGCAATCGAACACCACTACCCGGACAAGTCCGTTTTTGTACCGGATCCGTTTCTGATTTTCTGCAAACCGGGCATAGTCTTCCCCCCATCAGTGCTAAGGGGTCTTATCACACATACATAGCCCCGAGCATTTGATTTGTTCAATCGATTATCTGTGTTCGCACGATTTCACCCATTTAACGACCCTATAAATGCAGTAAAAGAGACCAACAAAGAGCGCTTATTCAGCAGAATTACGAAGGAAGTAGCTTACGAAGGAAGTAGCGTACGAAGTAAGACTACAGACCCTACCAGGACGGCCATGGCTAGGATTGCAAACACATGTGGCACTGCATGGACTTGATCAGTCTGTTTAATAACGAGAAGAGAGGCTTTGGTGTTACCTCATCCAATCCAAGATAGAAACACAATAGCTGATCGATGCAAGCAACTTCTTACTTCTCAAACATTTTTATATACACTGGGTTAAATTTTTTCATTAATTAAACGCCTTAGCGCCACTGGTGTGAAAAACTGAGCTATTTTCACGAAATTGGAAGAGAATGCAGCCATTCCAACTTTTTACTTAATTCAAACTTAAACGAAATTTTCTCATGATAAAGCGGAATACGATTTGCAAATAAACTTTTTTGCAAACCAATTAAATCAAAGCCTCAGGTAAGCTCCAAAAACGACTTGTTTGAAATAATAATTAATTTAACCACAAAAAAAAATTTTGCGCCTGACTTTGCTAGGTTTTGGCACCAGGTATGAAGTTTTATACCGAAAAATTGGATTTTAATCATTTTCCCGGGCAATAAAGTTATCAACCGGTGCATAGTTGATAAAATAAAATTTTATCGTCAATTAAGCAAAAATAACAGTTTCGCGTTTGCCTCCCCTCACACTCTACAACTTTTTGACGCATTTCACGCCTCAAGTTAAATTTTCTAGTTGCTTACCAAACAACGTCCTCGCTCTGAATACACACACACACCACAAAGAGGAAAGTCTGAAAAAAAAAACACAGTTTGTGTACCCATCCCTGTTAGGTTTCGTGTTTTTAAATGTTTCAGCAAATCCGGGGAAAATTAATTTCCATCCTCTGTTGCAGCATAAAGTCGGATCCGTGTTTCTTTTTTTTTTTCTGTGATTTCATTAATTCCAAGAAGGGTGGCACCCGTACCTGAAATATCATCGGTGCCAACGCCACCACCACTACACCGTGACACCATCGCATCTCTTAATTTCCGCGTGGCCACTGTTTTGTTGGTTGAACCTTTCTAAATAAATTATGAACAACCGAAGGTTAGAGTCTGGCGTTGGGCGCCATTCTCATTTTTTTTTATCTACCAATCTATCAGTCTATCTCTTGTTTTCTGTTATGCATGTGGTTCTGTATTCTCACATAGAAGTAGTAGTTACACAAGCACACAAAATTTAAGAACGAGGAACGTTGTTTTCTGTTGTGCAAGAGATGCATGCATCACAGGGTTAAACTTTTCTGATAATTAATTACAGACAGGATCCTCGGGCCGGATTGCTTGAGAAGACGGAGTTGTTGTTGCTGTTGTAAGATGTCTGTTTCTCTGCGAAGTGTGGGTAGAAGTCTGCTTTTCATTAATTGCTTACCTCAGTTTTAGAGAAGAAAAAAGTGTTATCCCTCAGAGTTTTACTCAAAGAAACTTTTCCCATTAATATTTACAAAATGCGAATATATCGTTATGGTGGTTGATCTGATTTTACGTAGCTAAATGCAAAGTGGTTTTAAGGTAGGTAATGCACAGCAATGCAGTCTTTATAGGAGTCGAGCACATATTTGCATTTTATTAAATCTGGCTAATTAAATATACGATACCAGATTTTAAATTCAACAGAAGAACACACATTGTGAAACTGAGAATAATTTAATTTTTTTTTTGTGACTAGGCAGCGATGAACTTTCTTGGAAAATTACTCATAAGATTTATGATTTGAGAAAGAGAGGCAGTTTCTGATGAATGATCAAACAAGTTGAAGGGAAAAGAACTCCTTCAATCGGAGGCTAAGTTCCTTGACTCTGTAGATACAGATGGATTTTGTAGGTACGTGTGACAGGTATGGGATTTTAGAACAGTAGCTTAGATGAAATTTTTCCTAAGAATGCACTTGAGTCCCTGACGTATATTTGGCTGGCTGAAGTGCATTAGTCCTCAGGAAGTCGGAAATAAAGCTATCGGAGTTATAGAAGCTGTCAAAGAGAACCATCAGCTATTCCGCTCCTATTGGCTTACTCAATGGGGTCGGCTTGCCCTTGCTATCAGTCGAAACCGCTGCTGGTAGCAAGTACCGAAGCATTTGGTTTCAACTAGAACAAAAAGTCTCGAAAACCAAAAACTCCTACCACTGCTGGGAGTTTCAAAAATACATGAAAAAAAATATGAATAATAGGAAAATGGTAATAGAGCAGATATACATAAGCGTTACAGCTGAAATATTAAGTAGCCATGGCGTAATAGTAATATTACATTGAAAGTGTGAGTCCTACCCGTGCCTTAAAGGTTTTTATTTCATCTTTCATTTGTACTGCCTATTTCGAAGTATTGGAATACCTATGGAACTGGAGGAAGTCAACAACAAAATGTGTGCTACCCGCTGACAGTTCTATAGCTTCATATGCTCCATCTACCAAAAAGGCGATTCTATGTCAAGCAAAAACTACTGAGCCATATCCCTGCATACAAAAACCTATCCAACGCACTGTGTGAGCGTCTTTAACCTTTCTGCAACAGTATAATCGGCACGTACCAGTGTGGCTTTAGGCCAGGCGTAACAACGATAGACCAAATATTTACACTGTGGCCAATTCTGACAAGACCAACGAATTTCAAGTCGATAAGCAACCTCTTTTGATCGACTTCAAAGCTGCTTATGAAAGTATACATCGACTAGAGCTTCTGGTTGCGATGTCTGAATTCGGGATCCCGAACAAACTGATTCAGTCAATCTGCTAATGAATACGAAGTTTGCAAAGGGGTAACAGCTAATCTGAGTTGTTTCAAACATGCGCAGGGTTGAGACAAGGAGATGCACTATCATGTGAGTTCTTCAACATAGTTCTGGAACACTTTTTTCAACAAATTGACCCAGCTTCTAGGCTTTGTGGATGACCAAAGACGACTATATTCAGGCTAGGCCACACTGAAAGTATGAACAACAACGCTGCAGCCAACAAAGTCTTCTCTTCGCAGCCCCCAAGTTCGAGACGACCAGGAATACCGAACCTCTGGTACAAGGACTACGGAACTGCGGATACCAGAGCGCTTGGTTTTGAGGACTGAAGAAAGCATGCGAGGCATGCAAACTGATTGGGAGCCGGCTAAGTAAGTTAGTATTGCGAAGTATTGACAAAGCTTCCAAGAGTATCATTTATAGCGAAAAAGTGTCTCAGATCAGCCGTTCCTTACACCCACTGAAGGAATTGTTGAGGAGTGTAATCCACTTTTGAGCTTCTTAAGATCTTGACAGTTCAGTTTCTTCGACCATCAAACCTGATCTTACTCAACATCACTTCAAGAACTCCGCTCAAGTCGATTAATCGATACTGTGACTGCTATATTATACGGATGTTTCATGGTCATATGGTTATGGTGTCTATTCACGAAAAGCCCTGCAGGCTCTGTTAAGGTCGTCAACAAAAAAGGAGGGACATACTAGGCTGTTCAGACAAGGTGTTTTCGTTCCCGGGAATAGTTTTCGAAATTAATAATTGTCTCTGTGAAAACGATTTAAAGAATAGATAGCTATTAACAATTCAGCCAAACATACACAAATACAATAAAGCAAGAATATATACGATGGCATAACATTGAAACCTACTTCTACAGAAAGCGAGCTTATGTTTTCGATTACTGGAAACTTTTTGATAAAGCTAATTCGAAACAAAAAAACAGGCTTCTGATTGTTCCTTAGATGCTTTTGTGTTCTTAAAAGCTTACTTTTCCGGTAATAAGATCTGTAAATTACTACGAACTTGAATATATGTACTTACTTCTTTTATTTTTATTTTAAATGTTTGACTAATGCTGGTATTTCCGCTTTTTAATTTAATTTAAGAAATCTTTGTGTGTTTATTCTTGAAATGTAGAACCCTGTTTCTTGTGTGCACTTAACTAAAACCCGGGTAGCCTATTCATTACCGATTCCCGTGAATCAAAAAGTGCCAGGAGCATTAAAACTATAGGCCATACATCAAAGTGATACCTATTCTATAGTGATGCCTCAATGCGAAAGGTAGATTTAAAACTTTTAACTTTTGATATTAGTCAATTTCCCACAAAGAGTCTGCCTAGTCCCGCTTTGGTAGGTTTCTATATCTTCAATGTTAGTAGGTAACTCATAAAGTGGTGATGGTGATAAATTTTTCTTGCTTAAGAACGTTATATTGATGTTGGTAACGCCATCAGATCCCACAATTGCAACCATGGTTTTATATAACAGAACCGGAGTACAGAGCCCAGTTTTCAAAGACCAAGGAAATCTCTAAAAATATTTTTATTCTCACAACCTAGCAATTTATTCTAATCCGCTATGACCACGAACAAGCTTATGTGCTGCAACTTGACTTAATTAATACATGTCCTGTCTTCTACTTAGCCTTTCCTAAGTTTCATAACCTCTAAACTCTCCACTTTTAAAAAACGAGCTAATTTCTTCTAATTATGCAAAACAACTCCTTGTACTGACTCCGTACACCAGCTTTAGCACTAATTAGTAAAAATTCAAGGAGCAACAATGATTTGTCGTTGTTTTCAGTTGAGCTCCTTGTTAACAATTGCAAACCATGTATGCAAAAAAACAACTTCTTCCAACTAAGAGCCAACCAACATCAGGCGCAAAAGGATTAAAGCGTATGGCAGCACAAAAGAAAAACAAAAGTATTCAAAAGTACATATTCTCAAAAAACAAATTCATATTATTAAGCTTTGCATGTTGATATAATAAAGGATTTACTTATCCCAAGGACACGGCCATAGAAAAATTAGTTTCAACAAAAGCGCGTGAACAGCTAAATGCACATTCACATTGCATCATACGTAGAAACCCCTCACGGCATAAAGTGAGCCACAAGCATCAACTAACACTCTACCACACACACTATACAAATATACACAAAACCGAATCTGCTGCCAGCCAGAGCCAGGCAGCGCCAGGACATATTATAAGCTTGCAAGTGAACATAGGAGACAGGCAGAAAGCAGAATATTTAAATGATATCCTGCAGCTAGTTGCCATTAAATCTAATGTGAGCTTGAGTCTCTCTCATATATATACTCAAGACTGTACATACAAAAGTTCATACAGTAGCCGTGTGGCGTAGATCCTGTGTAGAGGAGCGAAAACATTCGCACGTAAACACCAACGTTACAAGCCATGATAACATTATGGTCTACCACAGATCCGGATCCGATGCTAGAGTCGGAGTGGGAGCAGTCACCCGAAATGGGTGGCCTTGCATTGTAACGGCAGTGTCGTTGTCCTTGTCATTTGTCGACTACGGCACCGCCATCGCCGCCGTTCGCCGCTTGCCATTACCAGTCGTTGTCGTTGTCATCATCATAACGTCATGTCGGTCGAGTCTGATAGACTTTGAGATGTGGGCGACCTCTCATAAAAGCTCTTAGAGCCGTAATGGTCTAAATAGTTGCAAAAGCAAAGGCACTGGTGACGACACTGCCAACTACGATGACAACAACAACCAACCTGATGCCTATAATGGTCGCAACCGCAAACATTTGTACTTTAATCCGTGCGGACATGTTGCGTGGCCATTGCTACCAATTTTGCCTACCAACATTCATCAAACGAATGATCCTTTAAAAGCAAAACTTAATGATAATGTTTATTTTTTGCATTTTTCTCTCACAGAAAATTTCAATTTTCGAAAAAATGATTCCAAAAGGGAATTTTAATAGAACTTAGGGGAGAGTCTATAGCTTTTTTGAAAACAATGAATAAAGGTCCTTGAAAGCAGAAATACTGACATTTCCTGGCCAACTGAATATGCATTCAATTTTTCCTAGAATGCAACCTTCAAAATTCCAATTAGCCAGGATATGTATTGAATTCACCCCCTGATTAAGTCAGTGATTTTCCGAGAAGAGCTACCCAGCAAAATATTTTGGGTAAAGGGTTACATCATAAGAAATAGAAAACAAAAATGCTGTCACTAATTGGTTGTGAAGCTACAAACGATTGCGTCGTTATTCCGCATTCGAAATAGGATTAAAAGTTGAATCAGAGCATGGTTCTATAGGTGATTGTGATAATATGGTGTATCTAGTAACACCGCAAAACCAGAACATTAACGAGTGTAAATAAAAACTACACAAGTGTGAGAGCGTCACTGCAAGGGATAGAGACAATGGGTAGAACTTTATTTTTATTGGATTAGAATTTGCCAGCTATGCGAACAACATAGAAATCAGTGCAAGGTAACACGAGGATTGTGAAAGAGGATTAAGAGCACGTTTTTTGTCTCTCTGTTAAAGAAAAGCAAACATGAAATCACAGTTTGAGCGGTGTTTAGATAAAATATTATGTGATTTAATCGAGTGCTTAGCGGGAAAAAATTCAGATGATCAAAGGTACACGTGGATCAAAGAGGATTTGTATTGGATTCCGCGAGTCGAACAAGTGTGTTTTCTAACTGATCTGCAATGTAGTGTTTGTGGTTAGACAATACATTGCTTTTGGGGGCAATGAATCAATTAAGTATGTTATTGCTTGCTGCCTCTGAACGAATGACTTAAATTATATCCGGACTTTCACTTGAACAGTATGGTGAAAAAGTTACCAACTTATGTATTTGTATATATTAATTGAACGCGAACAGGTACCTTCATATAGGCTTTTCTTAATATTTTGAGATATTGCCGACTGCATTTTTTTCAAGTTCTCCTGTTTTATAGTTAGTGATCCTATATGGGTGGCCTAAGAAAAGTAGCTATACGCAAACATTAAAAAACAGCCTTGGAAAAAACAATGTCTTTGAAATTGCAAGAAATAGACCAGGCGAGGAAAATCGAACAATGTTTAAAGAAAACGCCGATCCCTTGAGCGATCGAAAGTGCACTTTATTGAATTGCTCAATGCCTACCGAAGAAATGGAACCTCACCAATTCAAGATGAACTAATAACCGGCAAAAAGAGTACAAAGCCGCCGATAGCGTACGAGCCGTGCTAATCAAACGTGGATGAACATCACTCAACCAACTGGATGGCTGGATCAGGAAGACCGAAAAAAGACAGTATATCACTTACTTACTTACTTAAGGTGGCGCTACAGTCCGCTGTGGTATCGGGCAATCTTGGAAAGTCTACGCCAGCCGGTGTCTAGCTATAACTGTCTCCAGTTTTGCATTCCAAGTTTTTTGAGGTATTCTTCCACTTGAGTGCGCCACCTGGGTTGCGGTTTCCCTCTACTTCTTCGTCGCTCGAGAATGATGTAGATGATTTTCTTGACCATTGCATTATAGTGTCCATCCGCTCTTTCTGACCAAGCCATCTGAGTCGCTGGATCTTAAGCTCGCTGTTCAATCTTCCTTTTCATTCTCGATCAATAGATAACCCTACGAACTTACCTCTCGGCTCTCGAAATAGCCTGAGGCTCTTTTATCCGATTTTGCAGTTTCCACTGTCCATGCTTCCGCTTCTGATGAGGATGTTGTATAGTCCTACCTTCGTTGCTCGAGAGATAGATTTAATATTAATACTGAATTGCTTCCTTTGGTCAAAGAAATAGCGATTGGCAAAGGTTATTCTTCGTATGATCTTGGCACTGGTGTTATTGCCCGAAGGTATTATATAAAAAAAAATAAATAGATTGGCGCGACAGTTCTTAAGAGTCAAGGCCTAAGTAGCTTACACCCATCAACAATTCTCTAGGTGCGTGTGAAGAATTGAGGAGAGCTACAATTTAACGCCGATTCCGAACGGCAAAGTTGAGAAGCACTTTTTCATGGCAGATGATACTCTTGGAAGTTTTGTCAGTTCTTCGCAAGAGGCAGTGCCCGTGAAAGATGAAATAAAAACTATGGGCACGACGTTCTGCTTAGTAGCTAACGCATCTAACCACCAAGCTACGGACACTTCAAAGGTATATTACACGTCTATTTATTGCCCGAGCCTCTGTCTCAATTCTCACAAAGGATTGACATGACACTAGCTTTATACAGCTTTATACAGTTCGTCTCTCTAGATGCTGTCATACGCGGTCTTAAAATCGATAAAAAAGTGGTGGGTATAAATTTGCATTAGTATCCGTCCTTGGCCTAGTGGTTAGGAGCGCTGGTTGCTAGAGCGTTAAGGGTTCGAATCCTAATCGTGCCCATCCATAAAAGTTTTTATCTCATTTTTCACGAGCACTGCCTATTGCAAAGAACTGACAAAACTTGCAAGAATATCAATCTGTCATGAAAAAAGTGTTTCTCAACTTTGCCGTTCGGAATCGGCGTTAAATTGTAGCTCCCCTCAATTCTTCACACGCACCTAGAGAATTGTTGAGTAAGCCACTTAGGCCTTGGCTCTTCAAGAGCTGTCGGGCCACTCTATTTATTTTTTTTTTATCGATTAGGAGTTCATAGGTTTTTTGTTGTCAGGATCTGCCGCAAAGTGAAAATTTGATCGGTGGTTGACTTGTGCTCATCTCGGCAGTCATTGGATCTTGCTCGATGTACTTCAGTCAGCTATTTTGCTTTCCCGCAAAACTTCCGAACTTCAAACACATTATAATGTCTTTGCTATGTTAGAAAAGAGAAGAAGAAGGCAAAGGGCTACAAATATATTTGGCTCAAAAACAATAAAATCCTTCTGTAAAAAGTTGAAGGTGGAAGTGTCATCATCATCAGTCACCACAATAAGATCATTTAATGATCTGTCTTTAATTTAGTGCTTTTTGCACTTTTTTCTTGTAAGTTGTTATATCTCTGTTTTTTTTTTTTTCAATACGAATTTTGAAGATCTTACTGATAATGATATTTCCATGTCCAATTCTTTTTCAAATGTCGATGAGAAACTTTTTTTTTATTCATCAAAATGTAAGAAGTTTGAGAGAAAATTTTGGGGCTTTCGCTTCTCATCTGGAGGCTTTTGCTTGTTTACCTGATGTTATATTTGTGTCTGAGATTTGGATTTTTAACTCCGAGATAAATGATTATTGTTTACCAGGATTTAATTTTTTCATAAACTCTAATGAAAATTATGCTGCAGGTGGAGTGGGTTGTTTTGTTAAGGAAGAATATAGTTGTTCTGCTACTAAGGTTGATTTCTTGAGTGCTGATGTATTGAGAATATCATTTGATCACAATAATGTAAATTATGTTATTATGTGTTTTTATAGATTACATAATTATAATTCATTCATATTTGTGGAGGAATTTTCAAATTTACTTGACTCAGAAAAAAATATAAAAATCTTATTATTCTTGGCGATTTCAATATTAATACTTTAGAAAATAATACTATTGCTTGCAAGTACTTGGATTTGTTGTCTTCGCATGGGTTAGTATCCTTCATAAACGAACCAACAAGAAATGATTCAGGTACATGTTTAGATCATATTCATGGGAGATTTTCCAATATTGCTATGGATTTGTGTGAAAAATGTGTGTTTGATCTTAAAATAACCGATCATTCTATGACTGGTCTGCTAATTAACTTACAAAAAACTAAATTAAAGAAAAATTATGAAACAAATAGCTTTAGAAGTAGACTTGACTTAGTTAAACTAAAGTCTCTGCTATGCATAGAATTATAGAATACTTTCTTACTTTATCAAAATATTAACAAATTACGTTCAACAATGTACATATACAGTTCGTTTAAGGACCACCAACAATAAACTTAAACCCTGGATTACTGATTTTTTAGTAAAAAAAAATAAAATCTAAAAGCTTAGAATTAAGTGTACTAAACACCCACAAAATGTATATTTTAGGAACAAATATAAAGCTTTATGTCGCCACATTAAGAAAGAAATTACTTTGTGTAAAAATAATTATGTATTATAAAAATCAATTTTTCTTATCCAGTGGTAATATCAAACAAGAATGGCGTATAGTCAATAGTATTTTAAATAAGTCTCCAAACTCAAAAAAAAAAAACACATTCAACTTCGGAATGATAGCTTGGTTATTTCTGATAAATTCAATACAGCTGAAAAATTCAACTCTTACTTTGCTTCAATAGCAGATGCACTCAAACCTCAGACTAGTTCTCATGCATGTAACTTATGTAATATTAGTTACAATGAACCTTTTCAAACCAGCAGTTTTTTCTACGAGGACATAACTGCCTTCGAACTTTTAAAGGCAATTGGGTCTTTGAAAAATTCAAGTTCTTGCAGTTTTGATGGCATTTCAAATAACTTATTGAAAAATATAGCATGCTTTATTATTGACGTTCTTGCTTTTATTTTTAACAAAAGCATTTATTCTGGTTGTTTTCCGGAAGGACTTAAATGCGCCGACGTAATCCCTCTTTTTAAAAAAGGTGAACCGGATAATGTCCAAAATTTCAGACCAATTTCGCATCTCCCGTCAATAAGCAAAATCTTTGAAAAAGTTGTAAAAAGTAGGATTATGAAATTCTTGAATAAATTAAATTTTTTTAGCTACGTGCAATTTGGATTTCGAAAAGATAATTCCTCTGAAAATGCTCTGTTAGAATTTTGTTCTCAATTATTTACTTATTTGGATACAAAATTAATTACAGCTGGATTGTTCGTTGACATAACCAAAACTTTTGATATGGTTAATCATAATATTTTGCTAAACAAACTTTATAAAGCGGGATTTCAGGGATTTATGCTTGAATGGTTTAAATCCTACTTGACTACTAGAATTCAAAGAATTAAAATAGATGAAATTCGAAGTGGGCTCAAATATATGAACATAGGCGTTCCGCAAGGATCAGTTTTGAGACCCTGTTCGACTGTTCCTTATATACATGTTATATCAGAGCCCACTTGTGCACCCCCACAAACACTTGACTTCAAATTCCAATAGTGTAAACATCTAAAAATCTAACAAAGAATGTCAAACGATTGAATGCCTTTCATAGCCTTAAGCAACTTGTGTGTAATATTATGAATCAGTTTTCATCCGCAGACAAAATGCTGCGTTAGCAATTAGGCAATATAAAAGGGATTACTTGAGCTCAATGAAGTTAGTTCTTAGTTAGTTCTTACAACGTATAGCTGAAGATTTCCCCCCACCAGTGGTAAGGGATCTGAAGCTTTAAACTAAACGCCAAATAAAGATTATTTCAAATTTAAAATTAAATTGTTTTACTCGGTGGTGTTCTCTAACGAGAACACAAATTCAATTTTTTTTATAATTTAAATAAACTTAAATAAAATTTACATATATTCTCTTTTTAGTCTAAAGTTTAAAGGTGTGTTCTTAAAGCATTTGCAGACGATATAGGTTGTATATAATATGGTTCAGTCAGCTTTTTAGAACTAGTTTCAAATATAAATTGGGATCTGAACCTATTCAGATTATGGTTTTCTGAACATAAACTTGTTATTAGCTCTAAAACTAAAATGATGTTCTTTAGCTTGTCCGAACAAAATTTGTCACCCATAGATATTTTTTATCATTCACCGAAGTGCCAGAAATTTAAACTTACTTGTGCTTGTGACTCTGGTACTACTTTTTCTAGCAGTGTTGATTGTAGTAGTAATTGCTTTTTAATTGAAATAGTTAATGGTTTCAAGTACTTGGGCGTAATTTTTGACTCTAATTTATCTTTTTCTAAACATATTGAGACACTCAGAAAATTTTTCCGATGTACATTTAGATATTTTTTTATTTGAGAAGAGTGTGCTCTACAAAGTTATTAACAACAATATACTATGGTATTTTTCACTCCAGATTACAGTATGGCATCTGTTGTTGGGGTGGTACAAACTATAATAAAATTCAACCGATTTTGAATCTTCAAAAATATATTGTGAGAATAATATGTAATAAACGTCGTCTTCATCATAGTTTTCCTCTGTTTCTTGACTTGAAAATTCTTCCAATTCGTCATCTATATTGTTTCAAAGTTCTTAAGTCTTTTTTTGCTAGATCTGATAATCTCAACGTTAGAGTTCTGGACAATTATAATCTTCGAGTTAACCGATTAAATATAGTAAATGTTCCCGTTTTCCGTACCACTGCGTTTAAAATTTTTTATAGTGTGACATCTTGTCGTTTGTTTAATAATCTTCCACTCTCACTAATATCATTAAGATCATCAACAAAGTTTTTGAATAAGAATGAAACCTGGCTTTTTAGTTTCGATTTTGATTCTATAGAAAATCTACTTAGGGCCAGTTCGTTGAGAGTGGGTTAAATCATCAATTTGATTATCACGGATTCCCCTTAATTCATAATTAAGAATCTATGATAATCAAAGAGCGTTTGTTCACATTTTCTCCACCTTGATTAACAAATCATGGTTTTTCTACAAATCGTTCCATTTTCCAGTCTATCAGTCAGATTTGTTTTCAAAACATTATCAAGGATTAAGTTATTTATTTCAATTTGCTGTCAATTATTGTTTAGTGCTTGAATTTGAAAAAGTGTTTTATCAGTAGTAAAGGTAAGTAAATTCTTATTTGCAACCATTAATGGTCATTTTTATATTATTTTAATTATGGACATGTATATATAACTCTCATGTTTTCAGATATAAGCAAATGAATAAAAAGAGTGCGTCCTAGATTAATAAAACAAAGAATTGCTAATTCTCCAGAGCAGAGATTGGCTCTTGCCGCTCAGAACATTATTAAAAATTACAGGTTTAACTGCTGAGCGGCGCCGCTTAGCCGCTCAGAATTTTGTTTCGCCGCTCGCTCATTGCGTGGCCACTTCTATGTGATTTCATATGTTTTATATTTTTTTTCCGCTCAGCCGCTTACTGCGTGGCCGAGGCCTAAGGCAGCGATGGAATAATCCCAACAAACCATCCGTTTAAAGCCTTTAGGCCTCCGCGTCTACCAGGATAGAAATTTTAAAAGCTATATTAGTGAATTATTTAGTTATCCTAATAACACAATATACGACAATGCAGAATGCCCATGAGCAACGATTAAAGCCAAACTAAGGCGTCCAGATTGCTATCCAAACCCATCAAAATATGCAATAAACTCCGGCACAGGGATAGACTGGCCTGTCTTCCATTCAACCTATCTTACTAATTTACAGATCTTAGAATTATAGCTAAGCACTCAGAATTCTAAGCCGCGTTTTAGGGTGAAAGTTTTTCGAAGAATTATAAATATTCAAACTTCAAACTCACTCAGAAGTGACAATGAGGAAATATATCTCAATTCCGGAATAATATTTTGTATCATTTAAAATGACATGTAAAAAAGGAACTGGCTCGTCTCCGAAGTTATGCAACACAATTTTGACAGTGTCCTCCGTGAAAAGTTAATTTATTGATTCCATTATTTTCATTACATGATAAAAAAAATACATTGAGTTCCTTCGTTATCAACTTTAACCATCATCCACTCTGATGAGTTAAATCATTTTACGCCTCGTGATTCTGATCACAACGAGTATAGTGAATTAAAAATAACAGTTCGAATTCCTTCTGTAACCTCGTCAAGGTTATGTGATAAATTTAATCCTTGTTCAAGTACTGAAAAATATCAACCCAAACATGGTTATGCCGTTTTTAATCAGGTTCCGGGTATAAACCAATTTCTTGGTAATCCCCGTTGAGGAAAAAAATATCAAACGTGATGTTTCCTTGGAAAAGGCTTTACTGCAATTTATGATTCATTTCGCTGTAATTTGTCAGTGATATTAATTTAAAATACTCTGCTTCCGCATCATGCCGATGTCGAAATTTCGCCTAAAGCGGCAGCAGCCAACGCAACGCTTTCCTAACCACGCCGTTAATCCTCTTTTGTTTAAAAAAAATAAAAACTTGTCATCGTGAGGTTTGAGTGCCTTTACGTAATTTTTATTTCGCGCATGTTGCAATTTTTTAAAGTGTGATGTTAAAATGTGAGATGGAAGGATATGTGCAAATGCATACCAAACCAATCGATGGTTCGGAGAATTTTTTTGTTCATCACTTCAGTTGAGGTCCGACACACATTCCGAAAGAAATACTTTTTGGAAATGAACGATATGTAACCTATTAAAAAGCGGAAACTCCAATAATATTATGGTCTGCTGGCTTGACATCGTTTGTCTGATTCGGCGGAAAATTCATTGTCATTGTTGGAAAAAAAATTGTTTGCGTAAAAAACGTTTTTTTTTTGCAGACTAACAAAACTCCTTCAGTTGTATAGGGATGGACATGGCCATATATGAATGTAGGTATTGTGATTTATTTATTTATATATTAATTTTTTGGGTTCAAATTGTTCGACAGAAAGGTCATATTATAATTGTTGTTTATGTAATTTGTTACAAATTGATGTGGTTAAATCGATTTGGGTTTTCGGGGTATACGAATACATTTTAATGATGCCAGTAATTTTTAATTTTATTAATACGGGCCTCAGGCAGGTTTTTTTTTTTTTAATATTTAGTTAGTGATAAACAGACATTTTTTTTTTGAAAAATATAAATCAGTTGCTGTCAAAATAATAGAACGGAATCGCACATATTGAAA
>CAKKXW010000001.1:85395888-85412154 GCA_920937365.1 Sphaerophoria rueppellii
AATAAAGTAAATACAGTTACAGCAGACGCATAGGATCATGGTCGAAGATGCCTAAAAACTTTCTAACACCGAGACCACAACTACGACCTCGAAACGTGATAGAAAAGTTCTTACTACAACTTCTTTAACGTACTGACATTTTACTTTAAAATATAAAATGTTCATTTATGTTTCTCATCTTAATTAAATATGTTATATATACTATTATGATAAGTGAATTAATGTAATGTGAGAAAATAAAAAGCAAACTTAAACTTAAAACTTAAACTATTCTGCGACGTTCTTCCGGGTTGAAGATTCCAAGACTCTACGAGCCGGAGCATTATTGATGTCAAAAAAGACTTAAGACAAGGCGATGCCCAGTCATGCAATTTCTTCAACATCATTCTTGAAAAGATAGTGCAAAGCTCCAGCATCAACACCAGAGCCACAATCTTTCAAAAATCCGTAGAAGCTGGTACTAGGATACGCAGACGACATTGACATAAATGAAATAACACAGCGATGATGTCAGTGGAGCTTTCGTGAGTCTTGAGACGAAAGCCAGGAAGATGGGTCTAGCGGCTAACGAGGGCAAGACCAAGTTAATGTTGTCAACAAGAAAGGATAACCAACGTCGACGTCTTGGAGCAAACGTCAACATAGATAGATTTAACTTCGAGGTAGTTAAGGACTTCGTCTACCTAGGATCAACTATTAGCTCAGAGAACAACACCAGCGCTGAAATCAAACGAAGAATCATACTCTTGCCAATCGCTGCTTCTTTGGACGAAGGCGAATGAGAAGTAAAGTCCTCACCCCATATCATAGACATGGACCATGACAACATCCGATGAAAACGCTTTGGGCTGCTTTGAGAGCAAAATTCTTCGAGTGATTTTTCGTCCTGTCTGCATGAATGGAAAATGGAGACGAAGATTCAACTAAGAACTGTACGAGCTGCACAGCGACACTGACCTATAGTCAGAAAAGTTAAGGTCCAACGACTTAGATGGTTGGGGCATGTAGAGCGAATGGAAAATAATAATGCATCCGTTAAGTTTTTTTCCGACCATGATGGAACAGCGTGTGTTTTCCATTGTCATCTTACACATACAAACTAGACATTGCTCTTTATAGTTGGTCTCTACAGACGCTGTCATACGCGACTTGAAATCGATGAAAAGGTGGTAGGTATCGATTTGAAGTTCCTGGGTCTTCTCCAAGATCTGCTGTAGGGTGTTTATTTGATTAATGGTGGACTTTCCGGGTCTGAAGCCACACTGATAAGGACCTATTAAGTTGTTGACGAAGGGCTTCAAACGCAGCACGGCAGACAAGATCTTGCAGGCGATGTTAAGGAGACGTCCCAACTACAAATCCACATCCAAATAGACGCTGATTTTGTTCCCAGTATAGCAGTCGCCGCCGTAGTAAATATCGCAGTTGTATATTTTGCGTAGCCCCGGATCATCCCATCGCATTTCTTGGATGGCAGTTATATCTGCCTTATAGCAGACGCAAAGGCTTCCGCTAGTTGTTCGACTGCATGTGGTCTGTTAAGGGCTTTATGTCCAACAACATCGGGCGAGCTACTGTACATACTTGTTAGGAGATCTTAAGAAAAAGAGAACTATTCTGAAGAGTGGAAAAAAGGAATTGTTGTTTTAAGGAAACGAGATCTCACGAAGTGCGAAAATTGGAGAGGAATATGCGTTCTGTCCGCAGTAGTCAATAAAATATCAAAAATAATACTGGACCCAATAAAACAACACTTCGAAGACACACTCAACATTAAAGAAGCAGGATTTCACACTAAATCTTGCTGTGTAGATACATCAACACCTTGCGGATCATCATCGAACAGTGCGTTGAATATCGACCACCACTTCATCAGCTGTTCATCCATTTCGGAAAGGCAACCAAGAACTTATGGATCTCCATCATACTCATACAAGTCAAGAGAGAAGCAGAAGTTGAGATAGTAAATTGTTTCCAGTACCTTTGGAGTATTGGGTCTATGGGTGGCAGAACTGAACTGGACGTAAGCAGCCGAATTACGTATTTACTTAAGGTGGCGCTACAGTCCGTTGTGGACTTGGGCCTCAATCAACAGTCTCCGCCAGCTATCTCGGTCCTTAGCTAGTCGTCTGCAGTTTTGCACTCCAAGTTGATTGAGGTCCTCTTCCACTTGCGTGCGCCACCTGAGTCGCGGTCTTCCTCTCCTCCTACCTCCCTCGGGAATAGTGTCGAAGGCTTTCCGGCTTCGCAACTAAGATTTTTTCTTCGTGGTCGGGAAGTCACCCCGACGCACAACCCCCAACCTGGAGTACCAGGCACTTGATGTGACTCCAAGTGCAAGAGCCAAATAAGTCGAAGTAGCCCGTAAAGGTGTTCACCATGTAGTTCGGCCTAACTGGAACTGGAGACGCCACCGTTGATTCCAAAGAAGAATTTCATTCGCTGCCGTCCCTCGGTGGGAGTGCCTTGGTGGGAACACTCCTTCGTTGTGGGGTAATTGGAGTAACAGCCTACTCCGCTTCGACCTGTCGACCATGGGAGGCGAAATCAAGTTTCGCGATCGCATAGCTTCAAGGCTTACCCCGTGGAGGGAATTAGCAGCCGAATTAGAATTTGCTTTTCTTGTGACAGTGTCTGGCCCAGTTGTATCTCAAATGCTTAATTTCATGCGAGAACGGACTAAGAACTCACACGCTTCGAAAAGGCAATGGGTGCATTGCGAGCCAAGCTATGCAGTAGAAACCCTCGCAGACAAGTGGGCGCGGCCTGGAAGTACTTCGCGAAGAACAGCAGCACGACTGGGGAGGAGTTTGAGAGAGCTGAAATATGTATACATATTATACATCTCCAGAAATAATAAAAAACCAGATGGCGTGTAGAAGAAGTAGAGGCCCTATATCCTGGTTAGAAGGAAAGGTTAGAGGACCTCAGTAAGTAAGTAGGTTAATGTGCATTAGCTCATTGTGACTATCGCACAAGTCGACAAGTCAGAGAGATTCCACATCTTGACCCGTGTCTTATAAGTCTTTTCCATTGCCTCTCTTCTAATTCAGGATAACATTTCTGTCTCCAAGTTCACAATGCCAACATCTTTTTCTTTCTTGTCTTCCACCTATTTTGGTGTGGCCTTATAATTTGAACTCTTTAAAATCCCTTAAGTTCCTTGTACCCATTTTTTTTACCTTCACTTTCTTTCTATAAAAAACTAACACCAAAACCCTATCCTTTCGCTTTCACTATTAAAGTCCGTTTGCACGAAAAAAAATACGTACACAATCTTTTATTCCGTCCAAAATGTCAAATCGCTTGTGCCAAAAGCGATAACTTCTTCTACTTCTATTCGTTACAAACAAGGACTCCCCAATGACTCTAAGTGTAAAGACGAAGACAACGCATCCAGCCAATCTTGAAAATACCAGAAGCTAACCTTAAATAATTGGCACATTGAGCAGGAGCATATTAAAGCAATCATTTCGCATAAAGCTTGAACGTGCCTGATTCTAGACATCACGATTCGAACGATTCGCAATAAGAGCACAATCTGGCATTCTAGACTCAAACCACACACAACAAACTTTCTGCTTGTTATACTCTCGCCTTTAATATTAAGATATTCAAATCGCTCAATATACAACCAAGACTCCATCCATGCATTATGCCATGTAGAATCCTCTCGCACGCAGAATTGCCAGGAGCCGATAAGAGTGGGAAGTCGAACCACAAGATTATGGGGCAAAATAACGAGCATGTTGCAATTGCATGTTGTGTACACCATTTAAAGATTTTAAGGAGAGGTGTGATAAGTATTGGGAGCCATGTTGGACACAGGGACATCAGGGGCAGATGCAATTCGCCACACAGCGCAGGTGATTCGGGATTCTCATTCTCATTCCCTGTTGGCCTCACAATCGCACAGTTATCGCACACAGTTCGCAGTTTACTTTATTCTGACTTTTGGGAAGCCACAGTCGAGTCGCATTGGTTCGAATTGACGACGGACGACGGTGGTTTGAGTGTCAGTTGGTTGTTTCGTCACTTTTCGCCTTACCGCTTCTCGAATTGTTCGCCGCCTTTAAGAAATTCATGTTCATGTCGCAATCTATCGGATCGCAGTGGTCCTGGTCGCAGTCGAAAGCAGTTAAAGCAGCGGCGGCGCACACCGTATCCATGAACACGTAGACGGTGGTCATAAGTTTGTTCGATATCGTGTAACATGAGTTTCTACTTAACCAGCTTGAAGCTGGCTGCTGATCTGCTGACTTGCCTGCTGCTGTTGTTGCAACGGATGCTAGTCAGGCTGCGGGTAGTGTATCGCTCCTATCTGGCGTATCTTTACAGCATGGCTGTATGATGCCAAGAAGGCTCTTCCACTGAATTCGACTAGTCCTTCTGTTCAATAGAATGGATGGCCAACGCGAGACAGTGGAACGACGCACGATGGATGTTGACGACTGTGTACCTGATGCCTGGTGCGTAATTTTCTCATCCATTTTGAGGCCGATAATTTTTCACTTATGTAAATGATTAAATATCGTGTTCGGTGCGGATTGTCTTGTGTGTTGTCTTGTCTAGAGTGTAGGTTAGGTTATTGGAGAAGACAACGACAGCATCTACGAGCAAGCGACGACAACAGTGGAACACATTTTGGATAATGGCATACCTTGTTTCTTCATATTATAATTTCCCACAATAGGTGAGGTTATGTTCGTTGTTGTCATTATAATACTTGACATTTTCTTGGATTTCATTTTTCGGGTTTGAAAGGGCAAGTATGAGGTTCGTAATTTTTTTTAAGTCAATAGTACTTGAACTCCTTGGCTTGATGTCAAGGTTCAAGTCCGCTAGGGACAACTTCTAGCTGGAGGTATTAACTGGATCAATACCTTCGGAATCGACTCTATAGGTGCCTTAAGGAGTCTTTAGAGGAAACACTGACGGCCAGCGTTGGGTGGGAACTGTTGGGTAGTAATAAGATTCCTTGAATGCTCGAAATATGTAAAAAAAACCCCTATGGTATATAAGGTTGTTATTGACAGCTAACAAGAGAAAAGGCGGAAGAGAGTCTACTCTGAGGCACTATTCCTATTTTCCAGGCGGAAGCGGAAGAATTCCCTTGATGGAGTCAACGATGGCGTCTACAGTTCCTGAGACACAGTGAGTGCATTAGGAAGACGAGAAGGGGTTGAAAAGGAGGTGTCGGTGTACATTGTTCTTAAATTCTTGAACATTGTAATGACTGGGAAAGACAGAGTGTGGAAGAGAGTTCCACATTCGCGTAGTACGGCTAAGAAATGATTCTCTATACTTAAGAGTACGTCCGAAGTTGGGCACGAGGGTAAACTGATGGGCATTCCTAGAAGCGCGAGTATTACGGGCGAATTGTTTGAGGGGAGGAATGCAACTGGCTATTTCACTAGAGCAATTACCGTGAAAGTAGCGATAGAACAAGGAGAGACACGCTACGTTAAGGAGGCGGACCAAAGGAGTGACTTCGTCAGTGATCTCTCTATCACCAACCATTCTTACAGCTCTTTTTTGTATTCCATCCAAGAGGCGTAAGTAAGTAGCTGGAGCACCAGCCCAAAGGTGGGAGAAAAATTTCTTGCACCGTCTTAAGAAACCCAAACATCTTGCGGCATTTTTGGCGATTAGTGATGCACATACCGAGAATCTCGAGATGTTCGGTCTCATTGATGCAAGTGCCACTCATGGACAGTGGCAGGGGGGTATATCTCGCTTCATCGATACCAGACACGGTTTTTAATTCCCCACTGTACAATGCTGTTTAGGTCAGAGTTTAATGAGTTTATCATTTTTTGCCGTTGCAGTTCCACATCCGAAGAGGAGGGATGTGAATCTGGAAACAAATATAAGAAGCTAAGGGTACTATCGTCAGCGAAACAATTTATTGGATTAAAAGTAACAGACAGGAGATCATTAATAAAAATGAGAAAGAGGGTCGGAGACAAAACGGAGCCCTGGGCACACCAGCATTTATATTGTGGGTTTCAGACTTGAATCCGTCCAATACAACTTGTATTGAACGGTTCGAAAGAAAGTTTCTAATCTAACGAAGAAGGGATTCATCGATACCGAAGGCACGCATTTTTGATAAACGAGCAAGATGCCAGACTTTATCAAATGCCTTTGAAATATCAAATGCAACAATCTTACTGTCTCCAAAACGATGTAAAGATTTGTTCCACTGTTCGGTGAGATAAACCATCAAATCACCAGTGGACCTGTTGCTGCGAAAGCCGTACTGCCGGTCATTAAGAAGCTTTCGCTCTTCGAGATATTTCTTGAGCTGATAATTTATCAGCGATTCCATGACCTTAGAAAGGAGGGACATAAGTGCAATCGGGCGATAATTGGAGGGAGAAGAAGATTCGCCTTTTTTTGTGATTGGCTGGATAAATGCTGTTTTCCAACTGCTCGGAACGAGCCCAGAAGAATAGGATAGATGGAAAAGCTTACGCAAGGGTTTTGCCAGAGTTGAAGAACACCTCTTCAGAACACCTCTTCAGCGGATTTATGTATGTTGAGATCCCTTACGACTCTCGCCACAGCACGAGTGCGAAAAAAGATTTGTCCCATGGAATCATTGACGCGCTCAAGAGCAGGCGGAGTCATGACACTCTCAGGCAGCAAAGAGTTGGCGGCGAACTGCCTAGCAAAAAGGTTAGCTTTCGCGAGCGAGCTAACAACTGGAGTGTCATTCACAACGAGCGTAGGGACCGAGGAAGAAGAAGAATTCTTCATTTTTTTTACAAATGACCAAAAATTCTTACTGCCTTTGGGACATTGCAGTATTTTTTGCCTTAATTTTTGGTCATGTAAAGATTTGGTCCGCCGAATATGAGCATTGCAGGCCTTCCTAGCTTATTTAAACTTGTTCCGGTTTTCCTCAGTTGGGTTGGCTCGAAAACACCGGAACTTTACTTCTTTTTCCCTGATAACCTCTTTACAGCTTGAATCAAACCATGACTTTTCCTTGGGTTTGATGCTTTTAACCCTATTCGGGATATAAGTTTTCATTCCCAAAACAATCATATTAGTAATCATATCTGCGCTGGAGTCTACGTCACTATCGAGGAAGCATAGTGACCAGTTAAAGATCCGGAAAAAGTTGTTGAGACCGTCCCAGTTGGCTTTCTCGTATTGCCACACGGTTCTCTTCGGAGCTCTTTCTCTAACTGGATTAGCTTGACACGAGAAATTAGCAGATACAATACAATGATCTGATCTGCCTAAAGGCGGTTAATACACTACTCAGTGAACACCTTATACTGTTATAAAGCGGATATAACCACCATTCAGAATATGCGATGGGATAAACCGGGCAAAAGGAGAATGAAAAACTGCGATATCTACTCACTACTGCGACTATTGCTACAGAGAACAACACCAGCATCTGCTTGGATGCGGCTTCGTCGTTGAGGCAGGCTAAGGCAGCATGTCCTAAGCTTAAGAGCTGTCAACGAGCGACACACGACAATCCGCATCAAGGCTGAGAGGAGAATGATGACTACACCAAAGACAAGTTCAGCGAGATCGTCGACTATACATACATAAGAGCATACCCTATAGCACGCCAAGCTTGGAAGAGAGCACATCTTTGGTGAAACAGTCGGAAAATACAGCCCGCATGGAAAAACATCCAATAACGCATTAAGGCTTATAGATTTTGCAGCGGGGCAGAACATAATAATAGCAAGTTCGTGTTTCCCACATCTCAACATCCACAAGGGGACCTGGAGGTCTCCAGAACTGTCAACCAGAATGATTATTTTTCGATCGACGCACGCAAGACGCCCTTCAAACTTGTTGATGTCCGAACATTGACTCAGAGTACTATCTCGTTGTTGCCAAGGTAGTAAAGCGGATATCACGACCAAATCAAAAGTAGGAAGTGTTAGAAGAAAGGAGGACTATACGAACGGCTACAATCGCAAAAGTCCGACAGATCCAGGACGCCAGGACGCCATTAGCGATGCTGTATTTCTGCCTCTGATGTACTGGGTTTCACACGGACTCCCTCGGTTGATGAAGAATGCAGGCAGGTATATACAGCCAAGCAAGAAGCACATAAAGCAGCGCTGCACAGGAGGACAAGAGCAGCTCGCCGGGAGCTCTACGAGCAGACAAGGAGAAAATTACACAAGCTTTTCAAAAGTAAAAGAGTTCGCATGAAAAGCTATCAATCGAGGTTGTTGAGAGATAAAAAGCAGGAATTACGTTCAGAAGTTTTACAAAGAGGTTAAACGAATGACTCAAGGTTGCCGAGCATGAACTGAAGCCTGTAAATACCAAAGAGCAAGCAGATGTCAGCCTTGTCGCTCGAATTTGGATGGCGAGCAACGGTTAGCGACGGAAATACATTGAAAAACTTGTTGAAGACGGACGGGACCGGACATTTTCTCAGACCTTGCTGATTGTCATGACATAACTTTGGCTATTCACAAATTTTACCATTTTAAAGTCAAAGGGGTCAGATCACAATTCCTCAACGGCCAATTAAGAGAACCAAGTCTGCTGATAACACTTTTTGTGAATTTGTGGTAGGGCAACAGTGGTCATCCACAAAAAAACCTGAACATTTTAACACCTTAACTTGCCTCTCAAACATCATCGAAGCAAGTTCTTGCGACCCTTCATGGCACCTTATTTACGGACTTTAATTTTTTGGTAAATTCATATCTCTTGAGAAAACGAAAAGTCAAACGTAGGAAGGTGCACCGATGGTAACAAAGTTATACAGACCGGAAACGTGCAAACATCATCAATTGTCACACCTTGCCACCCTCAAAAATTGCAAATACACTAGGTATGATTTATATGCGTTCGCACTTCGCACTCCATCCACACTCCACACAATGCCTTTGGCCAGGACAATTAATCAAAATGTGGTCTCTACGTTAATAACCCCACCATAGTACCTACCAGTAACACCAAAAACCAACAGTCAGGACACGCATCTGAAGCAGAAACATATTATAAACAAATACACACACACACACACACACTGAATGGGGTGAGGGTGAGGCATGATGATGGTTTCTTCCAAGGAGCAACACTCTCCTGAGGTATAACAAAAGCAAAATTGATGAAAGTTCCTGTTGAAGCCCATGTAACAAGTTATTCAAGTGAATAGATCATTTATATCCTAGTGCCTCGCCATGCTCCCCAGAGGACATGATGGAACGCATTACCGCACAAGACATCACACTCTTCGAATCTTCCGAAATAATGATGATGATGACGACGACCACCGACCGACGATGAAGAAGGAATTCTCTCTTAAGACGCAGCAGGCAGGATGCATTAGGTCCTTGTTGTTTCTTACTCAATGCTTTAATATGGTTGCCACAAGACACTCGTTGTTGGTCAGCCAAAAACAACCCTTAAACTCGGTTTGGTCAGTTTGTGGACAAGAAGATGTTTTGGGAGTTGATGTTTTCGGCGAGAAAGCCCCAAGTGAAAGTCCATTATTTCCCATTAGCAGACCAGCATCATCATCATCGACCGACCGGTATGTGGTGTGGTTGACAGCATATGGACAAGATTTTTGACAAATGAGCCAGTAGGCCGGTCAAGTATTTAGACCGACATTATTTTAACCCCAGCAGTCGATTGCTGCGTCCAGCACCCAGTGTCAATGTTGTTGGTTTTTTGGTTTTGGGCTTATGTTGGCTATCGTTTGTGAGCTGGGTTCTGACACTCGGCATATGAATTCCTCAAGAGGTTTCCAAATTCATTCTCGATGAATTATGGTCTTAGCTTTTGTGCTAAATTCCTGGGACGGCCGCTGGCTGCCATCATCGTGTCGGTCGCGAGGGAATGGGAGATCCCATATCATTGATATAAATAACTTTGCTATGAAGTTAATCGGTGAGGTGTTGATGGAGTTCGAATCGAATTTTGGTGAAAAGGATTTGGGACGAGGTGTTGTTTGGTTCTTTTATGATTTGTGACCGGAATTTGTGGGTGGTTGGGTATAATTACGAGAAATTACATCTTCTTTGACATGTGAGCATAATTGATGACTGCATGTTGGCTTATATGGAGGCCTCGTTAAAGGAATTTTCGGAACTTACATTATGTGTATTGTTGGAATTTGGTCGTTTTGACATAGACCTGTTGAATAGGAAGATTGAAAAGACTAAGAGGTCAATGTTAAATTTTAGAGAGAAAATACACTTAGGAATTATTGTAAAGCAGTTATTACAGGTTCCATTTGAGGAAGTTGCTATATACGTACAAATTGTCTAAGAGTCACTGTTTTTGGCATCAAATTTAAGATGTTTTGTGACTCAACTCTATGAGCATTGATTTTTCTTTTCTTCTTTCGGTTGCCCTAACCCCTTATACTTAAGCTTTGTATGAAGCTTTCACGTAAGTCGCGGTTCGAAGAATAGACGAAGTTCTGATTTAAACTTGATGTGAATGAAGGCAGAACAAAGTACATGAGGGAAACAGACGGAGAATCAGATGTGCACGCCGCCACCGCCACCCGTATGTCGTTTTCCATTGGTCTTTTTTTGACGTTTCTTCTTCTACCTCCAATGGAACGGGTTATGGTGTATGTGTCATTCTTCGGACGCTTCTGTTTTCAAAACAGAAGAGATCTGCTCTTCTCAGAAGCATTCCGTCTGTCAAAGTTAGTCCAATGGAATGGTTTCAGAAGACTTCTGGACTCTTCCGAATGCTTCTGGACGACCAATGGAAAACGACAGTAGCCTTGGACGAAATGTCACTTTCAAGCAATTATAAGAGATTCATCTGCCTCTGAATAAATATAATCCCCATACACAACACTTTTGTGTGAATGATATCAATCTCCTTGTATTCCAATATGGCCAAAAAAATCGATTCAATATTTAAATCTCTGAAATTTGAAGAACTGAGACAAAAAGCCATGAAGGTTGAGTTCATCAAGAATTTGTTTTTCGGGAATTGATTAACGATGTGTGTTCCAGACTCCAGAACGGAATCAGAAACGAAGAGTCGAGTTATACTAGATTATGTAATACGTATCCAGCATTTTGCTTCATTTAATTTCAATTTTTTCAATATAAATGCGTTCATGTCACCGCTTTTCTGGACAAAGCTGAAAGACAACGGAATATTCAAGAGGAACAGAAATAAGCATAGGTAGGTATAATTTTAAAGTGTTTCAAATTTCAATTGTTGTGGGAGAACTTTTGGAGGAAAATGATTAGCTTTTCGAACTCACAAAGAGTCAGAAGAATTTTACAAATTGCTTTTCTGGTTGGGAGGGTCGACTTGCTGTCAATAATCGATAGACAGTTCAAAACTTATTTTGCGAATTGGTAGAAGCCATGCAATACAAGATCTATATTTATAATTTCGTACATGTGTCTGGGCTTCTGAACTTGGAGTTTGACAAACAGTTTTTTTTTTTTATTTTTATAAAAACTTAATTTCAAAGAAAACAATTCAGGAGAAAATCTAGAAGCGGAAGAGATGAACGCACTATGCTTCATTCATTAATTGTGGATTGGATGATACATGATTCGAAATATATTTTATAAGAACATATATTTAACAGGTACTTGGAACAAGTAATATGTGTCTATTACGAACGGCTAAGATTAGGTGCAGTTTTCCGTAGCAAAAAAAAAAAAATAATAAATTAATAAATAGAGTGGCACGACTGACTGCTCTTGATGAGCCACGTCCTAAGTGGCTTTCTCTCATAAATAATTTTGTAGGTGCGTGTGAAGAATAAAGGGTACTTAAAATTTAACGCGTGCAATTCCGAACGGCAAGATGAGAAGCACTTTTTCATTTCAGGCCAGTAAAGTCAACCATATCGACCAAATTTTCAAGTTGCGGCAGATCCTGGAAAAGACCTATGAACTCCAAATCGAAACCCAATACCTTTTCATCGATTTTAAGGCCGCGTATGACAGCATCTACAGAGACGAACTGTACAAAGCTATGTCTAGTTTTGGCGTCCCTGCCAAGCTCGTTCGCTTGTGCAAAATGACGATGGAGAACTCACGCTGCTCCATCAAGGTTGGCAACGAGCTTACGGAATCTTTCGACGTCAAAAAAGGATTCAGACAAGGCGATGCACTGTCATGCGATTTCTTTAACATCGTTCTTGAGAAGATAGTGCAGAACTCCAACGTCAACACCAAAGGCACTATCTTCCAAGGAGGAGAAGAAGACCGCGACTGAGGTGACGCACTCAAGTGGAAGAAGTACTCAATCAACTTGGAGTGCAAAACTGGAGACAGCGCTAGCTAGGGACCGAGCTGGCTGCCGGAGACTGTTGATTGAGGCTCAAGTCCACAAAAGACTGTAGCGCCACCTAAAGTAAGTAAGTAAGTATTATTTTTAAAATTAATACATTTATAAAATCACTATTTGCTTCTTAAAATGATTATTTTAATTTTTTTAAGAAAATATTTCATTGAAACAAAAATCGTAGACATAAACAAAAAAATTGTTCAGTTAAATAAAAATATTAAGATTTTCTTTCATTCAAATAGCAGGCAGATTAGATTATTAGCAGTCAAGACTATCCCGGATCCGATGTTTTGCTGACAGAACGACTATTTTTTTTTTAAATTATTGTTTTAAATTGATTCAGTGGAATTGAAAGTAAAGTATTTATGCGAGTCTTAACTTAAATTGTGAATGCATTTTATACAAAAACAAAAATTGAAATTCATCCATAATTTTCAGAAATGCATACATATAAAAATTAATTGTTAAATGAGCCCATTTTTTCATTACCGTGTAGCATACAGGGGGGGTTTTCTAGCTTTTAAGGAGAACCCTAAAATTGCAGCGGATTGGCACGCTTGCAGTGCTCAGGCTTTAGCTCGCCGTGGGGTGGGATCTTGCTGCATACGTAACCCTGTGCCATAAAATTTTCGTGCCGAAATTTAAGAAAAATAGAAAAAAAAACCATTTACTCTGCTTACTAACTAGCGTAACAAATGTTTGCAAGTTAAACATAGAGAAAACGATAATGAAAAGAAAATGGAAAAGAAAGTATAAAAGTAGACAAGAAGATAAAAAAAAGGGAAGAAATTAGCAAATTAACAAAAAAAAAAAAAATTAGGTTCAAGATGAACACTAATTTGTTCCACTGTCATCACTGTTATCATTAGAAATCTTCATATGAGATCGTGGTGGATTTGATCTCTGGATGAACCCTCCCAAAGTAAACGACTGTATGTCGTTTTCTCCATGACTATACCTTCATCATATCTTGGTCATTTATTGGTGTAGCCCCAAATCTATTTTTCTCTACTCGACTATCACAACACCATCAGCCCAACGATCAATAAATTAGTTAGTTCATCTTTGAATTCATTTTAATTTTTCTTTCGTTCATTTATTGAAGCTTACATATAAAATTTTAGTTTTCAAGCACGTACAGACTAATGTTAAAGGTCGTGTAGATGCGTTGCATTGTTGCATGACTTTAACATAGTAATACCTTTTTTTTTGAATTATGCAGGCCAATAAAAAATTTTTTATAACATTAAGTATATATGTAATTCAATAAATCATTTAATTGCTAATACGATTAATGAATGTAAACTAGCCGTCGAATAAAAATACATATATATATATTTCAAATTTATAAATCTTATGAAATTGATGGGTGTACTCACTTTTTTTTTCAATATTCTGTTACAAATTTCAGGCTCCGCTGCGTCGAAGTTCGTGCACGAAATTCCACTGAGTCGGTGCTCCTGCTTGTCTCAATTTCTTGTTGTTTTTCTTTTTTTTTTTCTTAGTTTAATTTAGGTTATTTTACGATATATATATATGATTTTTTGTTTTTTTATATGTAAGGCCATTCACTTGAAAAATGAATCTTGAATTTTACTTATAATAAAATAAAGCTTAAATTTCTTAAATTTTTTTTTTTTTTTTATTTTAACTTATGGTATTTTCTCGTTTTTTTTTTTTTTTCACTACTTCTTGTATTTTTTTTTGTTTGGAACTTTCTTTTGCTTTTTAATTTGTTCTTGTTCTTTTAAATATTTTTGATTATTTTTGGTTTTGTATGATTGTGCGTCGTCTTTTTGGTGATAAATGATAATGAAAGCCTGATACTGTTTAATATATTTGTGTTATTCTTTGTCTTCTCTCGTTTTCCTCTCAAGTTTCAACCTCGTGGTTTCTCTGCCCTAAGGAATAAAATCGACGTAGTGGACACCTCTAGGGTTAGAGCTTTTAAACTGGCGGCAATTTTGTTCCCTAGATCTTCTCGGTGTTCCACTACCCAACAGCTACTGGACACATAAAAATCTAATTAGTATGATTTGCTTTTATTTTACACTAGGTAGTGCACAAATTTTACCTTTTTGGGGTTTCTATATATTTTTCTTTTGCGTCTAGGTTTTTGTAAAAAAAAATCGTTCCTATTAGCAATAATCTTCGTTTCTTTATGGAAAAAAAACTTTATTGTATTTTAAAATATGTAATAATTTTTCTAACGAGTGTAAAAATTACCAGCTTCTATTTTTTTTCCTTCTTACAGCACTGTGCGTGTTGTGTAACCAGCTCGGATGAAAGGCTAATCGAAAAAGATCGAGAAAATGGTACCGATCGAGCTTCCTACCTTGCTGATTTCGCAAGTCGGAATCGTTCGAAGTTCGACTGCTCTCTTTTTTTCATTTTTGCGCATGAATGTACTTATTTCCGTTTTCGGAATTTCTGTTGGTTAAGTGATTTTTGAAACTGAGCAACTTTTTCTTTTCGATTAAAGAATTATGTTTTGGGTGTGAATAATTAGATACTAGATATCCATAAAAAGGGCACGCTACAACCGTCCAAAGGTATAAAAAAAAAACGTTTAAGGCTAGGCGCATATTGGGACGCGTCTAAAGTGTGTGACGTGACCTGACAACGGTCGCACGACATGATTATAGAAACATGTCATGCCGTCCTCCGCAAATTGATTCGCGTGTCTCGTGTCAAAATACATATCTATATTAATCAAATCACAAATTGTAAAGCAGGGCAAGAACATCGCAATGAATTTGTCAAAAGTTAACTATTTTTTTAATTTTTTGAGTTCTGATTCTGAGGAGGAATACGAGGAGGAAAAACTTTTGCTGATTTCATTGAAGACCAAAAATTTAAAATGCCAGAATGCAAAATATCTTTCAAAAAGAAAAAGCCAACGACAATTTAAAGGGTTTTTCAATAAGAGGTGTTATTTTGAATAGCCCGCTATTACGGTAGCTGTCACTTTTGAAGCTATCATTTTTTGACATTTCACAAGTAGAAACTACACCATAAATTAAAATTATTAAAATTATTAAAACTCACTACAAAAATGGTGAAAATTTAGCATAGACGTTTCGTAAAACTGGAAAAGTTTCCGGACCGTGTTATCTCTCGAAGAGGTGATCACAATTGGCCACCGAGATCTTGTGGTTTAACACCTTGCGACTTCTTCCTTTGGGGCCACGTAAAAGATAAGGTCTACGCCAACAGCCCAGCGTCGATTCAAGATCTCAAAGATGGAATTCGTGAGGCTATCGAGGACATAGGGCAGCCACCTTGCGATTTGGTTATGGAAAAATTCATGAAAAGGATATGGTCCTGTGAGCGTGGTCGTGGCGGCCGTTTGGCTGATGCTGTGTTCATTAACTGCATACCTTCCTCCTTATAATGAAATAAATGATCATTTATTTTAAAAAATTCCATTTTTCTTTGAATATTATTTTATTTTTGACATAAAAAAACAAACTCATAGCAGTCTCGCAAGAAAAACTGTGTTTCAATCACTGTGTCACGCGATTTTCGGAAAACGCTCGTTAAGTCATGTCATGTCGTTCTATTAATATGCGTTGTCCTGTTTAATTATATTGTTTACAAAAACAAGTGCTGTGCTGTGTAGCGTCACTCGTGTGGAACGCGCCCCAATATGCGCCTAGCCTAAGGCACGAGTAAGATTCGAACAGACTCACGTCTTATAGATATATGTAAATATTGAGAAAACTAAGTGGTTAAGTAGTAAGTAAGTAAGTAGTTAGTAGTTTGCGCGTATCCTACACTCTAAGAAATTTTTGTTGAAAATTACTCCAATTATTGTATGCAACTGGTCCGTTACAATAATTGTAGTAATTTTCAACACGAATATTCGTTGTTTTTTATTCAACATTTGGTCGAAAAAAGCAATTGTTTAATTTTCAACAAACTAAAAAGTAAGCATTTTCATAGATCGTATATCGTAGCTCGTAAATCCCAGATCGTCGGTTTTTA
>CAKKXW010000001.1:85441438-85459463 GCA_920937365.1 Sphaerophoria rueppellii
ACGTGCTAGGTTATTTTCTTGTTGAAAAGTCAAGAGCCTTATGCATTTTAAGACTATTCCAACAAAGCAATCAAGTTTTGGCTTTGAAAATGTCGCAGTTTTTTTCGTTTGGCTATTAGACATCACCAGCGTAGCGTCTAGACAAAAAATTTGAATGATTTTCAGTCATTAATGGATTTTTGAATGGAGGGTATGATAATGGAGAGATTTGTTTTCAAAATATGAAGAAAATTGGCTTCCAAGAGCAGTTCAGGAGAAGCAAACCATCGTCACATTGAGGTCGCACGTCAGTTTTTGATGAACCACATCTAGGTGCCACTAAAACGGCTTTCGCTGGGGATAATGTGGCAAAATCCGACGACATCTCGTATTGACATATCGCAAATGTAAGGAGTTTCTGTATTTTTCGTGGCAGTTGGGCGAAACATGGATGAATTAGTACCTACAAAAGACCAAGGAACAGTCGAAATTAGCGGACTTCAGGTAGTGATCTTCGTCAAGCAAGGCGATCGACGACACGGTTCAATCGGCCAGAAAGGAGATGGTCATCGTTTTCTGGGAATCACAGGCTTGTTGTCCATATTGACTGCTTAGACAGGTAACAGGACTATACTATGCTGAAATATTGAAGCGACTCAAAGCCGAACTGAAGAAAAAGCAACACCACTTGGCGAAGAAAAAAGTCTTTTATCATGAGAATTCACACCTCCAATATCACCATGGTCAAATTGATGGAATTTTACTACGAACTAGGACTCCTAAGTCCCACTCTTAATGCTAGTGAAATTGACAACAAAGTCAAGGACTTAACCTTAGCTATGAACAGTTCATTAGAGATTGCCTATCCACCTGTATATGAAAGGGGAAAAAAGAAACCACATTGGTGGACATCGGGTCTCGATTTGCTCAGATAAGAGTGTAGAAAACTCTTTCACAGAGCTAAATATGCAAGAATAGAAAACGTAACTAAGAAGATCTCCTCTACGATCGTCCTGGCGATCCTTTTGTGATAGAATAGTTTAAACCTCTGAAGCCTGTAAGCTACGAAAAATTCTTTCAACAAATCCAGTGATGCCCAGCTATCTGAAAAGGGGCGATGGCTCCTGGAAAACCTCAGGTGAAGAATCTCTTAACTTGCTACTAGATACTCACTTTCCCGGTAGTTCTCAAAATGTAACCAGTAACACTCAATCACTACTACATCATATTCACAAGGTCTAATCACAGGGGATGGGCGATCAACAGCTTCAAACCGTACAATCAGCAGGACCAGACGGCACTCGTAGGCGAGTGGGGCAATTGCCCACGGCCTCGCGCCTGTAGGGGCCTCGCGCGAAGTCGACACCCTATTGGAATAAAAATGCATAGTCATCAAATATTAACTAACGCATTGAATAACTTCCAATGAAAGATACGCTCACTATTTCAGAAATCCCTACAAAAAACTATCTTTTTGAAAATGTGCTCTCCCGGCAAAATATAACCCCCTCTCGTTTGTAAGATTTTTTTTTTTAATTTGACCCACTTATACGCTCTAGCGTTTTAACAACTGCTCGGTTATAACATCATATTTGAATCTACTTTTTTTTTTAAAATACTTTTCGTTTGTAAATCACGATAGCCCTCGCTTTTTTGAAAACGAAAGTTTATACTTTGCAAACTTGATTGAAATTACATGTGATTTTATGGAGTTGAAGTGACTATTATAGTCCGATAATTTTATTAACTTAGTACCCCAATCTGCAGAAAAACTTCTAGTGGGCTGAATGTTTGTGTGCACCTTTATTATACGGTGCAATTATGAAGATGTGAAAAATCGACATTGATATCGTGCTGGTTAAAAAAGTTATAGTGGTCCAAAGGTCAAGAAATTCAGTTATTAACCGAAGGTCAAAAGTGGGCAAGAACAAATTGTTCATCTTGAAATTATCTCTTAAATTCACCCTTTTCGGAGTAGAGGGACTAGAACGCCTTTATATTTGCTCTATTGTTTTTTTCTTCTTTTGTATGAAAATCTTCAGTTTCGTTATAGAATAAAACGATTTGTTGAACAGAAACTAAGTTTATCAAATAGGTAGCTTGGGGTCTTGTTAACAATTAATCTGAAGACAAAAGACAGCATCGATACTAGAAATAAGCTTCAAGGTTACATCCAAAAAGATGATGAGTAAAACACGAAATATGATCGTATCTGCGAACCTTGACAACAAATCTGGCAATTGCGATAAGGCCTACTTTCAACTTTGAAGTGACTGAGAATCAGGATCTGAGAAAAGTTCACATCCGTAAGATACAATAGGCAGGAAAAATGATTTAGCAAGCTTCAGCTTTCTCTCAGTTGATAAACTCAATTTTGCAACAAATAAACCTCTTAGCGAAGCATATATTTTTGAAATACTTGAATTAACGTGAGTGTCCCAGTTAGGCCTATTATTAAATATTATACCGAGGTTTTTAGCGTGATTAACCAATTCAATAGGGCAATTATTTGAAAATATAGTTGGGAACATACTTGAACAATGAACATGTCAATCTAATTTTATTTGCATCCACCTTTGCTGCCACAACCTTTTGTACAATTTCAACAAATTTTGCTTAGTTCATCATCGTGTGATTTGGCCCTTTAAGACTTTTTCAGTGCGGCTTTCTTAATTCGAAGGTCTACTCGAATAAGCCGCCCACCGCAGCGGCTTTCAACAACAACATAATCGATGCCATCGGTCAAATTCAACCTGATTTATGAACCAATGTCAACGAAAACTGGACCTTTCGAATGCAAACATATTAAGATAAAACCTAATAGATATCTTCTTTTATTCCGTTTTAAAATCAACCCTCCAATTTTTATTACAAAACACCCGAGTTTAATATAAAAGAAGGAAAAACAATAGAGCAAATGTGAGCGCCTTCCAGTCCCTCTACTCCAAAGCGGTTTATTTAAGAGAAAAATGCTTAGAGTATTTTTTAAAGATAATTTTAAGACGAGCAATTTATCCCTTACCAGTATTACTACGGGCAGTAAGTCGCGAAATATTCACGAAAAATGGTCAAAACCACCATAACTTTTTAACTTTTTTAGCCGGCACGATACCAATGTCAATTTCACTTCTCCATAACAGCACCGTAATAAAGGTCAAGACAAATTAAATGATTTAGCTGTTGTGGTATCGAATCGGAAGGAATAATGATTATTTACAAATTTAGTATTTCTATATAGTTTATACTTCTAGTTATTAACCCTCCAACCGCGCACTCATTTTTTCTAACTCGCACCACACACTGGAGTGCAACGTTTCATATCATTAAGAATAACGCTTAAGTTTTTCTCAATTAAATATTTAAAAAAATAATTTGAGAATTATAAAACAAGACCCTCTACATATCAGCCTCAGGAGTTTTATCCATAGAAGCAGAACTAGCTTCTAAAATAAATTACACTTCTCTTTTAGAAGATTTCAGCAGAGCAAAGAGTCGGAACCATTCGGTTTTTTGAAAATACAAATAAAAATAAATTTTTACTTTCCCGCATAGCCCGCTTTCACTTTTTCAACCCTAATGGAAAACAAAATATTCAAGGTAACTATTATTTATGTCCATGAAAAGGGCCTCGCGGATGAGACCTTGCCCACGCCTATATTCAGGCTTGCTACGCCACTGTGCCTCAGTGTGAATATTGGGTCTATCGTTTTTCTGCCTGGCCTAAAGCCACACTGGTACGTGCCGATTATTGCGTTGCAGAAAGGTTTAAGACGCTCACAGAGTACGTTGGATAGGATTTTGTATTTAACCTTAAGCAGGAATATGCCGCGGTAGTTTTTGAATGACATAGGATCGCCTGTTTTGTAGATGGCCATATGGAGCTTATCGACCAGTCTGTGGGCATGAATTCTTCCTCCCACACCATGTTGATGACCTGGGGCATGCGGATGCGGTTCATCAAAACATCTCCTCCACATTTAAAGAGTTCCGCAGGTATGCCATCCGAACCGGCAGACTTGTTATTATTTAGCTTTTGGATGGCTCTTTCTACCTCTTCTGCGCTGGTGGCTGGGACTGGGTCTTCATTGACTGGTCTTGCTTCACTTTCATCATTAGCTTGCTCGATATTTTGCGCTTTCAGCAGCTGTTGGAAGTGCTGCTTGAAAACATCTATAATTCCCTGTGCTTCGGTGACTAGGTTTCCTCACTCTTTCGAAGAGCCTGATGTGTCTGTGTTCTGAAACCAGAAGCTAATTGCTTCGAGCTTTTAAAGAAACGTCGCGACGGGTGTTGTTGGTGAGAGACTCTTGTAGATCTTTGAGCTGAGAAACTGCGGATGCTCTTTTGTTTCTTCGCAGGGTCTTTTCTCATTTCTCCTTTTTGTTCGACACTCGGATGTTGAACTTCTTTCTTGGGGCCGCACGTGTTTTTTTGTCGTTTGATAGTCGAGCTCTAAGCTTAGCCCTTTACCAGAAAGTGGTCAGAGTTGACATTCGCTCCTCGGCAAGAGCGGACGTTCAAGATGTTGGATGCGTGCCTTCCGCCGATTAGAACATGGTCGATTTGGTTGGTGGTTCGACCATCCGTAGGTCGCCAGGTTCCTGTGTAGATCTTTCGTCTTGTAAACCTAGTGCCAGCTGCAGCAAAATCGATTAGTCGGAAGCCGTTATCTGTTATTACATCGTGGAGGCTGTGCTTTCCAATTAATCCGCCAAAGATGTCTCCCTTCCCGATTTTTGCATTGAAATCTACGAGTACGATTTTTACGTCATAATCTGGACAGGCTCCGTTGGTTCTATCTTGGAGATCATCATCGTTTGTGACGTCTGTAGTTGCGTGTGTGCATATTACACTGACATTTTGTATAGTGTTGCCTTGATACGGATTATAGCCAGGCGATCACTGACTGTTTTGAAATCTCAAATTCATGGAACCAATTTCCCACGACGAATCCGCATCCAAATATGTGCATTCTTTGATGACAGCTATAATAAATGGCGCAATTTTTCCTTTCCATTGTCCCTGATCCTATTCATGGATCGCAGCGTGAGGACAGAATCAAGTTTTTGGGTTGCACCTGGAGTGTAGAGTAGTGTTCTTACATTCCAGGTACAAACTTTCAATGCATAGTCCGTTGTCGTTCCAGGTCTGGTTACCATTAGAGGGGGGTCATTATCCGAGGCTTCTGTCTCTCTCGTAACTTCTTAGTTTTTTACTGTGGAGGGGTTGTTAGCCCCTCGCACTAACCACCAAATTTGTCGGGCCGTTGGTTAAGTGCTTCTACTTCTACGATTTGCACTCGCGCTTACAAGTTTCGCAATCTTGTGATGTAACCAGTGCCCGGTGGTTACCACTTGAGGTAAAGTAAGCGGTGTGTAGAAAAAGAAACAGCGTATGCCTCTAGATCCTACAACACCCAACCCCCCATTACTCTTAACAACAGATCAATTTTTTCTTCATCAACATTTAAAATAGGGATAAGAGACTTTCTGAAACATGCGTTTAGCTCCGAGAACCCTAAGGAATAGCTTTTTGCTTGTTTTCGTATTCTTAATCACCTTTATTGATTTGCTTATTGAAATTATGAAAAATAACGCTTCAACATCTGTCCCCAAAAATTGACGTAATTAATTTCTTACGACGACTCATAAACATCCGTCACGTCGTCGTTGTCGTCGTAGTCGTCTTCAGCTTCGACTTCTGTTTTGTTTTTGTCTTCGAATTAAAACAAAAGAACTAATATCACATCTTGCAAGAGAAAGGAGGGCCAAAAATGTCTACAACATGTTTTGGACAGAGGGCGAAAAACTGCAGAAGTTATTAATTATGATCAACAACGGAAAAACTCGACCAAAGTAATATTATTATTAATCGAAGGAATTTATCCAACTCATAAGCTCACTAAATCAGTTGAGTTTCGACCAAGTCCATTGACGAGGTCGACCGTGTCGGTCGTCGAAGACAATAAGAAGAAAAAGAAGGGGATGTCACATTCCTTGTCAAATAAACAAAAGAACGAGAATCTATTTATCGATCTATGGCGTAATATTTTTTTTTTGTTCCTTTACTTATCCTCCAGGATAATAAGCACTTCCCCCTCACAGTCAAAGTTGTTGAGACTAGAGGGTGGATGGACATTAACCACCAACACCGTCGAGAATTATATGGCTAACCAGAGACTATAATATAGCGACCGGCAATGACAAACAATGACATATCCTGCTGGAGGGAGATCTTCTTTCGATGCTTAATTGCTTTTATGTTACCAATTTCCGGCACTTGGTGAAGTTAAGGACCTGCAACATTTTCATTTTCAGAAAAACCAGAAAATGACCGTTTAATAAACTTAACATAAAGTTGACTTTGTACGAATGGCACTGGCTGTTATTTTTATGGTGGACATGACAGGGGTGCAAGTGGGGTCATCAAGCTGGCTTAGAAATGATATTAATTACTTAAAGTTTGAGATGACACTACATATTTGTCAGTTGTTTTGTTGTTTTTGTAAACCTTTTAAGGCTTTTATCATTTAAAGACATGTGAGAGAAAAAACATGTTTATTCGAAAAAGTTAAAATTTGAAACAGCTAACCTTGGTATACGGAACAACGGACATTGACATCTTAAATTGAAAAAAAACCGACTCCCAATCCATGAAGGTTTTCAGCCTGAGACACCACAGCCTTCCAAAGGGTACGGTCAATTGCAGGCACTCTCCAGTCCCCAAAACCAAGCGCTCTGGCATCCACAGTCACTTGGCCCTTGTTTCCTGGAGGCTGCTATGAGAAGACTTTCTTGGCTGGAAGTTGTCGTCTATTCGTTGTGGCCGAGCCAATGTAGTCGTCTGTTCTTGGCTTTCTGGACTACATCAACATCTTGGTACAGCTTGTACAGTTCACGGTTAAACCATCCATTAAATCAATAGAATATTTCTTTCGAAAGTGCCCAGTACCTATGAATTCCCCTCTTTTACTTATCGTCCAGCACTCGGCGCGCGCTTTAGAGTAGGACTGGTAAAATCAAATTTGTATAGCAGACGCTTTGTCCTTCGAGTGAGAAGTTTTGAACCCAGTTGCTTAGCCAAACCGAAGCAGTTTTGCTCGCTAGGGTTATTTTTCATCGGATCTCCACTAAGGTGTTGTTCCAAGGTAGGTGGACTCCTTAACTACTTCAAAATTGCTGCAACCAACAGTGACAGTTTGTTCTAGGCGGTGGAACGATGTTCTTTTGTTTGTTGATAGTATGTACTTTGTTTCGTCCTCATTCACTTCAAGACCAACGAGCTTCGTCTTCTTCTTCAAACGCTGTGAAGGCATCAAGCACAGCTCTCTTGGATCTATCGATGATGTCTATGTCGTCCGCATAACCTAGGAGCGTGGTGTATTTGTTGAAGATAGTGTTTTCCGTGCTCACACTGGCCTCCCGCACTATCTGCTTTGGGACTATGTAGAAAAAGTCACATGACAGCGCATCTCCTTGCACACTGCACTGCGTATTGTTTAGCGTCTTGTGGCACAGAAGCATGAAGTGATTAACGTCAGCACCTAGCAATTAAGCCTTATCTGATGTGTGACCATTCACACAGGTGTCGTTTTTAAGTGTTGACATTCACCCTAATGATCCACCAGCTATAAAAGCACACCTCAACTTTCAAAAGAAAGAAGCGGATACCCTGCAACTGGATTCACACCAGTACCAATTGAATAAGTGCCAGCCCTTACTCATCTTGGTTTCATTCTAGACTACTATTCAGGCAAAACACGGAACTGCACTCAACCCTCGTTTACCGAAAGAAGAGCCGTTATCCGGTCACGGAAACTGCACTGAACTTTCAGTCACCGAAAGAAGAGCCGTAACCGCGATTTGCGAACAGCAGCTGAGGCCAAACTCAGACAACCACAACCCCCGCAAAGGTCCATCCCATTAGTGAGGTGGCAAATCCTCAATACCCGCGGTACCCAATTGCCCCAGGGTGAGGGGTTGGTGTCACATTTTGGTTTTGTATAACCATTCGTTATACAAACATGCCAATAAATTGACAAGAACCTCTCAGAGGCACCACTTGAAGGTGTAGGTCACCACGTTCACTTACTGGGGAATATGTACTCGGAAACATGTTTCCTTTCTAAATTTCCAGGTCCATGATTTTACCTCCCGTCATGTGGCACAGCTGGATCAGTTTGTTCGGGATCCCGAATTCAGACAACGCCATCACTAGCTTTTTGCGGTGGATGCTATCATAAGTAGCTTTGATGCCGATGAAAAGATAGTCTGTTTCGACTTAAAATTTGTTGGTCTTTTCAGGATCTGGATCAATGTGAATATTTGGTCTATCATTGTTTTGCCTGGCCCAAAGCCTCACTGGTTCATACCGATTTTTGTGTTTCAGAACGGTTTAAGACGCTTACACAGTACGTTGGATAGGATTTTGTTTGCAACATTAAGCAAAGATATGCCACGGTAGTTTTTGCATGCATAGGATTGCCTTTTTTGTAGATGGGGCATATGGAGCTTATCGACCAGTCAGTGGTCATACATTCTTCCTCCCACACTGTGTGTGACCTATAGCATCTCCTAGATATTTAAAGAGTTTCGCAGGCATGGCCGCCGACCCGGCGGACTTGATATTTTTTAGCTTTTGGGATGGCTCTTTCTAGCTCTACTGTGCTGGGGGCTGGGACTGGGTCTTCATTGACTGGTCTTACCTGTCTTTCGGCATTAGCTCGCTCGACATTTTTCGCATTCAACAGTTGTTGGAAGTGCTGCTTGAAAACATTTACAATTCCCTGTACTTCAGTGACTAGGTCGCCTTCACTGTTTCGAAGAGCCTGTGCCCCGGTTCTGGAACCAGAAGGTAATTCCTTCGAACTTTTAAAGTAACGTCACGTTGGTTATTGTTCTTGGCACGGGACTCTTCTAGATCTTTGAGATGAGAAACGGCGGATGCTCTTTTCTTCCTCCGCAGGGTCGTTTTCTCATTTCTCTTTTTGTTCGGTACTCTTCTCTTGCTGCTCTTGTTTTCCGTTGAAGCATCGCTACAAACGTACATTTTCCGTTTTTTTTTTTTCAATAACGCGCGGGTTCTTTTTCGGGGGTGGCTGGTAACCTATGGTGGTCTCGGCTACATTTTTAAATATTTCGCGATATTGGTTCCACAAGGTGTTGACATCTGTGGTGTTTGGGAGAACGGCGAGGAGAGTCACTCACTCGGGCGCTCACTGTACTCTCTCGCATTATCCGGAGTGCCAAGGCAGCCGACTTCTTTCTTGGGGCCGCACATGTTTTTTTTCGTTTGATAGTCGAGCTCTAAACTTAGCCACTACCAGAAAGTGGTTCTCGGAAAGTGCGCACGTTCAAGATTTTGGATGCGTGCCTTGCGCCGATTAGCACAAGGTCGATTTGGTTGGTGGTTCGACCATCTGGAGATCACCAGGTTGATGTGTAGATCTTTCGTCTTGGAAACCTAGTGCTAAGTCGGAAGCTGTTATCTGTTGTAACGTCGTGGAAGCTGTGCTTTCCAACTCATCCATTTATTACTACCACATTATTTGGGATAAGAAAACCTAATATGTTTTGAGGCTTGTTGCCTTTTTATTGATACACTCCTAAAGTTGGCATTCGGTATAGCGTAGGTATAGGACAATGTCCGTCGGTTAGTGGAAATGTAAGACTTTTGCGAATCAGGTTGTGATTTGTGAATTTAAATTTGCAGGTTGTAAAAAAAGTACGAACTTTCTTCATGTCACTAGGTATAGGTACCTAATTACCTAAATGGCATTATATCCGACTGACGCGGAGCGGCAGTTGCTCTTTATTGACAGCGTTTGATTAAGCTCAGAGTCATAGAAGTAGCTACCCAGTCGCATAATAATGATTTAGACAAACTAAGAGTTCCTATATTTTTAATCATCTTTGAAGAATGGTTAACCTTAATTTAATAAGGCTGTACGCTGGACCTTCCATTCAATGAAAATATTCATTCCTTGTAAGAACAGTTTTACAACGTTTCGTGGTCGTGCAAGTGCCTTTTGACTTTTGAGCTTGTGACGTGTTTAAGTTCAACAAGGTTCATCGATAAAAAAACAATAATCAGAACTGTTTTGTGACACTGTGACTTGCTGTGACAGTCTACTTGCACGATAAAACGACTTATATTTAGAAAATCAAAACAATACATACGCAAATTTCTTTTAAAAACCATTTGCCACCTGAAAAGGGAATTTCTTCCTTTAAATTTGACCTTAAATATCGTTGCCTAACTAAATTTGTGTCCCCAGAGATTGTTGTACAATTTTATTTTTCTTTCCAAGTTGAAACAACTTCAAGAGAAAAGTATAAAAATCGATTTTTATTCAAAGTTTGAGAAGCTCTGATGTACGTTTACAAATGCAGCGACAGCAAAAAAATAAATCCGAAGGAATTAAACTTCTACACACACACAAACATGCTTGAGAAAAGAAATAAAAGAACGAACAAATTCAACGAAAGAAAACGTTGCCAAAAATAGGGGAAAATTTACCGATTCGCGTTTATGAGTAGACCACGCCTCTCAAGCAAATGCATTCAATCACCTTTGTGAACACATATAAAACCAAAATTTTTTCGAAGGGGAAATGCCAACGAAACGGTTCTCATCGATTCCTCCATATCGCCATGTTCAAATCTCTCATCGTCCCAGTCGTAAGAAAGAAACAAACTCCGCCCCTATACAATGCACCACAGAAGAAAAAGAAAAAGGCAAAGTGGATGAGTAAAATTCAAAACAAAAATGAAAAGTAAGTAAAAAAGAAATATATTCCATGGTTGATGGGAGTCCGTTCCCGTTCCGTTCTGTGCACAGGCCATCGCAGCAGGAGCCAACCATTCTTTCTGATAAATAAAGTGACTGTGTATTCGTTTCCAATGCAGTTTTCTCACAAAAAAAAAAAAAAAAAAATCACTCAAAAGAGGAATGGTGAAGGGGAATATGCTGCTACCCCTCTTTCATGTGAATGTTTTGGACTTTTTCTAGGAAAGGAAAAATAGAACCAAAGTCCAATTGATTGTTGGTTTTTCTTCTTCACATTCGCCGAGGCATTCTTATTGGAGTGTAGTTAGCATTCACTGAATGGTGAAGGGGGAATGGAGTAATTCTAGTTGTTCATCGTTTTGTCTCACATGGCATATGATCGTGTTTGTGCAGCCGGGAATAGTTTATACATTTTATAGGTACTTGTGTTCTTTTTTTTCTTTTTGTGTAAGCTTCTTTGTGTGCAGTGAAAAATTAACAATAAAAATGTATCTAGGTAATGGCTGCGATAGTTGTAATTAATAATAATAATAACAACAGAAACAGTTGCTTTTGTGTATTTCTATCTAAGTTGTTTATTTGTTCGTTGCCACCCCAATTGAAAAATTCACAACGAAGGGATGGAGAGTTAGTTTAACATAACTGACTTTAAGAATGCGATAGTAAATGGCAACGATAACCGGGAAAGGGAAGGAAAATGTTCCTTTTTTTTTAATAAAAAGAGATGGGGGTTGGTTATTCAATTTGTTAAAGTAGGAAGCTATCTACGACATAGGTAATTATTTATTCATATTTTTTCACCTAAGTTGGTACATGTTGTAAGTAGGAAAAGGAAAAGGTGCATATTAATCGAAAGGTTGTCCTTTTTGAAATTTTGTAAAATTAAAGTACTTAAACAAGATTTTAAAGATTTAGAATTGGTAGGAATAGGTATCTATACTTATAGTCAATATAAGATGGTATGGTAGCAGTGGCGGATTAAACGTTTAAGGCGCCATAGACAAGCACCTCATCAGCGCCTCTATAGGTATTAGAAATAACTCGTATAGTTTGACCGAAACCGCGGCTGAAACAATTTTAATTAATGGTGTGTCGAAAGTAAATTTTGTAAACCAAGTTAACTCGAGTTGGTTTTTATGCAAACCAAGTTGCAACTAGGTTCGCCAAATCGGATACCCCGGGTGTCCGTCGGGAAGGTATACTACTTTGTCTTACCGCCATTTTGGTAAAAATTAGTCTTGGCAGCTTATATTTGGCAGTCGTGAAGTAGACACGTCGCAAATTTATTATGGAAAAATATTCGACAAAAGTCAATCGTCGATTACTGTGAAAAAATCATAATGAGTGACAAGGCACATTTTCATTTGAATGGATATATGGATATGTGAATAAAGAGAATAACGGGTTCTGGGGCAATGGAAAACCCAAATTATTCATCAGTTATCTCTGTATCCATTTAAAGTTACAGTCTGGCATGCAATGGTCAAGGGTATCATTGGACCTTACTTCTTTGAAAATGAAAACGGCGTCTCGGTAAATGTGAATTTTGAGCGATACCGTTATATGATTGAAAACTTTTTAACGCCACAACTACATCCTTTGGGCTTAATTAACATGTGGTACCAACAAGACTGTGCCACATCGCATACAGCCAGGATTACAATGGAATAACTGCTCATTCCACAACAAGTTATTTCAAGAAATTGTAATATTGATTAGCCTCCACGGCCACGGTCGTCTGATTTGACTGCAATTCTTATTTTGAGAGGACATCTGAAAAGCAAGGTTAATGCAAACAAACCAGAAACGCTTGTAGAACTCAAACAAAATATTCGTGATAAAATTAATGAAATAACGCGTGAAATGTAAGAGAATGTAATGAAAAATGTCTTCAAAAGGTCTCGCATTTGTGAGCCAACCAAAGGCGGATATTTACCTGATTTCCATATGATTGCCGACATTAAATAAAACATTTATCAATATCCATTCTCTTTCATTTAATCAAAAAATTAAAAAAAAAAAAAAAAAAAAACAAAGAAAGGAGTAGGTATACCTTCCCGGCGGACACCCTGTAGCTGTACCTACTTATAGAACAGAAAAATGGGGTTTTTAATCCATCACAATCTTTGCATTAGCTGATGAAATTCAACCATTACGTTAAGCCTTACTATAAGTAAAATCATAATCCAAAAACACTTAAAAAAATGAGATAAAAGCTAAATCGATTGCCGAGTAGGCAAACCGAATAGGCAAGCCGAAGAGGCAAACCGAGTTAACACGGTAAGTGGGAATTGCTCACGACCGATTTTTATGTTGACATAACTGGGAACAGAGTTCATAAGCTTGCTAAACCACATATATGTGAACTCACTGCACCCACGCGCCCCTTTGTTGCCTCGCGCCCCTTGGCACATGCCTATAGTTTGCCTTGAGGATATAGGTTATTCCATTATAACTTTGAGGACATTTTGACGCATGTTATCCAGTTTATCCGTTATAGAAGCAATCTTTTTTCTTGAAACTTGGTGAGTCGTAAGGGCTCACGATAAAGTTGATGGTCTAGAAGTTTCACAAAAAACTAATTAAAATTAACTATTTTACGCATATTACGCATAGTTACCGTCTTTATCTGGTTATAATTTGGCCTTATGATAAGCCCTTTAGTTATGGTATGGCTAATTTGACCTGATGTAAGAAAGATTCAAAATAATAAAGTGCAAAGCATTAAGATTTTCAAGACTTTCGTTTGTTTGTCGGTTGTATGTTTGTAGTCGATAAACCGATAAACAAACAAAAGTATTACTATATACATAAATGTTGCTGAATGCCTCGCCTATGCACTGAATGTGCATTAGGAGGTTCTGAATATAAAAGAAATACTTATAAATAGAAAAAAAAATTGATTTTATTTTATTTACTCGAAAATTTTGCTTTTGAATTTAGGAAATTGACAGCCGCCATCAATTTTTTGAAATGTCTCTCTATATTTCATTTCATTTCATTTCATTTCATTTCATTTCCTATTCATTCTTCTATATTATATTTATATTTGAGGCTGAACTTCTACTTAAGCTTTTGGACCAAGACAATGTTTACATGCGAACTCTTTGGCAAGATTTTCTGCGTTTGAAAATTTCGCTTTATGTGTCATTCGCGATATGTCGTAATTCTATCATTGGAATGGTGAGAAATTGAAACACAGATCATTGGAATTATACAAAGTTGAAACGCAAATCATTGGAACGATTCGTTTCATTTTTTGACAAAAATCCATCAGCTGTTCAGGGAAACGAATTTCCGTACGGAAAATAGAAAAATGTATTTATAACGAAAAATGAGCTTGCGAACGTATATTTTTTCTCAAAAAATCTGTAAGTATTTTTCGGTTGATTGGTATATAAATTGCATTAATAATCAAAAGAAAACTTAATTAAATATCCACCCAAAAATTTTTCCTGATGGATTTCAATGATCGCTATAACTGGCCCCTAAGAATTTCAAGACCTAAAATCAAGTTTTTTCATACAATCTTAGGTGCATTTGAACAATATCTGTGTTAATTATAATTATCCTGGAGTTGCTCTGGAGAATGGCTAGACGAAGTTCGCAGGGTCGGCTAGTAAATTATATTTACAAAACACAAAAATAGTAAAATATTAAATATTAATATTATTCTTTAAAATAACTGAATTTTTCGATTGCTCATTTTATTAAATACACGAAGGACTTCAATGAGGTCTACTGACTTAGTTCTTTTTTTTTTTCAAACGCGAGAAATACAAGGCCAGCCATTCTTTCATGTCCCATTGACATGCTCTGGGGCCTATTGATGGCAGTTAAAGTTAAAAAAGTGGATTCACATACTGCTGTGCTACATCCTACAGTCGCTACCGACGCAAAAAGTTCGTTTGTATCTTTAAAGGCCTCTCGCTGCCTTTACAAATCTGCATTAGGTTTTCGATTTTGTCTTCGCGCCAACTTAAATCATTTTTGACAACAGTAACGTCTTCTTTTGTTGGAAATGTTATACCTGAAAAATCAATTGAAATAACTGAAATGCATTTGCTGAATCTTAACTTCAAGAATAATGTGTTAAAGATTACAATTAATGCAGACGAAAAAATTGATATATGGCTTGGAGTGAAAAACTGCTAACTCAACTTTTTTTACACTCCTTACACAAATGAGACTACACTGAAGGCACCAGCTTTAGAATACAACAAATTGGTTCACCCAGTCCAAAGATATGAGGTAGCAAACATGAGAAAAAACAAAAAAAAAAAAAAACAGACGAGTTGATAACATCCTTCTTTTTGAAAGTCGGTTGAAAAAGAAAATATTTCTAAATGTGTTAATAAATCCAAGACAAAATAAAAAAATAAATTGAGTGGCGCGACAGCTCTTGAAGAGCCAAGGCCTAAGTGGCTTACTCTCATCAACAATTCTCTAGGTGCGTGTGAAGGATTGAGGGGACCTACAATTTTACGCCGATTCCGAACGGCAAAGTTGAGAAGCACTTTTTCATGACAGATGATACTCTTGAAAGTTTTGTCAGTTCTTCGCAAGAGGCAGTGTCCGTGAAAGATGAAATAAAAATCCAAGACAACATAAATTTATTTTTAAGAATCCATACTATTAAATGAAAAAGAATTTGATAAGGCTTCATCAAGGCTTTTTGTAATTTCAATCAAATATGTAAATCATATTTATGTGGAGTTAGGAGGTGGCAGTTAACAGGTTTGTACTCTTAGTCGACGGTATTATTCATTTATCAAAAATGTGGAAACAAAAGGTGGGGCATTTTTGAAGGTTGGGCATTTTTAAGGTAGAGCATTTCAGATTTAAGGTAGGGCATTGCCCCTCAATGCCCCCCCTGGCTACGGGCCCGTGCTAGTCACATGCTTGGTTCCTGCGTTAAAAACACCCAGCGGAAAACAAAGAAAAATTAATTACTCAACGCTCTCTAAGTGTCTCCGCACCTATATCTATGCATTGATTGGATTCAAGTAAATAACATTATATTTTGATGTACCTAATCTGTGTTTTGTTATATTGCAAAAAGCTTTTTCCCACACAGATAGTACTTATTTAAGCTGTATACTGAAGGACAATAAAGAAAAGACATTTAAATGAAGTTTCGTATCTTTTTTTAAGTAGCATCCTGGCCAGGATATACCGGCAAACTAAATCTCGGCCTTAGAACAAAACTCACAAACACTAGATACAACTAAATCACAGAGTTAACGAACGACTGAATCTGGTTTGAACACCTGTGTGCGTACCAAGACAAGTGGGGCGTTTTGTAAACTGGGGCATTTTGTATACTTAGTTTTACTTTAATTAGTTGCAATTTTAAATTTGCAGATGATTTCAAAATTAAGTATGTGAAGAACAATAAATCTGCTACTAATTCCGACGGCACGGGTTGAAAGGGTGTATTTTTTTGTTAGAGTTGATCACACTAAGCGGGTGTAGGTGCCTCTATCAACATGGAATTCTAAAACCAAAAATGAACATGTTTTTTACTTGCGACATATAGAATATATGGCAAGTATTGAATCCGTTAAAAAAAAATTGAGATATGACATTACGATGATAGAGAAGTCGAAAAAAGTGGGTCCGGCGATTCCGTCTGTCTGCCTGTCGGGAAGTTTAAAGGCATTTACAGCCTTAACTACTGGTCCGATTGACTTCAAATTAAAAAATTAGAAGTTTAAGCAAAAACCCATATCCCAATTTTTTTTTATTTTTGTTTTAAGATCAAAATTTAGGGTATCCACCATACGATTTTTTTGGCCAAGAACCAAAACTTTCAATTTTCTCCAAAACGGCTCCTACGATTTTTTTTTAAACTTCCTCGAGTTTTATTTTTTTAAACATTCATGTATTTTATGTAAAAAAATTTGTTTGTTTTGCTCCAAAACGGTACCTCCCATAGAACCGTTTTTTTGTTATTAGATTTTCTCGAAAAATAAAAGTCCGATCAGCATAAGTTTTTTTTTTTTGAAAGTACGTACATATTGATCAAATAATATTTTGTATTCAAAAAAATTTCAGATTCGGATCAATTTTAAAAATCCAAATTTAAGTGCGATATGTATATCTACATGGTCTTGAAAACTGCATACCCAAATTAATTTTAAAACATTTTTGAAAAATTTTATATATAAAAAATTAATTTAAGAAAAACCGCTCCGACGATTTTCTAAAAAAAAAAAATAAAAAAAAATCAATAAATCAAGAATAAGGTTTGAATTTGTTTGGCATTTAAATGTTTGGCATTAAATGTACATATTTACGAAGTACCTACATTTTCAAATTTTAATTTTTTATTTTTTAATTCTAATTATTTTTATAATTGAGTTTTTTTGTCAGTTACCTATGTGTAAGCTGTAAGGAAGAGTTTTATCAGAATTGCTTAAGGTATTTCTCTTATTTTAACATCAGTTTTTGCAATTTTTGGAACATAAAAGTAACCATAAGTATTTAGTTTTAGCATGTAGGAGCAAGTTCGTACGACCCAGTCGTGCACATTTTCTGTTTTACAATAGGTCGGTATACCTTCCCATTAAGGGTCACAGCTTCATTTTTTATATTATCTATATTCCGCGTTTGTCCGTAGCTTAGTGGTTAGGTGCGTTGGCTGCTAAGCAGATTGTCGTGGGTTCGAGTCCTACTCGTGCCCATAGTTCTTATTTCATCTTTCACGGGCACTGCCTCTTGCGAAGAACTGATAAAACTTCCAAGAGTATAATCTGTCATGAAAAAGTGCTTCTCAACTTTGCCGTTCGGAATCGGCGTTAAATTGTAGGCCCCCTCAATTCTTCATACGTACCTAGAGAATTGTTAATGAGAGTAAGCCACTTAGGCCTTGGCTCTTTAAGAGCTGTCGCGCCACTCTATTTTTTTATTTATTTATATTCCGCGTTTAAGGAAGATCTCATCAAAAAAAAAAAAAAAATGTGCACGACTGGGTCGTACGAACTTGCTCCTGCATGCTGAAACTAAATATTTATGATTACTTAAATTGCAAAAAGTAGTGTTAAAATAAGAGATATACTATAAGCAATTCTGATTACACTCTTACTTACAGCTTACACGTAACTCACAAAAAAAACTCAATATATAAAAATAGTTAGAATTCATTAAGAAAATTAAAATTTGAAAATGAACCTCGTAAAAACATTTCATTCCAAAAATTTAAATTCCAAACAAATTCAAACCTCATTCTTGATTTATTGAATTTTTTTTTTGAAAA
>CAKKXW010000001.1:85459963-85490034 GCA_920937365.1 Sphaerophoria rueppellii
GAAAATTTTGATTTTTATAAAAAAAAAATCCGAAAATTTTGATTTTTATAGGAAAAAAATTTTCCGAAAATTTTGATTGTTCACGCCTGTGATGCTATCCGCACAAGGATTTAACTTATAAATTCTACTTTTACTGTGCTGTTTTGAATTTAAGGTTTTTGTATTTTTGGTTGCTATAGCTTGTTATTTTTTGTTGTTAACGTTTCATTTGTTTTTCATTCGTTCAGTTTTTAGCTTCTCAAACAGTCGAGTTAAAAATAAATCAAATTAAAATACATAAATCAAAACAGAAAAACCGTGTTTTTATGGGAAATATTAATAATTGAAAAGGTAATTTATTGTGAACATAAATGTTAATTATACAGTCCACAGGATATAAGCTGACTATCAAACAGAGGGGACCTACAATTTTACGCCGGTTCCGAACGGCAAAGTTCAGAAGCACTTTTTCATGACAGATGATACTCTTGGAAGTTTTGTCTGTTCTTCGCAAGAGGCAGTGTCTGTAAAAGATGAAATAAAAACTTTGGGCCCGAGTAGGATTCGAACCCACGTCGTTCTGCTTAGCAGCCAACGCACATAACCACTAAGCTACGGACACTACATTTTAGATCGTAAGAAAACTATAATAAAATTTGATACAACATCGAAAAGGTTGGTCATTATTGGAAGTTTGAGACCTCTCGACCCAAGTTTTATTTGCTTTCTTTGGGATCGACCCTGGACACGCTGGGCTTACCTCAGCAATAAATAAAAAAGCTTCACAAATTCATGTAGTGTCACAACTTTGCGTTCGAAATCGGCGTTCAATTGTAGGTCCCCTCTTTAGGGGAGGAGGATTCTTCACACACACCCAAAGAATTTTTTCAACTTTTCGAAATGAGCAGGATATAATCAGAACGGAATTTAATTCAACTGTAAGATTTTCGCTTCATATGAGAAATCAATTTCAAGCTTTCACCAATGAATTTTTATAATTTAAATTGCAAGTTTTTTTTATTAATCTGGGAAAAACTTGGGAGAAGAATGTTAATGTAGACTTTCACATGGATTTGAGGGCATTTTATTTAACGTATTTACTTTTTTTATGCGAATAGGACAACAATATAATTAATTTTTTCATAAAACTGAAATTAAAAAAAACAATAACTGGGTTATCCAAATCCATTATATTTTTCGTAACCGGCGAATTTATAGGTATAAGCGTTGATGATTAAGTTCGGAGTTTAAGTCGGAACGTGAATCTTTGAATTCCACATTTTTCTTTCTTGTGTTTAAAGATAAAAGTTATTCAAGAAATTAGTGAAAGCTTAATGAGTCCCCAGGGAACTGAGAGAATTCACCGATATTCTAAGATTTAAAACGAAGACGGCCAGGAATATAGTGCCAAAATGTTAAGTAAAATAGAACAAAAAACTGCACAGTTTGTTTTCCACTATCAGAATTAGTTGTAGGGGTGACAAATGGTTTGCCAACACAAAAACTGTGTTATTAGTAGGCACGTTACAAAACTATAGGTACCGAATAACACAATACACACTAATGATAAACAAAAAAGATTAAATTAACATTGAGAACGAGGAACATTGGATTTAAAAATTAGGGGCTTTAAGTTGGTTTTTACTAGAATTATGTCCAATTTCATAACCGACTTGTAAACACTTCCTAAAATGAGATATTTTGGCTTCACAGGGCGTTTTTTTAAATAAACAAGCTTTTAAAATCCTTTTTCAAACTAAGGCCGTGTGTGAATTGCGTTAAAATGTGTATTAAAACTTGACGTTTGGTTAAAATTTGAAGTTTGGTTAAAAAAGGGAATAAATTTAGCCATTTGCTGTGTGAATTGCGTTAAAAAGGATTTTTTAACCAACATTTCTGCGTAGTACTGAGAAATTTCTCTCATGATTTAAGAAATTTCCTTCAAAAAAATTTTTTTTATTCTTCTAGGTAAAATAATTTTGTGTAAAAACCCAAACTTTAAGCAACAAATTTCATGAAAAGTCACTAAAAATAACAAACAAAATTTGTTTTATTTATTTTTCTAGATTTTGCAGTGGTAATATGATATTTTGAAGCAACAGTAACGAATCTTCAAACAAATATTTCCCTTTTTGGATGATTGTTTTTTCCTGATGGTAATACTGCAAAACATGTTTTCATAGCTGACATCTGTTATTATTCTCAGAACAAAAAAACAAATAATTTCGTTTTTCGATTTTAAAATATAATGAATGTAAATTATTTTATTTTGAGCTCTTGAAATATCAATGCAATTAATAATTAGTTATTACACAGAACTAAATAAAACTAGAAGAACGGAACAGAACAACAAAATAGAAGCAAATTTCTCTATCATTCATGAAAAAAAGACGTCAAAATTTTAACCCATTTAACCTGCTCCACAGCAGGTTGTCAATTTTGATAAAAATTTCCCTGAAATTTCCCATTTAAAGCTGGTGAAACTCAAAAGTTTTAAGGGTCTGATAAAATTTAAAAAGATTTTTGCTAGAAGTGCTTTTAGTTTTTGTTTATGAAACTGGGCATTATATTCTGATTGCACTGACGCTAATCACTAGATTTAGCGAAGTAGATTAAGAACAAACCTCGACTTTCGGGGGATTTAGGGTACATATTCGTAGATCAAAACCTAAAATAATAATACGTTCAGCATACTACTACGTTCTGACTGCCCTTAATCCCAGAAAAGTCGAGATTTGCTCTTAATCTACTTCGTTAAATCTAGTGATTACCGTCAGTGGAATCACCATATTAGAGTCAAAAAGTCAAATAATTAAGATTTTAACTGTTCTTATCACAATGTACCTACTGTTATATTATTATAGATATATTTTGATATCATCCGCAAAGATGAAAATGTTTACTATTTTGCACATAATGGCGTATCATTTACGGCTCATAATAAAGAGATGGGGCCCTAAATGGCTCCCCTGCGGAACACCTGAATTGGCAAAATATGATGAGAATAACTATTTCTGAATTTAAGAGACAATTCACGTGATCAAACAAGTTCGGAAGCCGTAAGAATTTAGTTTAAACTTCTTTATCTCTTGGGAAAAGTAGTAGTTGATCAAAAGCCATCGAGAAGTCCGTGTGAACAATTTATGAAGGAGTTTGGCACACTGGGAGACTTGACCATATGGGAGACATGAGCCACTTTAAATAATTCCCTCAAACATCACTTAAATGACTCATGAGTCATGAGTATACTTAAATGCTTCATCCTACGATGTTCTACTTGCAAACAAAAATTATTCTAGATCCTCAATTGAATCTTGCTGGTAAATGCAGAAAGGTGGTTTTTGTCAAAAAAAAACTCATTTTTTGTGTTTGTTCTTCAAGATGAAAAGCTTATTTAACGCGGTAGTTAAAATACGTCATAAACATTGACTCATAAAATAGTTATTCGACTTTGTTAAAATTAAAAGAAAATCAACCCATCTTCTATTTTATAAAATTTATTGATCATTGATTGAGCCTTTGTTTTTTAGGTGAGACTTGACCATAGGCTTTTGAGGTAGTTTATGATCAGATTTGTTGAAAATGCACGAATTTCTTTATTTTTTTTTTCGATATTGATATTGCCATTAGCATGTTAGAGGATCAAAGAAGGAGCAAATCAAAGTAGTGTTTTGCAAAGAAACTTATGAAAAGTCATTAACATGTTTTGATTATAATTTGTTTTTGTGTTATTTAACACTGCAGTTAGGCTGCGGCCGTCCGGCTTGGCACCCGTGAAATAGCTATAACTCCAGCCAAATAAAGGAATTGACGCAAAAAGCCATTGGTGGAAGCATTTCTGAGTTGTTATCGTTGTTCAAACACATATATGTTTTGATATAGTTATTTATTATATTTTTTTAACAAAAAAAAAAAACATTTTGCAGTTATTGTTTCTATACAAAATACCTCAATTTTAATTAAAATTAGTTTTACTAACATATGAAAATAAAATAAATGAATAAATAGAGCGACGCAACAGCTCTTGAAGAGCCAAGACCTCAGTGGCTTACTCTCATCAACAATTCTCTGGGTGCGTGTGAAGAATTGAGGGGAGGAGGGGACCTACAATTTAACGCCGATTCCGAACGACAAAGTTCAGTATCACTTTTTTCATGACAGATTGATACTCTTGGAAGTTGTGTCAGTTCTTCGCAAGAGGTAGTGCGCGTAAGAGATGAAACAAAAACTATGGGCACGAGGAGAACTTGAACCCGCACGACGTTCTGCTTAGCAGCTAACGCACCTAACCACTAAGCTACGGACAATACAGTAACATATGAACGGATTTTATTATCTCGAAGAATTTAAGTATGATCAAGTCAACCAAGGAGGGCCCCGGCTAAGCAGAAGACTTTAGCCAAAAATCTGTTCCCACTTTTTTTTTTGCATTTGGCAAAAATCACTTACAGCCAAGTTTAAGTTTATGAGGCTAACTTTGAAGTAGATAAATGTACTTTTACAGAGATGTATGCAAAATCTGGCTTAAATGTATAGGGACATTTTTATGAACTATTTAACAAAATGTGGCTCAAGTCTCCCACCTTTCCCCCTTAGGTGCACTGGTTTTGAAATGGAAAATTGGTTATGGGGAACTCGAAAAACTTCTAAAAAGCATAAAATAGAATAAAAAAAGACAAATCTAATTTTTGCACTGATTTTCAAAAGGGAAAAATATAAACCTATTTTGCATTCTTGTTCTATAGTTGGGTTTTAAATTAAGCCGCCCAATAGGGTAGGAATCTAAATTAGATCCACACTACGGAGATTAACACCTCCCTCATTAGCAACATGGAATTTTACAAAGAAGATGAGGAGCATCAAGAACTCCAGTTATAATTTGATGGAAATAGAGAATGTCATTGTCTGACATAGTGTAGTGTTTTTCATCTTAAGAATTGACAAACGATGATCGTTCAGAGGGACATTAAGGAGATTAATCCACTGTGCTCCGTAAAATCTTTGTTAAAGGTAGGTAAAAAGAGCTCCAAGGGCCTTGACAGTTAAAACAAGAATTTCTGGTGGAAAATCGACAAAGAAAGTGTATGTGTTTCCTAAGAAAGTCATTGTTTAGCACTTTATCGTGTGATTTAGGCTTTTCACAGCATTGTGTAAAACAGTTAATATCATTTTGTAGTAAAATGTAATCACTTGCAGAAGTTATATTTTTATTCACCTTCATAGCAGCAAATATGAGAACTCTACTACTATATTATTAAAATTTAACAAAGCATTAAGCTAATATAAAGAGAAGGGGCCCCAGATGGCTCCCCTGCGGAACACCTGATTTGGCAAAGTACGATTTTTAGAATGACTATTACTGAATTTAACCTGATAAGAGCTATTCTCAAAGTAAGATTTTCATTTAAACTTGATAATCTCATGGGATGGTTGATCAAAACCCCTCGAGAGGTCCGTGTAAGCAAAATCGACTTCGTGGTTGACAAAATCGTGCTATCTTCCTTGAATTGCTGCGCTTTGAGAATTTGAAACAAATTACTAAACGATTTATGAATAAAAAGTAAACACATCTTTGGGTATATTGACTGCATTGCAACTCTAAAGTTGTAAGTGTTTTTTGGCTTAAGGCTGACAAAATTTTATCTACGGTATCTACTTCGACACCGGCAATAGACCACATTACTGTTGATATTAACTCTTGTTTCATAAAAGATAAAAATATGGAAGAGGACTTGTCATCTGTTTAGAAAGAAGCCAATTTAAATAAGTCTAAACATTTTATGATTGCGATTCGCCGCCGTGTGACAAAACAAACTTTCAAACCAGAAGACAAGGTTTTCAGCAACTTGTTTCTGAGCTTACTTGTCACATTGCTGAATATGCGCTCCAGGTACTTTAGCGTTAGATTGAGGAAGTGAGAGGAAGTGACATAATATTTTTTTCAAGCTAAAATAATTCTTTGAATGAATTGACACCCGCTGATTTCTTGAATTTGGATACTTCACCCCGAAACTGAGAGTATCACCATATTATGCACCTTTTCCCAACAAACAAAACTTATATTGATCCATTGTTTCAAAATTTTGTCGTAAACTTCAACCTTTTTGGTTCTCAAGGCATTTTGAACAGATAACATTTAGATTTTTTCCAATTCAATATGATTGTTTAGCGCAAGGTAGATAGCTAAAGCAGTAACACTGAATGAAGTAAGATTTGCCGTCGCTCTTGGGATGTAATGAATGCAATAAGTTTGAACTGTCTGCTGTGATCCATGAATGTCATTATCTGTAGTTCTTACCGAAGAAAAAAATCCCTCAACAAATCACAAAGACAAATTTGCGACGGCGAGGAGTAACTACCTACTAATTTGCCATCAACATCTTCTAAACACTTCAAGACCAATGTCTCCCCAAAACGTTTTCTAGGCTGCCTTAGCCTCAATCCTCATTTTGATACAAAAAGATTTCAATTTAAAACTAATGGGAATTCTTATTATTGATTTGTATTTACCATCCACCGAAACGGAAGTGAAAATCCAATTAACGACGAACAAAACTTTCAACAACAAAAACAAAAACTTTTTTCATGCAACTTTGCGGCGGCAATTTCGCACAATTCGCAAAGTTTTACTTTCTTCAAGACACTTTTGGACAGTTGAATTTAAATCTTTTTTAATAATTGGAAATATTGTAGAAAAAATACACACCATTACCATTACTGGACACACTCACGATGCTTTTTCATTACTTTGATTTTTTTTTTTAATTTAAATTAAGAGTGCAATTGGAGAAATTGATTTTTGACAGAATTTTGCCAATTTTTTATCACCGACTTTAACACACAGGTCCACGGAAATGGTACACTGAAAGGTATCTTTTTCCAATCCGACGACGTATGTGTCCCGACCGTCGTTCTTATGATACCGTCACTTCAATTCTTATTTTGTTAACACGTCGGAAAATGTTATCACCGTTACAACACGATCAATTTCGGACAAGGCAGATTACAGGCAAATTTTGATGTTTTTGGGAGGAGCAATGAAGTCTTCAGAAGGCTTTTTTTGGTCAAAATCACGGCGAATTGTGCTTCTTTACAATTTTAAACTACCATAAAACATGCAATTATTTTTCAAAACTATAAGATAGGTTGTTTTTTTTTTGTTGGGATTTTTTTTATAATTTCTTTTGTTTTTTTGATTCTCACTGGCTTATCATTTGAACACAAAAAGAAAAAACAAGAATATTGTATTTATCGTCGACTCGTCTCAGCAAAAAAGAAAACGGACCGAACAAAACGTAACGAACTACCGTGTGTCGCACAACCACCGAACAATCTGCGTAACAGTCGAAAGTAGACTAACACAAACTCCCATACAAAAATCCAGTCGGACACACGCGAAACCGAGAAAATGTCAAAAACACAGGAGAAACACGAAAACAATACACTCGAAAACGAAAAACCCATAATGACAATACGACAACGACATCGAAAAACTCAACGAACAACCCATCAAAGAGTAAAACACAAAAATCATCATGTTTTCCCCTCTTTTCGACAATCGCAATGGCACATAAATATTTCACACACACACACACACCTATGGAGTATAACAAAAATAGAAGAAAAGGAGAAGAAGAAAACTCATGTAGGGGTACAAACACGAACACGAACAACACCACACACCAGCAGTAAATACATTCAAGAAACACACAAAACAAACAAAAAGAAATATACAATAAGAATAACACGAAAACGTGAAAAACACCAAAACACAACAACAAATTGCTACCAAAACCATTCATGCACACCAAAGGGGAGGGTATTCCACTTCCATCGTCTCGCAGTCACAAGAATAACCGCAAATCGCATGAGAATTCCTCTTCCACCCTCCACCGATGAGACAAACGAACACAACAAACCGTGTGGTTTGGGGGAAAGAGATGAACATGAAAAAATTTGTTGCTTCTTTTGCGTTAATGTGTGTAATTGGACGAAGATGAAGAAGTACACGAAAATGGACAACACTAAAAAGGCAACAAGAAAACGAGCACAAAATAAAAGAAAAAAGACACAACCTTAACCAAAGAAGAAAAGAAGGCGAACATAAAACAGAACACAACCCCACTGCCGTCATCGTCATCACTGCTACTATGTCGTTAAATATGGTGGCGCAGATGAGTGCAAGTGAGATAGGAATAGACAGCCAATGGCTGGTTTGCGATGCGATGCGACACGACATGAGTACTTTAATCTAATAGATACAAATGGGAATGAGCGAGCGGGACCGAATGAGGATTTTTCATTGCACAAGAAAAATTGTTGTCGTCGTCATGTTTCTTGTTTTGTTTGTAGATATAAAGTTCGGTTCTACTTATTTCTTTTTTTTTACTGTTTAGTCTTGTTTTCTTCATATTTCTTTTTTGTTGTTGTTGGCTGTTGTCTCGTTTAGAAGGGGTGGGGGCAAAATTACACAACATTATATATGTCGGGCGGATAAAAACAGAGAAAAAAAAAACAAGAAAAGATGACGACGACGACGCGAGTGAGAGAGGGATATTTGTACGCGAACGGTGAACGGATCACTTTATATCCTTGTACATAGGAGATAAAAGGATGGAATGAACATGGTTGTGTTCTCTTCGTGTTTTAGTGTACAATTTTTTGTCATCTCATCTTTAGCTTGATTTGTTTCTTGTTTTTTTCGTGTTCTTTTTTTTTTTTGTTTGTACCTTAACTTGGGGGTCTTGTGTTTTATTTAGTTGCTTCTTGTGTTTCTGGTTTTTCGCAGAGACCAGAGAGTTGTTGGTTCGGAGTTCTTTTTGGTGTGTGCTTGAGTGTGCCTTTGCTTTTCTGGTCGTCATCTTTTACAAGATGTAGGTACATGCCAGAGCTGTTGTGTGTAGTTGGACTAGGGTCGTTTCGCTCACTCTCTGAATTTGGAATGGGGGGCTGGCTCGCTGTCGCCACCATCGATCGCCGACGCTGTTCTTTTTTTGTTCGATATGCTGATGATTCTGTTTGCCGACGGGAGATGGTCGATGGGGTCGGCTATGGCTGGTGATGTTCCGAAGGTGGTTACAACCCCTCTGGCAACACAAACACAAGAGTACCTACATGCTTTTGGATCGTTGTACTATTTTAAACGTTCGTCGTGTTCTTTTGACACAAACTCTATGGAGTTTAGTATGAATCCTATGTACCTACAAATGTGGTGTTCTTGTTTCTTATAACTTTTCTTGGATTTCTTTAGCAGGGTTCTTGTGTTAATTTTGCCTTGTTCGTCTTTGTTTTCTGATAAGTTTTTTCGTTTATCCTTATCTCCTTGTGGTGGCTTTATTTTGTTGCTTCTTGTTTATGTGTGTTTTTGTATAAGAATTGTTTGTCGTTTTTCTTTTTTTTTTGCTTTTTGTTTTGGAAAGGGGTGAAAACTCTCATGATGTGGACAAGCTTTATAAGATAAATGATCAGAATACGCTAGGAAGATATGTAAATAGACATACATATATGTGTTTTGAGAGCCATAATGTAATTAATTTCGTAAAATTTGTTCCTGTCCACATCCAAATAGAAGCCAGCAAAATCTTGCATTTTATAAAGAGATTATACTTGTAAGCTGATACCTCTATCTATATGTTAAGACTTGAAAGATAAGGCCTGAATATTTTTAGAATGTTAAGCTTGGACTGGGACGCTTAGATCTCAGTCAAATTGTGCTTGATATCTTTCAGATCTGTCAAGTGAGGATTCTTTGTGAAGCAACTGAAGCATGCTTTCATCGACAGTTTTTTTCTTGAGTTCAATAAATTCAGTCAAAAATGGAATGAAATAAAAGGGAATGTTAATAGTAGGTGAGACCGGGGATAGTAGACTCAATATTTATCTACTTAACTTCACTTATCACGAATTGACTATGACTATGGTCAGTTGACTATATCCTTTTTTCAGCCAAGGGCGGATTCAGAGGGGGGGCGACAGGGGCGATCGCCCCCCCTGAGCCGCCTAAATTCTTGTGATTTGACAAACAGAATATAGTTTTAAAATAATGTTAAACATAAAACATCATCATCACGACCGTGGAACGTGGTAACATTATATTTTGGTGAAAATTAAATAACAAAATATGAGTGCGACCCCGTGGTCCTTTCGACTTAGGTACTTCCCAGAGGGAAAAAAATTTTAAAAAAATACTCAATCGTTTATAGAAAATCAATCTGTTGTCAATCTCCTTTCCTAGGAACCACAAAAATATATCCAAAAATAAATATATTCAATTGTTTATAACAAAATTTTTCGAACTATTGATGTATTTTATGCTGTAATCATCATAATTTTTATGAATTAATGATGAATACTTTCAGATTTTGTTAGATTTTTTCAGTTTTTTTTTCAATCCTTACAAAAACCGCTAAGCCGATTTCGTTGAAAACTTATTCAATTCTCAATCAAGAATTTTGGGTCGAACGAGACTATTTTGATTTCAGCACCATGAGCGGTTCGCGAGATAATCATAATTTTCATGCATAAATAACGAATTTTTACTGCTTTCAAATTTTTAATGCCAGTTAAAAAAATTGCTAAGCCGTTATCGCTGGACCCTTGATCAGATCTTAATAAAGCAATTCCGCATCGAATGAGTCCAATTTCATGTCAATACGCATATACACACGCTGATGTTGATTCACAAAATCGAACCCTTTACAATAACTTCCTCTGGGAAATTAAAAATATAAAAATTTTGCTTATATAACACCTCTAATAAAATCAACGTCAATTCATGAGGCCAGTTCCACCTACTCTCTGAGTCACTGAGATCTCAGAGGTCTCAGAGATTATGTAAGTGGAACAAAAAATCTCTTCTCTTGACTTACTCTCATCAACACTTCTCTGAACTCTGAGTGCGTGTGAAGAATTGCGGGAACCTACAATTTAACGCCGATATCAAACGGCAAAGTTCAGAAGCACTTTTTCATGACAGTAGTACTCGAACCCACGACGTTCTACTTAGCGGCCTACGCACCTAACCACTAAGCCACGGATACTACCAAAAGAGATATTAATTGCATCCGAATTAAAAACGTGGAAAATAGAATGGGATTTGTGTATAATGTTCTTGGCTAGTTCCTCCAAGGAAATTCCGCGTGCTACTCCGAATTTTTGTTTCCTTAGTGTTCAGTGCAGCAAGTGGAGAGAGAACTTTTTCTACTCTCAGGACAACTCAAATTTATCTGCAATCGAGCACGCGGAAGATCGACTAGTTCGCTTAGCACTATTAAACATTCAGATTTGGACTTGAATACAGACTAAATCATAGATAGATTTGCACAAAGCAAACATAGTTTATAAAACTGTACTCGGTATACCTTTCAAAACACTGTACGATTAATTGTTCTCTTAAGGACCTCTTTTTCCTTACCTATTAAATCAACATTTTCAAGGTCACCACCCTAACAAGAGTCTCTGGATCCGCCCCTATTCCAGCTATATTTAATACTAAAAATATAAGAAAATAGCACTCGAATTAATTTTATTTGAGACAAGAATCAGATAATATTCAAGAGTCCCAACTTCTTCTGCTTATGTTTTTGCCGTCGCATATCCCTGCATCGTTTTGTAGGGAGCCCATAGTTATGAGCAACGGATTGTAGGCATATGATGTTTTCTTTTTCAAGAATAATTTTTGGACATAAGCTCCAAAACTGATTTTTCTGTCGCCTCGTTGTTGTTTTTCTACTAGGAACAAGTGAGTCGATTTACCCCCAACAAATAAAGTTAACTTGCCCCGATCGGTCGTTCAGAACTTAATGATTTTTTAGGTACTGCGAAATCATATAAATATATAACTGCTTGGTGTTGTGAATACAAAAATTCACTTGCTCTTATTCCTAAAAAAAATTCAAAAAAGTGTTTTTTTCGCGATAACTCTCGATCGGTTTTAGACTTTATCAGAAGACAACATGTAACTAGCCAGACTGCTGTGCTAAATGTAATAACAAGAACAAACTCGAATGAAGATATTTTGTTTTGAAGTTATTGGCAGTTAGTCTACTAAGCTCTGACTCTGAGGCCAACTATACCCGGTTACCCCTAACAGTATTTGTAAATTGTAAAGCAACAAAAAACTCAATGAAAGCTTTTTTTCTTGTAGAAGACAGTAAGGCATCCGCGGGCAATAAGGCTTAAGAAATTATATTTAAAATAACCACCTTTACTAAAGGCTGCTCTATAAGGATACCTAGAACCAGTGGCATATTATCCCCAACGCAAACTAGGGGCGCGAGCAACAAAGGGCGCTCGAAATATGGACCTTATATTGATGAATGTTTTATTTAATGTCGGCAATTATGTAATTAATACAATATCAGGTAAAAGTCCGCCTCTGTTACTCTCACAATGCGATCCCTTTTGATCATATTTTCCATTACATTCATTACGAATATTTTGTTTGAGTTGCTCAAACGTTTCTGGTTTGTTTCTATTAACTTTGCTTTTCATATATCTCCACAAAAAGTAGTCCGGAGCAGTCAAATCAGGCCAATCAATATCATAATTTCTTGAAATAACTTGTTGTGGAATGATGTCTCGCAGTAATTCCTTTGTAATCCGTTTTCTTTTTTAAAGAAGTATCGTCCAATGATTCCAATTGCCCATCAGACTGCAACTTTTAACGAATGCAAAAGTGACTGATTAATAATTTGCCCAAAACCGACTATTCTGTTTATCCACGTATCCATTCAAATAAAATTGTGCCTTGTCCCTCATTATGATTCACAGTTACTACTAAAACCCTTTGTTTATCGAATATTTTTCCAAAATAAATTTGCCAAGAGTCTACTTTACCACTGCCAAATATGAACTGTCAGGATTTACGTTACCAAATTGGCGGACAAGCGGGAAATCCGATTTGGCGAACGGAATTGCAACTCGGTTTGCATAAAAACCAACTCGAGTAAACTTGGGTTATAAAATTTACAATTCGGCACATCATTAATTAAAATATTTTAAACCGAAATTGTAAGACCTTTGGGACAATATCTATCGATCTTATATAACCTTGTTCACGTTTTTCTAAATGGCGATACAGCGGTCTCGGTCAAACTATAAAACGAGTAATTTGTAATGTCGTTTTCCATTAGTCTTTCTTTGATGTTTTTTCTTCTACCTCCAATGGAACGGGTTATGATGAATATGTCATCTTTCGGACGATTCTGTTTCCAAAACGGAAGAGTTTTGCTCTTCCGAATGCTTCTGGACGTCCAATATAAAACGATATAATATAGGGGCGCCCATGAGATTCTTGCATATGATGGCCTCAACGTAATCCGCCACTGGAAGAGCACGTTGAACCGATGGCAAGTTTCTTAAACCCTTAAAAAACGAAGACGAAAATCTGCTTTTACTTTTCTTGTAAGTCAATTTTTAGCAGAGATATTTGGGTCAAAAGTCCAAATTGTGTTTTTGCATTAAAGTGAATTAATGCCAACAATATTCTCAAATTGAATCTAAGATTCATTTGATTGAACAAAATATCCCGCTCAATTTAAGACAAATCAAACTTTTTTTTTAATTTTTGTAACGAGTGAACATTTTTACGCTCAAGCAGAATCGACTTACTCAAAATAATTTGAAAAGAAAAATATTATAACCTTTGAAAAATTTTTTATTTCACTTAAATCGGACTTTTTTCCACAGAGAACCACTCAATTTATTTTTGAGTTAAGAGATATGTAGGTACCTGCAATGTTAAGTATAACATTTTTTTATCTTTATATTTTTCACTATCAAATTTTCACCCAAAAAAAACAAATATAGGTTTAAAAATACTCAAAAAATGTTACTTCTCCACATCCACAAAATTATTCAGACATCATACATCACACCCATCCTGAATAAATTAAGAAAACTTAGAAAAAAAAAAAACAAACAGCTTTCGTACCTATGTCATGCACCCCAATAAAAAAAATAAAAGATAATTTCGAAAATATGAATAAGTAGCTACTTTCTTATCTTTTTTTTATTTAATTTTTCCGAAAACCCCAAAGCCTGAAATCGTATGCCTTTCAGAGATCCGAAAAAAGGAAACACCCAAATTCCCTCCTACAAAAATTGTCTTCAAAATAATTTAAGGAAATGTTTTCGTGAAATAGCCAGTTTTTTTTTTTTGTAAATTTAAAAAATTGGCCCCCGATTGTCCAAGATAACTTTCTTTCAAAGAATAAATATTGAACGTCCTACCTATATACCTATATACTGTGCATAAGTATAACGGCACCCGAAAAAATGCATTTAAAAGAAAACCTACAATAGGAGTGACTCCTTACTATTTTTTTATTGAGTTGCATCACTGATCGAGCAAATTGCAAAGAAAATAAAGTACCGTTGTTTCCTCTCCTGGTGTTTAAACATTAAAAACAGATTTTGATGTATTGCATATATCTTTGAAGCTGCATTCAGTCAAGTGCTTTCAAATAAAAAACAACAATGCCACGCGGTACGCATTAAAGCGAAATTGAAAAAGGCAAAATCTTGGCTTTTCGGTCAAGCGGCCTAAGTCTAAGGGCCATTGGAAGACGAATTTCATGATCGGATCGTGTCGTTCGAAATTGTTTAAAACATCCAGAATCTAATGAGACAAAAATAAGACCCGGGCGTCCGCAGAAGCTGACACGTCTCGACAAGAAGCGTTTAATCAATGCTGCATCCAATTCGGTGCATTTTTTGCCGGAATTTCGTAACGAATTGGGTTTAGGAGTTTCGGTTTCAACCGTTTCTCGTGCTTAAAAAAGAAGTGGAGTGATTGTTCAGGGAAAAATGGTGCCAGCTCCAAATCGAACAGCAGCCCACAAACAAAAAGATTGGAATTTGCCCGCCAAAACATAAATCGGGATTGGAAAACCGTAAGTGACTTTCTATTAATCTACAGTAAAATCTCGTTATTCCAAATGGCATACTGGAATGAATGTTTTTTATTATGTTATTTTTAGTGATGAAAAAAAGTTTAATCTCGATGGACCAGATGTTTTAAGCGGGTATTGGCACGATTTGAGGAAAGAGAAAAAGTTTTTTTTTCCAAGAGGAACTTTGGTGGTGGCAGCTGTATGCGAGCGTGGTAAGGTTGCACTTGCCTTCATTTCTACCAGAATGAACAATTCTGACTACACTTTGGTCCTTGAAGAGAATTTGGTACCTTATTTAAGACGATTTCACCGAGTTGAGCATGTCTTCCAGCAAGATAATGCCCCAATTCATGTAAGTCGTCAAAGTTTGGATTGGTTCGAATCAAAAAACTTTAATTTGATGGAGTGGCCGTCACATTCTCCAGATTGCAACCCCATCAAAAATCTTTGGGGAATTTCAACTCGCAAAATGTTTGCCCAAAATAAGCAATTTGCTTGCGTTGCTGAGCTGCGAGAGGCAGTTGTGACAGATTGGAACGGTTTAGACGACACAACATTGAAAAATTTAGTTAATAGTATGCCAAAAAGAATTCTAAGATTGGTGTAAAATAGAAGCAACAAAATTGCATATTAATTTTTTGCTAAAAATGAACTTAAATAAAAAAAAAAAAACAAAAAACAATAAATGCGGTTATGTTTTTGCAATACGTCAAAATCTGTTTTTAATTTTTAAACACCAGGAGACAAAATAACGGTACTTTATTTTCTTCGCAATTTGCTTGATCAGTGATGCAACTCAATAAAAAAATAGTAACTAGTCACTACTATTGTAGGTTTTCTTTTAAATGCATTTTTTCGGGTGCCGTTATACTTATGCAAGGCAATGTACCTATATTTCATCTTTCCCGAAGTAAAAATGGCCGAAAGTTTCGATCTCATTTATTTCCAATCAGGTTTTTTTAGGAATACGACTTGGAAAATATGTGGGTTTCAACAAGACACACAACTCGAGCGAATATGGCTTAATTACCAGAGACATTTTCTGCCCTGTAAATTCTCGTCGTGGCGATATCAACTACTGGGGACCAAGATCATGCGATTTGACACCGCTGGACTTTCATTTGTTATTCTACGGTAAAGAACGTGTTTATGCAGATAAACCTTTAAGTCTTGAGTACTTAAAAACCAACTGCCCAATATGTGTCGAAAATTACCTAAAAAGAATCAATGCTAGCAACAATTTGCGTGGTGGTCATTTAAATGATGTGTTTTATCACACATAATGTCAACGTTCAAACCTTATAATAAAAAAGAAATATTATGAAAAAGAATAAGTATTTTGTATTAAAAATCAAAATATTGTCCTCTTAAAATATTCACCCAAAAAAATAACTCATATAGGTAGGTATTCAACAGTTTTCCAAGCTTAACTTCTTATCATACTTCATAGTTCATATTCATACCTTTCAACACTGACAGTTTATCTTTAAAATGTTTTTCAGGATTTTAATTTCCAGACAAACGATCAGCATTGCCATCCATCAAAAAAAAAACAACTTAATTATTTTCCATGTATTACGCCTAAAAAAATTTACTTCAAAAAAGTTTAAACATTTTGTATCAAAGTCCAAAATATTTTCTTGAGAAAACCAAGCTGTTATGGAAAGGAAAACTTCTGCTCCTTCTTCTTTAGGTATTGGTACTATATCTGTGACAAAATTAAATAAAAGGAAGGCCGATTGACCACCGGCTATAATGTTGAGAATACTTTTCGTCAATTTTCTTTTATATTTTTGGATCATTGGTTTAAGAGTTTGAGGGGGCGCAGATTTGTCTTAAGAATTTGGGGGCGATTATATCTGAAAATAATGATTTAAACAAAAATATTTTGAGAACATCATTGCCATTTGTATAGATGTATCGATTGATGTATTTATCGACATTTCAATCATACATGGCGGATGCAATTTTTCTGATGCTTTGAGGATATCCTCTTTAAATTAAGAAAGAACCTGAAACTTTCACGGGCGATTTATAACAATAACATCTTATATATTCGGATTTTTCCTTACTCTCCCTACCCTCGAATTCCCTATTTTCTTCACCCACCCACTGTCATTTTCATCACCGCCACCCGCCGCCGACTTTGTCTACAACAACAAGAGGGTTTCGGTGCCTGGGTGGTTCGTCCTTTGCCAACGTTCTGCTTTTTCTGTTGAAAAATATTGTTATTTTTGTTGTTGGCTGTTTTTCGAATTCGAGCACAGTTGTTTTCGTGTATTCGTTTTATAGCCACCCCTAATTCGTATCAGTGTTGTTTTCAGGATTGTTAATTTGATGATTTATAACGGTGCGAGGCTTCAAGGTATAAATGCGCACACAGACTTTTTTCTGGCAAGAGTGTGTGTGTGTCTTCTGGTGTAAGAAAAATAAAAATGTCGGCAATGGAGATGGAGTGTGTCTGTATATCTACGCATATTGCGGTTAAAGAAAACCCCCCACCCAACTGGCAACAACAACACGAAGAAACAAAATAACACAAAAAGTTATTTATTTCATTTCATTTAGCGGAACACTGCTGCGTTTAAGAAAGTGCTAGCTTGGGATCTCACCATCCCACCCCCATTCATCGAAAACGAAAAAAAAAAAACAACAAAAACAACGGAAAAAAATACGTCCTTGTCCGTGATGCGATGACGACAACAGATGGGGGTCGTTCATACTAACCATTTGAGTTTGAAAAATCTTTTTCCACACCTAGGTGGAAAACTATGGGAAAAAGGACATCAATTTTGTTTGTTCGTTGTTTTTTTTTTTTTTTGTCTTCATTTAGATTGTTTTCTTGTACTTTTGCAGGGCGTGGCTTGTGACCAGCAGGGATGATTTTTTTTTGTTTGTTTCTGTTTCTTTTGCCTTTTGCTTTGGTTTGAGTTTTTTTTTCTGTGTAGAAAAACGTTATTATGATTTCCATTATCTTTTCTTTTTGAGGGTATCTACACCTATTTCGGTGCCTGGTGGTGTTTAGGGACGAACTTGTACATACAAGCTCGTCTACATATGTATCTATTTTCCGCGGCGGCCAACAAATTCGTTGTGAGAGGAGAATGAGAATTAGAATTTACGGCATGTTTGACTAGCGTCAACATGAAAAATCCTTATTAATATTAAGTTGAACAGAACAGAGCAGAAAAAAAAATGTTCTCATGTTCGAAGGATTTTCATTAGCAGAGGCTGAGCAGGAGAGTTTAGGTTAAATTGGTTGTTGTCTCGAAATTTGATTGTGAGTGTGAGTGTGTGTGTTGTTTTTTTGACTGAGTTCAAATGGGAATTGTGTCTCGTCTCCTATTTTGGGGGAAAGTCCTGTGTCGAAAATCCGATAAATGGGTGTAGAAACAATTTCTCGTTTGGTTGTATCGATTTGCCAGGTTTGCAAACGCTATTTTGACGGAGATACTATATGCGTTAATCGGATTATCAACTTTTATGGAATTTTCAGATGGAATAGGTGCCTCTTAATTTTTGTGGTCTCATGCGTTGGGAAGTTGTTTCGTTCCTTATCTGAGGTCTAAATGTAGATTCTTATGTCTATCCCTCGCTTTTGGAGTGATTTTTCTGTCATTATTCCATAGGGACGTTATGGATAAAAAGCTTGTTAATATCTTCCTGAGCTTTAATACAGATTCGGCCGATATGGCTTGCGAGAATTATATATTGATTTGTTGTTTTCTGTACCTAACCTTTTGTAAGTTGATAATATAATTGCCCATGAGAGCACTTATAATTCGATAAGGGACATTTAAATTGGATTTAAATGGTCTGGTGGGCCTGGCAACATGAAATCGTAGTTATGAGTAAATACGCATGTTTAAACGCTTATGGAAATTTTATACCAAATAATTATGTAGCTGTTGTTGAGGGTGATAGCAAAATCTTAGTTTTATGTAAGCAAATAAGAAATCAAGAGGAATTAAAAACTAAAATGGTGGTAACGGGTCATTCATTTCGTGGTTTCAAGTTGGTAGCGCAGAAGTGCGTTTTTGCGCTGACTATATAGTTGACTATAGTTGACTTTTTCTCGTTTTTGCACGCCAATAGTTACGTTTCGTAACCACAATTGTCGTTTTTGCGGTCAGTGTTGAAGTGTCAAATTGTAACTATTTCTAACTATTCCCAACTCTACTCAGGAGGTGAGTTGAAAATGGTTGATGTGTCAAAGTCTTTTTTTTTTTCTGTTTAATGGTGTTTTCAATGACTATCAATCTGGAATAAGAAAAAAAAACATTCTGTTCGTGCATTTTTTACCGTCGAAGTTGTACGTATCCGTGCCGCCGCAAATTTAATTCCGATCAAAGGATTTCTGTTCGTCTTGAATTAAAAATATTCCATTACAAAAATATAAAGAAAATAAGGTTCCCCTTACAAATTTTAAAGCTTTACGAGTCAAACTGAAAATCCTCAGCCACTACGAGGAGATACACACCAAGGAAATCATCGCATTTCCAAGTGACTTAAGATTCAGCGCCAATTTCAAGAATTTCATTCTATCACCGGTCACAAACCCTTCTTTGCAGGCCGCCAAAGATGGCCAAAACAGTCACCGTCTAAGTACGGTTAATTTACAAAAAGTCATCAAAAAATTCGAGGACATGGACATGGTTTTGGAGGACAAGTTGGCCACTGCCAATGATTGTCGAACGTCAGTCGGCACGAAAGGCAAATGGAAGTTGCTCTGCATGAGAAGAAATTGACGCAGCGGTGAATGGAGCTGGCTAAGGAGAAAATTACGAAGATCACAGGAGAAAAGGACAATTTGGAGAGGAAGCTCAATGACGCTCCCGCAGAAGTCAAGCATAAGGAAACCCAAATCAATGATTGAAGGACGAAATCGGCATACAATCAGCAATAAAAAATGTTTAATTAGTTTCAGAGAATAAAGACTTTTTTTTCGTTTATTTATATTACCTAAATGACAAACCAGATATTGGTTTTGATAGTTTTTCGCTGAATCTGGGAGCCGCAATTAGGAGAATTTCAGGAGCTGGCTTACTTGGAACAGCTTGAAGATTTCTTTATGGAGGGTGGTCTTCAGTCTCTTTCACTTTTCTTTTCTTGCTGTGGGTTGTTCAAAAACAAATAAATATGTTCTCATCTCAATTGTCTTTAAAATCTTACCATATCAAGATCATTCTTGAATTTTTGCAATAAATATAGAGCATCGAAAATTGTTGTCTCTTTATCCATTTCAAAGAAAAGAAAATTTTAATCGAAAAGATTTGTTTTTGTGTTTTTTTTCTGGTTTGACAGATCAACCAAACCTAACTAAAAAGCGTTTTTGGATGATTTCAACTATTTCTAACTATTTCAACTATGACACATCAACCATTTTCCTTTTGACATAAAAACTATTGTCAACTATCGTCAGCGCAAAAACGCACTTAAGGTATTAAACACATGTCAGCTGTCAAAACCAGTGTTGCCAAAACCAAACCAGCTAAAAAATCACCCGTTACATAATGCCGACGGTGGACGGTATTGATATAATAATGTAATTATTGTAAGACACAGTAAGTCAGTGGTGCTTTTAAAAGCGTTAAGACAGACAAAATTTTAATATTTTATTGAAAACAAGATCAAGTTAAAACTTCCAACACCAAATACACACATTAACGTAGTGTTTTAATGCAATAAGCAGCTAATTGAGCTTCTGTTGATCTATACCTAGGCTTCGATATAGTCTCAAAAATTGCTGAAATCAAGCAACGAAACGCTCTTGCTAATCGCTGCTTCTTTACAATACAATCGAGCATAGTTTCGTTGTGCCTACTTTGAACATTTTAAGAACATTCAATAATCTTTATCCTTTTAATCTAAGGCGAAATTTCGAACGACTTACGAAACGAACTTACGATCGAAAACTTAACTTTTTGCTGTGCCTATGAACCTACACCAGTTTTGGCTGACAAATCCGTTGATTTAATATCTGAGACCATAATTCATTTCATTTTTGTAATAACAAATAAGCTCCGTGACGCGTTCAAAGAAAAAAAAAAAAATAAGAAAACAATGCAACACCATCCGAAATTACATAATTTTCTCAGTACCTACCCGAGTAGGCATAGTTGACATTCCCTCTGCTCTAAAGTAACCCAATTCGTCGTTATGGCATTTGATTCACACAATTTCCACAGGAAAACAAATGGCGATCATGCTTTACATGCGTGTGTGTTGTGCATTGTGTTCTGCATGTTCGTAATAAAGGTATGAAAAACTCAAATCGCTTTTCACTCTGCTGTCGTTCGTTTGTGTTATTTTTTTATTGCATTATTTATTTATTATGCCAACATCATCCGTATAAACCGTTAATAGTGCCAAGTAGCGTAATATTTATATAAAATTTACGCACAAAAGATAGGAACAGGGCGAGTGTGTAAAAGCGGGCAGATGGCTGCACATATCACAAGCACGACAATAAAGGTTCAAGAGGGTTAATGCCACAGTCGTAGCTCTAGCTTGTCTCTTTAATGTACGAATATGAAAAGGTTTGTATCTATGTATTTACGCGCTTCCCTAATCGCATTCGAATTGAATCACAGAGCCACAAATTAACACACTGAATGTGTATAGAAACAGATCCTGACAAGGAGTTCAATTCCAACTATATAAAGCAGGATATTTGTTTTTCTTTTTTTTTTTTTTTGTTGTCGTTGTTACGCCGAGCATTGTGTGACTGTGAACGGAGCGGAGTTGTTTCTCCTCCCCTAGGGTGTTCTAGAAAACACCTTTTGCTCATTTCGCCCATTAATAAACTGGCGCGAGTAATGGCCGACAATTACTGTTATTGCACAAGGGAATTTATTTTTATATGCATAGGTAGTAGGGTTTCCCTTTTATCCTCGCCTCGTCGCCGTTATTCCGGCAACGCCACCGAGCTGTGTTTGATCGATATACATATGTACCGGCTAATGTATGTATACATTTTTATTGTAAAATTTTGTACCAACAGCAGGACGAACACATGTAGAAATGTAAGCTGTAATGTTGCGTAGGGTTAAGTGAGCATTCGTACAGTAGGGTGCAATAAAATAAAACACTCGAGTAAATATTTTAAGTCATTTTTATGGCTCTTCTTGAGCAGACATGGATCGCATCACTTAGGTTTAGGGTTTTGATTAGCTTCGAAGGTAGACTAGGGACTTTTTCTAAGTTGGCTATTTTCTCCACAGTTCTGTCCATCAATTGAGAGAATGAAACAACAAAATCCGATGCTTGTTCTGAATTTATTACATGCGCCACTAACTAAAAGGCGATCACGGCTGAGTGCGTTTAAACAACTCGACGTGGAACGCACACCCACTTAGCAAATATGCGGCTGATTTTTCATTAAACATAAAATAAAAAGGAACACAGGATCCGAGTTGTTGAACGCAACCAGTTACCAACTTGCCATATAGGAATATTTTTATGAAAATCATTTTATGGACGAATAACGTTTTGACTGCGTTAAGGTTGCCATAAAAATTACGGCTCTGTCACGCCTTCTGATTCATGACATCAAATAACAAAAAAACAACAACAACAACAACAACGTGTTCATTTAGGTAAGTTAAAGCTAGCCGTATGTATTTGTTGTATGTAAAGAATTAAGCAGTGTTTTACTGCGGGGTGGCGTATTCGAATGTTAAAATCACGTCATACGAAAACAAAAAAGTATTAAGTACCAACCTACATGAATGACGTGTGCTTTTAATTCGACAGTTTGTCACTCGAAAAAATATAAATTTTCATGCATCACGAAGTACGTAAATACTCTCTCGTGATGAGTTACATAATGTAGATGTGTTTTATTGGGAACAATTGGGCCATTGGGGCCTAGGTAGACATCTTTCGATACAGAAGTTGACTGAGGAAGAAAATTTCACCGAATTTGTTTGACTAGTAATTTGATTAGCCGGGATCCAAATAACTGTTATTTTACTTAGGTAAACTTTGAAGCCAGCAACGACGTATTCATGCAGAGAATCAATGTATTTCGTACATTGAAGAAATGTAAAATTTTAAAATCTATGAACCAAACATTGGATCAATGTAACTGCATACATTGATTGATCCACATACAACATATTGAGGACACTTGATGCCATTTTTCAATTATTATTATTATAATTTATTTATTAATCGCTTACAAAGTAAGATAAAACATCTTGTGAGTTATTGCAAGCCTTGAAAAATATTAAAGAGCTCGAAATCTTTACGTTTAATGTTAGAAGTAACAAAAAAAAAACAAAAAAACAAAAAAATAAATTAAATAAATAAGATAATATAAATAAACAATACAAATTAAAATCAAATGAAAAAGAACAAAGAAAACAAATTTGAAGTATTTTAAACAATATCAACGATTTGCCAAATATGAGAAAAGTATGGATTTAAATCTCCTAATGCTTACTACTCCCCTTATAGTAATTGGCAGAGAGTCCCAAAGGCCAATGATGTGAACTGTTATATTTTAAATAAAAGACCGAGAGATGTTCTTAAGTCAGAATGAGTTTATTAACTAACTTAGCTTTTATCAAGTGTCTTTTTCATTGACATTCATTTTATTGCAAGTGCATGTTACATTATTGTGATAAGAGAGAGAGAGAGACCTTTATAATATTTTATTTGTGTATATGACACTACATTGGATATACAACATGAACAAAGAACTGACGTTGAGAGTTAAGGTATTTAAATCGGGGAATTATAAGAATGAATGACCTTGTGGAATTAGGAAAATTCAGCCTAGTATACAGATAGTCCGGTTGTTTTGATTGTATAATGAGATGCAGATAGCAAAGTGAGCGAAATTTTAGAAAATTATCTAAACTACAACCACACAGTTGTTTAGAGTAAAAAGAGACATGATCAAAAGAACCAAGGATCAATATATTATATTGATCCTTGGGGGACACCATGCGGGACATTTACAAAGTTGGACAATTTTCCTTTTGCCACTACACATTGTTGTCTGCAATCAAGATAAGACCTTATAACTTGCAAGCTTCCGATGTAAAACCAAATCTATGTTGTAGTCTACCACAAAGTATAGAATGGTTCACAGTGTCGAAAGCCTTAGAAAAATCAAGGAGGGTGAGCAATGCAAAATTATCTTTATCTAAAGCAACTCTTATTTCGTTGGTGATGAGAAGCAATGCTGATTTACAACTACGTTGAGATCGAAAACCGGACTGGTGAGGGCTAAGTAGGTTATTAGAAGAGATATAGTTTTTAATCTGTTTGGAAATTGCTTTATCGAAAACTTTCGACAAAAATGATAAAAAAGCTAAAGGCCGAAACTCTTTAACCATACCAGTGCTGTTCTTAGGAATAGGGATTATTTTGGCTTTCTTCCATTCCATTGGAAATTCCGATGTTGTTATGATGCTGTTTAGTATGTGCGTAATGAAACGCAACAGTTTTATAAATTTTGGATTTATTAGATCAAGTCCAATAGCATTCGATTTGATTGAGATTATAGCCTCTACAACATCTTCTTCGGTTAACCTGTCAAAATAGAAAGAGCTGCTTGTCAAGGGAACTTCTTCACCGAGAGGACCACTTTCGGATGCATCATTTGATAAAGAAGGCAAAGACGTGAATTTATTATTTAAGACATCGCAATCAATGTTAGTTGAGATGTCGTCAGTTTTCCTTCCAATACCTATTTCTCTCAAGTTTTTTCAAATTACTTTGCTAGAGGTCGAAGTTCCGAGCTTTTGCTGGTAAAAGTTCATTTTGGCCAATCTTATCATTTTAACGACTTTTCTTCGCAAGCTGCAGTAGTTCTGATGCAAAACCTCTACTTTGAATCTCCTGCATTGACGGTAGGTACCTTTTCAATAGTTAATGTACTGTTTACATAACGATGCTAAAAATGTCTACATTGCATTGCCTCAATGTTATTTACATTAAAGTCACTTTAAAAAGTACACTATGTCAGCGCAATTTTAGTTTAATGCATAGAACATTGTACCAATGTATTTTGAATCAATGTTCAAATTATGTACTCTACATAATTGCATTTTTAGGTATTCGAAATTAAAATTAAAAGTTTTTTTTATGTACAAAATACATTAAATCAATGTATTCATACATTGGCTTAATGTACTATTCAATAACTCAATGTAAAACTTGCGCAGCTTTCATAAGAAGCTTTTTTGAGTCTTGAATGCACTGACTATTATATGTATATTATATATTAATGCATCTTAGGTTAGGTTAGGTATAGGGGCTGACAGTTAATGTTTTTACCGTCACACTTAGATCAATTCAGATCCATTGTGATACCCGTGAGTATTGCTACTCAAGCTTATAAGAAAAATCTATGTGTTCAGTTAGTCAAGCCATTTAGAGGCCTTGACGAAGTTCAGGATGCTAGTACCTGGCGTACTAGAGAGTTCTTCTAAGTCCCCGCAGAAAAAGTTGCCAAGCAGTTTCTTAATTTGGTGGGAAAGTGCGGGACGGTGACGCAGAAAGTGCGAAGTGTCATCATGCACCTCCCCGTCACCGCATCCTCTGCATAGATCATCTGAACTGATTTTCATCTTTTTCATGTGATAACCTAACAGATTATGTCCGGTGATTATGCTTACAAGAGATCGAAGTGATCCCTTGTGTAGCTGCATCATTTTTTCCGTTCTTTGTTTGTTAAAACAGGGCCAGATCTTTCTTGTTGTGCCGCAGGTGTCAAGAGGATTCCACCTTTCATCGGCCTTGATAGTTATTCTTTTTGAGATTTCCTGTTTTAAATAACAGGTAGGGGTGCAGGGTGCTAACAAGCTGAGCTTGGCTTACGTCAAGCATTAACCCCAATCTTGCCATTTCATCGGCTTTCTCATTGCCTAGTATATCGCTGTGGTCCGGGACCCAGCAGAGTCTAATGTTGTGCTGTGCGCCAAGAACCTTGGGCTCTTTGCTCTTACACTGACTCAAATTATAGTTACATTGGGGTGAAACAAATCTACCTTATATGCTTTGTACATAGTCTCAATGTAAAGTACATTAGTTAATAAACGCGGTTATTGATTATTGTAGTGACATACATTGCCTCAATGTACTTCTTCGGCTCAAAAATATGTAAAATACATTGAGACATTGTTGAAATAAAGGGATTTTAAATTAGAGGTGTAACGAAACACAACATCAGCCAAATGGCCGCCACGCCCACGCTTACAATACCATATCCTTTTCATGAAATATTCCTTAACCAAATCGCAAAGTGGCTGCCCTATGTCCTCGATAGCCCCACCAATTCCATCTTTGAGGTCTTGAATTGACGCTGGGCTGTTGGTGTAGACCTTATCTTTCACGTGGCCCCAAAAGAAGAAGTCGCAAGGTGTTAAATCACAAGATCTCGGTTGCCAATTGTGATCACCTCTTCAAGAGATAACATGGTCTGGACTCTTGCTTGTGTGGCACGTAGCGCCGCCGCCGTCTTGTTGAAAGCTAACGTTGTCCAGATCAATACCATCCAATTTCGGCCATAAAAAAATCATTAATCATCTCTCGATAGCGCGATCCATTGACCGTAACTGTTGCTGCAGCCTCATTTTCGAAAAAGTAAGGTCCAATGACCCCGCCAGACCATAAACCGCACCAAACAGTCACGCGTTCAGGATGGAGAGGCTTTTCAACAATAAATCTTGGGTTTTCCGAGCCCCAGATGCGACAGTTTTGCTCGTTGACGTAGCCTCCGAGGTGGAAATGGGCCTCATCAGTCAAGATGATTTTTCGATGAAATTCCGGATCATTTTCATGCATTTCAAGGACCCAATCAGCAAAGACACGACGTTGTTGATGATCAGTTGGCTTGAGTTCTTGTGTTTACTGAACTTTATAAGCCTTAAGACCCAAGTCTTTATGCAAAATACGGTGTAATGACGTTTGTGGAATGCCTACTTCCAAAAAACGACGAGGAATGGACAAACCAGTGTTTTCTTCAACACTTTGGGCTACAACAGCAATATTCTCAGTTGTTCTTGAGCGACGTGCTTGGATTTTATTCTTCACATCACTTACTTGTCCCAACAGCTCGAATTTGTCCACCAATTTCTGTATTGCGGTCCGGCAGACAAGGTGCTTCACGACCACCCAAAAATGTTTTTTTTTAGTTTTACGAACCGACTCTGCCAAATTTTCACCATTTTTATATTGAATTTTAATAATTTCAATGCATTGTTGAAGCATGTATCGTTCCATTTTTACTAATGGCGTAGTTTCTACTTGTCAAATGTCAAAAAATGACAGCTTCAAAAGTGATAGCTACCGAAATAACGGGCTATTCAGATTAACATATCTTATTGGAAAACCCTTTACATTGTATTTGTGTACCTTTTTGGTTTATTGTAAGAACCGCATTGTTGCCAAGAAACCGCCCATAGAAACAACTGTATTCACTTTAAAATTATGGGGTAGGAACCTTTAAAAATTACGTTTGATGAGTATGTTTTATTTCGCATTAGTAGCGAGATTTTTCAATTTTAAAAACAAGGGTTCATTGTGCACGCCTTGGAATGGTATGAAGAATAGTGGTTGCCATCGGAACTTCTGAAGCTACCAGTGGAAAGTTCTCCGTATTTAAGCTTGTGTCTATAAAGAGTGCTGGCTATTGTGAACATGCATGCCCTCTTACAAGAAGTTTCTCCATACCAGCTCAATTCCTAGTTAATACGTCAAGTTTGTTGATGCTTCTACCGTCTTTAAGGTCTTCTGGTTGCAAGTTAGTAGCGCTGGCCTTTGAAGTAAGTGTCAAACTAAGCTATCATCTGAAGGGTCAAAATATTAGCTGAATGTTTGCCATTTACGGTAATGCATCGCTTGACATTCGAACACCGCGTTAAAATAACATATTTAAACTTACTACAAATGACGCGATGATTATGGTCGTCATAATGGCACGACTACTCAAGCAATCGGTAAAATTCTGAAGAAATTCGAGTGGAAGCGTTACTGATGTCGAAAGACCTATGTTCATCGTTATGCACGTTCAACCGAAAATATTGCCGCTGCAAGCACAAGTGTCGTTGATGATCCGACTTTATTGATTTCCCGTCGGCGTGCGTGGTTCAGCAATTGTAGTTGGATTTTCATCTCCATCTTGGGTGTTGGACCAACAGACAATGAACACCGATTTTTCAAACAGCATTTTCCATTAGCGATGAGGCACATTTCTCACTTGGTGCCCGGTAAGTATGTAAACAAACAAAATTGCCGTATACCTATGGGACTCAGAAAACCCACAAGTGTTCGAAAAGGTGCCATTGCACGAAGAAAAAGTGATTGTTTGGTGTGCTCTATGGTTGGAAAGGTGTGATTGGTCCGATGGTAACAGTAAATTTAGAGCGGCGATTAAAGATCATGACTTGGATGATATGTGGTTCCAACAAGGCGGGACAACAAGCAACACAACACGATCAAATATGACTTTATTGTGGGAGAAGTTTTCTGGATTTGTGATTGCACGTTTTGGTGACGTCAATTGGACACCAAGAACATGAGGTTTGACACCGTTCGATTTTTTCTGTTGGGCTACGTGGAAGACCGTATTTACGCGAATTGCCCCCGAACTCTAAATGCATTAAAAATTAACATTACTCAAGTTTTGACCGAGAAAATGTGGTTAAAAATTACTTCAAAACAATGGCATGCTGCGGAAACTCACAGGGCGGCTATTTGAATAATATTTTTTTTTTCACTCTGACCTAATGGCAAATTCCAAACCGTAACCGAAAAATGAATGACCCTGTATTTTGGTAGTACGCTATGCTTTACAGACTTAGGCCTCGGCCACGCAATAATCCGCTGAGCGGCTAAGCGGCTGAGTGGCAGCACTAAGCGACCGCGACGTATGGCCGGGCACTGAGCGACTGCTTTTGAGCGATTAGCAGTTAAAATGCCGTTGTTAAGAACAGTTCGCCGTATTTTATTGTCGGAAAATCGTTTATATGCGTACAAATTACTTAAACGATTAACAAATTAAGATTGGAGTTTGGAGAATTATTTAATCATTTATTTTTGAATCTACCTAAATTTCCAGATAGATTCTGGCAATATCTACGTATGTCTGCCGAATCTTTTGATTTGCTGGTTGAAAAAGTGCGTCCTTTGCCTTTGGCCATCTTTACTTCTTGCCGCTCAAAACAATTAATACAGATTTGGTTGCTGAGCATTTTGTTTCGCCGCTCGTTCATAGCGTTGCCGCTTCTATGTGATTTCATATGTTTTATTTTTTTTCTCGCTCAGCCGCTCAGCCGTTTACTGCGTAGCCGAGGCCTTATGTCTTGTAGTTGGTGCAGTTTTAACTTACTTACTTAAGGTGGCGCTACAGTCCGTTATGGACTTGGGCCTCAATCAACAGGCTCCGCCAGCTAGCTCGATCCTTGGCTAGTCGTCTCCAGTTTTGCACTCCAAGTTGATTGAGGTCCTCTTCCACTTGAGTGCGCCACCTTGGTCGTGGTCTTCCTCTCGTCCTACGTCCCTCGGGAATAATGTCGAAGGCTTTCCGGGCCGGAGCATTGGTGTCCATTCGCTCTAAATGACCGAGCCATCTGAGTCCCTGGACCTTGACCCTTCTGGCTAGGTCCATGTCGTTGTACAACCCGTAAAGTTCGCTGTTGTATCTTCTTCGCCATTCCCCTTCAATGCACACGGGGCCAAATATGACCCGAAGAACTTTTCTCTCGAAACAGCCTAAGGCACTTTCATCCGATTTTGTCAGGGTCCATGCTTCCGCACCATACAGCAGGACTGGGATGATGAGTGTGTTGTACAGTTTTACCTTAGTTGCTCGAGAGAGGGCTTTTCCACTCAATTGCTTTCTAAGCCCAGCGATTAGCAGGAATTCTTCCTCTGATCTCGGCGCTGGTGTTATTGCCCGTGTTTATAGCGGAGCCTAGGTAGACAAACTCCTCTACTACCTCGAAGTTATACGCGTCTATTGTGACGTTCTGCCCGAGCCGTCGTTAACTCACCTTTTCGGGAGAGAGCTCGTTGATTCCATTTTGACATGTTGTGTGAGTAGTAGGGTCAGGACGACATACCACGCCTTCGTACCTGGGACTGTTTTAGCCTACTTTCACGGAATCCGACAAAGCTCTCTTTTCAAGAAGCCCAGTATAAACCGGGGCACACGTAACTTCCCCTTACCGCTTCTTCTATGTT
>CAKKXW010000001.1:85495822-85516893 GCA_920937365.1 Sphaerophoria rueppellii
AACGGTGCTTTGTATATATATTGGGGGGTACTATCAAGATTGGTTTTCTGCTTGGTTTGACAGATCTTCTGTCAAACCAAGCAGAGAACACACATTACAAACATATGTAAAAAAAAGGTTATCTCGGCTTGGAACCAGTTGGCGCTTCAGTCGAATTCCATTTCGATTATACCTGTTAAATATATATACAAAGGAACGGTGTACGATCCAACAACGATTTTATTATTATTAAAATTTACTACCGAAATTCGGAGTCAGTGGTCAACACTTTAAGAGCGCTACGTGCAATTTATGGTCGTCATAATCGTCCTGCCAGATCAACAATTGAGCGTCTAGTGGAAACATTTGAATCCACAGGCTCAGTAAAAAATGTTCCCGTGCCAGTGAGACAAAGAAGTGCCCATAGTTTCGAGAATATTGCTGCCGCTAGCGCTTAAATTGCGGAAGACCCAAATCAGTATCTGTCACGTCGTTGTGGCGAATTTTGCGAAAAGATCTTGGCCTACATCCTTACAAGATCAAATTGACGCAAGAACTGAAGCCGCTTGATCACCAGAAGCGTCGTATGTTCGTGAATCGGGCTGAGTAACAACTTGAAAATGATCCGGATTTTCATCGAAAAATCATCTTCAGCGCTGAGGCTCATTTCTGGCTGGATGGCTTCGTGAATAAGCAAAATATGCGTTATTGGTCAGGCAGCAATCCACATGTGCTTCACGAGGAACCATTACATCCCGAAAAAATCACTGTTTGGTGCGGTTTACTTGCTGGTGGTGTCATTGGGCCGTACTTCTTCCGTGATGATCAAGACCTGCACGTTACTGTGAATGGAAATCGCTACCGCTCAATGCTAACCGATTATTTTTGGAATAAATTGGATGATATGGACTTGGACGATATGTGGTTTCAACAGGACGGTGCCACATGTCACACAGCGGGCCAAACAATCGAATTATTGAGAACGAAGTTCGATGAGCGCATTATCTCCAGAAATGGACCTGTGAATTGGCTGCCTCGTTCATGCGATTTAACGCCGTTAGACTATTTCCTGCGGGGCTACGTCAAATCTATGGTTTATGCCAACAAGCCAGCGACGATTGATGAACTTCGTACGAATATCGAACGTGAAATTGCAGCAGTATCGGCCGATTTATGCTTGAAAACCGTCGAAAATTGGGTTCAGAGTCTGGACTTCTGCAAGCGTGCCCGTGATTGCCATACAAAAGAAATCGAGTTCTATACATAATTTTTATTTAAGAAAACTTTTGTAGCGTCCCTATTGAAAAACCATTTACAAAATGGTCATGGCTAACTTTTTTAGTGGTATCACAATGGACCCTTGATGTCTAAGTGAGTCAACAACATCCAGACAGCCACCCATATGCCACTCAAACCTAACCTATCCTGGGAATTATACTCAAGCTTTGGACGAATATACGACTAATAGATTGTAGCCAGATCAGAACGGAAACAATTTTCTTACATCGTCTTAGGTAACCTTAACATGTTGTGGCATGTTTATAGGCTTCGTCGCATATCTGCTCGTTGTACAAGAGTCAGTTAGTGATGCACAAACCGCGAATTTCGAGATGCTTGGTCTCATTGCACCACTCATTGACGCAAGAGCAAGGCTGCATTGGGTTTTCGAAGCACTAAACTCTACGTGGTTGTTTCTTCCCCATTGAACAGTGCTACTTAATGAACTAATCATATTTTGCCGTTGCAGTTCCAGATCAGCGAAACCATTTATTGTATAAAAAGTAACAATCAAGAGATCGTTGAAATCGGAAACAAATCGGAGCCCTGGGGCAAGACAACTTGTATTGAAGCATAAATAAAAAAGGAGGGTTGGAAAGAAATTTTCTAATCCAACGAAGGATCCATACTTTATCAAAGCCTTTGAAATATCAAGTGCAACAGTCTTACTTTCTCCAAAACGCTGTAAGGACATGTTCCACTGTTCGATGAGCTTCACGATCAGATCACCAGTTGACCTGTTCCTGTGAAATCCGAACTGCCGGTCATTAAAAGGCTTTTGTTCTTCGATATTATTGCTTAAGCGTATAATCAATCAATGCACTAGCAGATTCAGGTATATTGATTCTAAAGGACTCTTGCCACAGTACAAGTGCGAAAAAAGATTTGTCCGATTGAACCATTGACACGCTCAAGAACTGGGGGATCATGACACTATCTGGCTACGAAAATTTCGAGGCGAAGTGCCTATCAAAAAGATAGGTTTCGTGAGAAAGCTAACAACTGGATTGTCATTGTCTACGACCTTTGGGACCAAGGAAGAGGAAGAACTCTTCATATTTTTCAATATAGGATTAAACATAGACTTGAAATGTACTTTTTGCCTTTCAGCAGAGGTTTTGCTTGCCACTCTTACCAAGGTCTTCTTTTAATGAAGAAAACACGTAACTTGAATGATAAATTCTGAACCTTCTGTTCCTGCAGGAGCAGCGGTAAGATCCGATCAGGGTTATCCTTGGTTCAGGGCCGTTGCGTGCTTCCCTGGTGCTATTATTACGATCTTTAGGCAAGAGAGGTTTGGTGCCTTAATAGTTCCGATGCCCGCAGTGATGGCGGAAGCGGATCTCCAGTTACAATGTCCTGGTCCTTTGCATATGGTTATAGCTTCGATAATAATGGAATGGTCAGACGGTTTTCAGACTGAAAGTGACCAATAGTACTAGATCTGATACTAAGTACCATTCGATGGTAGGCGCAAATGTGATATCAGAACGAAAGTACTAGTCTATAGTTACAATATTCCGAAAGGAGTGAGTGAAAGTACTTACAATGTCCCGAAGGGAGTGAGTGTGAATTGTATGAACAAAAACTAAATACAATTCCATATTCAAATATATTCGTTGGTGAAAATGACTACGTTATAGGCAAAACGACGTCATAACAAATCAACCAATGTCAATTTAACCTGTTCAATGGGTGATATTTTTTCATCACACGAAACAGGGTAGCTAGGCAGAATTCAGCAACTTTAGGCAAATGAAAACAAATTCAGTTTTATTTAATTCATTTATATTTTTTATCGTCAGGCTAACTGTCAATCCCATTTTCTCTAATTAGGGCTTCACGATATTCGATAAAAATATCGGTGTCGTATCGTATCGTATCGTATCGAAAGTCGGTACGATAATCGACACGATATCCAGTACCTGCGATACCGATATCGATACGATAAACGTGTTTATAAAATTGTCGATATTATCGTATCGCCGATAAGCACTGGCCGATAATTATCGAATTTATCGTATCGACTGAAAGAATTCTATTTTCGACACTGCGTGCTCAAAACTCAAATTTTCTTTCAATAGCATTTACTAAAAGTAGTTTACTCGCAGTAATACACATATTTGATTGCTTTTTTTATGCGTTCGCTCGGGCTTTCGTTGTCGATCGTCTTTTGTGAGAACCCAATGAACATCGATACTGGAACGAAACGCGTCATTTGTTTTCGAGACATGTTAGTAGCCGGTTGATTATTATTTCATATAATAGCTGGTTGAAAGGTTGTCTTCATCTATAGTCATGTATCTATGTAAATGCAGCTATAAAAATAAAGTCTGTAAGGGGTTGGATTATCAAGCCGAAACCATAACAACAGATAACGCGAAAATGTACACCGTTCTATATTTTTCTTTTAGAACGATTATGGGATTTTGAGCTTTCAACAAATGTCGATTTAAAATTGCGGGTTCGGATAGTCTATAATCAATGAAATTAATTTTGAATAGCTTGCGTTTCACTTTTTGCCTCGCTTTAATAGTAAAATAAAATTTCGATATTTTATCGAGTATCGTATCGGTATCGTATCGAAGTCGATAGCGATACGATAAATTTGTCTTAAAATTATCGCCGATACCGATACGATACGATAAAATAATTTGTTACTCGATACGATACCGATACAAACGAATAATATCGGTATCGTATCGTGTCGTAAAGCCTTATCTCTAATACATCTGTTCTTTTAAAATCGTGAAGAAAAAAATATTCAGAACTGCCCAGCGGGTCTAGCCTGGTGTGGCCTCAAAAAACACAAAAATAGATGTGTAGGTACATCATTTATCGATCTTATTACCATAGCCAATAAATTCCACACGTTCGAAACAAATAAATTACCTTGAGGGCTATTAGGGCCCCCTAAATCTTTTCCATTAAAAAGAATAAAGAACAACGGTAGACATACAAAAGTTCCAATGGTTCGACATATATTTTTTTTGTTGTGTGTCTTCAAGCCCGCCAAAGTGAAGCCCATCAAAATTCCAATTCAGTTCACGACTTAGCTGCTAGCTTCATGTTGTTGTTCTAAACCGACAATTTTCTGACACATTACCGATACACAAATCGGCCTGACTCGATCAAGGTAGCAAACAACAAAACTGAAAATTGACATTTTTAAGATTTTCAACACACAACGTGACCTCTTCACATTACAATGCAGTAATAGCCTTTTAATGCCATGTACTTGCCGGCAAAATGCGTTCCCACAAATTGCTAGTGCGTAGCATTCTTTTTTAAGTCGAGCTCACAGAGTTGCCGACGGACGACGGACGACACGGACGACGAACGGGGCGGTAGAGTCTCATTTACATGTTTTCTGTTCCAACGGACATGGTTTACATATTTTACTTGGAAAATTTCTGTCAGAGGAGCTATTCGGACTTGATGCAATAAAAAGAAAAAAATACAATTAAAACACATGCGCGCGCCCACCATCACGTTTACTGTTTCTTAAGCGAGTCTCGATGTTTAAACGAGTAGGCCTTTAACTTCGTTTACTTTCAAATTCATTGTCCACTCGAGCTCAACTAGACACACCGACTGACCAGACTTCTTTGTCTACGGAAGTACGACACTCAACGTCGGTGGATTGAAGTCACTGTATAAATAAATATTTGAAATATCAAAGAATTTTAAGGACGACAGCGACATACGCAATCGATAATTTAAACCTCTTTGATTCTTCAAAATTTGATCACTTAAGGCCGGTGAACAAAAATGACATAGTCAATAGACTCAGACTGTAGATTTAATCATACCCAGCTGAGTTAGACTTGGCATCCATATGGAGGGTTTTCTCATCGGAGGCACCTTTGGTACCCCTAACACGCACATAATTGAGGCATAAAGCAGGTGGAAAATTACATTTTACGCTCTCATTTATAAAGGAGTCCCGCTATACCTCCGGTAATTGTTATTGTATTTGTTTGAGTCTTCCTGTGGGTCAGGCCGTTCGACGGCTGTAAATCTCCAGATCGTTAAAATATCAAATATCACTTTTTTTAAATGAGGAACTGCTCTTGTTGTTATTATGACGCGTCATCATAGGCAGAAGTCGTACCTGGAAAAGAAATGAAATATTGAGATGAATTAGCTAGATATCTCCAAAATTTGAGTTAAGTGGTTATACAGCTAGTTATGCAACTAAATGCGTCAGAAAAAGGTCAAAAAGGGTGCCTGATGCCCCCGCGTGTTACCATTCCATGCTATGCCATGCATAAAAATGTTAATTAATAAGATAAAGAAACTTGAGTTTTTATTTGGGTTGTTGAGAATTCCCGAACAAATACTGGGAATTTCGTTTCAATTAAGAAGAGTATTTTTTGGGTTACTGTTTCAGCAGGAGACTTGCTGACGGTAGCACTTCATCTTAATTGTGTGGATCGTTAAATTAATCATAACTTGAATTGGAGGTGCTGATAGGGACCGTCGCTGTTGGTGTGTGTTGTTTTAAATTTGAATGTTGAACCTTTGTCTTACTACTGTTTGGTATTGAAAGCAATTAATTTTGATTCTATTGAAGTAATAAACAGGATCGGGTTGGCATAGAATTTGTAGATATATTGACTAGAGATGTTCTTAAGAGTGATTTTTAATGAGCAGTGATCACTGTGAGCAGTTTACAAAAAGAGCAGTTTAAAGTAGCAGCTATTTGATCACTCTTAAATGAGCAGTTTATATTGAAAAAGGACCGACAAATGTACATATTCTTACAAAAATTTGTTTACACTATCAGATATACCTGCACACATTTCATTATTTAAGGAAAATTATGGCAAAATTATAATGGTACTGGTCACTGCCTCTTGCGAGAGGCTTTCTGCTCACTGCTTTTCTGCTCATTTGTCATTTCTTATTTTCTAACAGCTTTTCTGCTCTATTTTCTACTCTTATGAATGAGCAGTGAGTAGATGAGCAGAAAAGCATTGAGCAGAAAAACAGTGAGCAGAATAGCAGTGAGCAGAAAAGCAATGAACAGATGAGCACTGAGCAGTGAGCAAAAAAGTAGTGAGCAGAATAGCAATGAACCGAAAAGTAATGAGCAGGGTGAAAGTGCGCCGTTGAGTAATAAAATAATATAGGTACACATTCGGTATTGGTTTTAAGTGAAGGAAAAAGTGAAGATTTTCTCAAAAAAAAAAAATACAATTCAGAGAAATAAATCTTCACTCTACTCTCCACAATACCGAATATGGATCATTCAATAAAGCATTGAGGTATTGTTCCAGTATTTTACTGCTCACTGCCATCCTGCTCACTGCTTTTCTGTTCATTGCTATTCTGCTCACTGCTTTTATGCTCACTGCTCAGTGCTCATCTGTTCATTGCTATTCTGCTCACTGCTTTTCTGCTCACTGCTATTCTGCTCACTGCTCATTTAATCACTGAACAGTTTAAAGAGCAGTGAGCAGTATAGCAGAAACATTGAAGAGCAATCACTCCTGCTCACTGCTCAGTGAAATAGCAGAGTGATTAATAGCAGCTATCGCAATAGCTGCCTCACCACTGATATTGACTGTCTCATAGCTCATCGCTTTGCAGACGAAGTAAAGAAGCCGCGGAAAAAAGTCCAAGGAAATCGAAAGACATAGAGATCGAGGGCTGTAACAAGCGTAGACATAGCACTGATCGGAAACATGATGATACCCAAAGCAGAACCCTCTTAAGCTTATTGCTCAATGGTCAGCTTATAGCTCCACATCAATGAAAGTACACTAAGTTTTGAGGTAGCCAAAGCGGGTATTCGCCGAGGCTAGAACATACTCAAGAGGAAAAAATGCTGAAAATCTAGAAGAAATGCATTATAGTATGTGCCATAGAAAAGAGAGGCCACCTGTCCGATAATATGAGACAATATAAATCTATGTCTCCTCATCTGTGCCACGTAGGTTTATTTTATGTGTTCTTCCTTTCTATGTGTCTATCTGTCTCTCTCAGTTGTATAAGTGTCTTGTTCTGTCCCAGACGATGGCCTTAGTCGCCAGTGCTGCTATGTGTCTGTAGTTCGTTACATTCGTGTGTGAAGTACTGTGAAATGTAAACGTCAATGTCAATGTCAAGAATTAAGATATAAGACCATGCTTCCTACTATGCTTCCTCGATAGTGACGTAGATTCCATCACAGATATGATCATTTTGGGAATGAAAACGTTTATCCCGAATAGGCTTAAAGGTATCAAACCCAAAGAAAAATCATGGTTGTAAAGAGGTTATCAAAGGAAAAAGAAGTAAGATTAAAGTGTTTTAGGCCAACCCAACTGAGAAAAACCGGAATAAGTTTTATCAAGCCATGAATGCCCGCAAACTGCAATGGCCTTATTCGAAGGACCAAATTTTTGCACGACCAAAAATTAAGGCAAAAAGTACTGCAATGTCCCAAAGGCAGTAAGAATGTTTTGTCAATTTAAAAAAAATGTGAAGAATTCTTCCTCTTCCCCGGTCCCTGTGATAGCTGATAAGGTTGTTGCGGTAAATTTTACCACAAAAAGTTTTACCTGCCCCTGTGCTAACCATTTTCTTTTGCGATCCCAAAATTCTTGAAGAGTTCAGTTGAAACCTGGGCCATCAGCCAGTGACCTGCTCTTCTAGCATTTTGGGAACGTAAACACAACAGGTTCAAACAATAGAAGTGTGCGGCAGGGTGCCCACACCAACGAGTTGTGCGACGGGCGGTCCACAATTAGAGGACAATATATAAACGCATATGATTTGTACGGATAAGGCATGAAGAATTTACCCATGCCCAACAATGTGTGAATTTTAATCGCACCAACGTAAATTTAGTATGGCCGAGTGCCCACCGTAAACTGTCGTAAACATTAAAGATTAACCACACCATTCTCTTTCTCTTTAAACCTAGGTCCAAATGTCGCAACTTAGTCGAAGGAAATGGTTTCTCCTCAAATTATTAATACTAGAAGACGGACCCATGCAGAGTCCTTTTAATACATGGAATTCCGGATGGTTGTTCGAAGTTCGAATCTTTGACTGGAAGTGATGGATGTGAGCTGAACTCGTCCACTGTGCTACTGGGTGATAGCATCACCTATGTGTATTGACCGCGTGCGATGGACGATTCATGGCTTCCCGGTCGCACACCCCAGTCTTATGGACGGAGGCAAGTGCAGGACCGAGACAGAACGTTCACCACGCAAAAGGTCCGAAGGAGATGGCCTGGGGGTCGAGTAGCCGGACGAGACAAGTTCGCCATCTTGAAACTTTCACTTTGGGAAGAATCACGAAAGCGTGAAGACTTAGAACAGCCATATTTTTTTGGAAAAATTTTTGGAGAAATTTTCTCGTAATTTTGCGACTTTTTTTTTCTTGAAAATACGAATTTTGTTGAGTGGAGAGGAGGAGAGACCATTTCTTTGATTTTTCTGCAAAGGACATATTTGGAGCTAAGTATTTTAATTTTGGTTATTTTCTTTGATTTTCTTTTCTTCTTCATAATTTTAATTGGCCTGGTTGGCGGCCATTTTGTTTCTTTCCTTACTTGGAAAATTTTATCTCGAATTTTCTTGGGTGGTTTTTCTTTGTGTTTCGACACAAAATTGTTTGCTTCTTTTGATTTTTTTTTGCTAATTTCTTTAATCGCCAAGAGTGCCCTTCTGGTACTCTAATAAAATCTTTGTTCTTTGGTTTGAAAAGATACTGGTTTTTAATCCAGGTTTTCCCACGGTTTTCCAGTCAATAAAACAATTAAAATTTCAATTTCCTATTTATTATTAACTATTTTGAAGACTTTTCAGGTATTTTTTTTTTCATCATTGGTTTGGTAAACTACCAAAAAAAAAGTTTCCTGGTGCCCATTTTCAAAATTGAGTACGCCCCTGTACTTCAATTTTAATCAACTCCTTTCGATATTTGATCACCTCGATCAAAAATATATTTATATATATTTAAAATATATTTATATATATTTAACTTAACCCACCCCTTAACCTGAGCTACCGGTGTGGCAGCACTTGTCTTGCTGTCTATTGCAAATCCTCATTTCGCTGAACACACCTGACATCGAGTGTCATTGTAATTTCTCATTTCCATTGTTCTTGTCAAGTAATAAATTCGCGGCACATCGGGCTGGTGCATTTCGTTTCGTATTTAATTCTTTAATTTTCTTAAATAAATTAATTTCGTTTTCATTCGCTTGTTGATAATATTGGATGCGAACATCCAATATTATCTTTATTAAAGTTCTAAGTCGGGAGTGTTCGGTGTAAAAGAATTTGCAACAGTCACTTCAGTTGTTAGCTCTAGCGCGAAAGCTTACTTTTTTGCTAGGCAGTTCGGCTGCAACTCTTCACTGACTGAGATTGTGAAGGCCCTGCAATTTTTGAGCTCGTCAATAATTCTGTGGGAAAAGTCTCTTTTCGCACTTGTGCTATCGCGAGAGTCTGAAAAGTTCTTAAGATACATAAATTCGCATAAACCCAACCTTTTGAACTGGTTCCGAGAAGTTGGAAAACATTCATAGTTTGTCCAGCCAATTTAGACGGATCATAAGAAATATTTAAGAAATATTTCGAATACTGAAAGCTTCCTAATGAGATGCAGGACGGCTTTTGCAGCAACAGATCTATTGGTGATCTGATGGCTTATGTCACTGAACAATAGTAAGAATGTTACTCTTGATATCACAAAGGCATTTGATGAAGTCTGGCATCTTGCACTTTTATCGGAAATGCTTGCTTTCGGTATCGATGAATTGCTCCTTCATTGGCTGAGAAATTTTCTTTCGAACCATTATTCAATACAAGTTGTATCAGACGGATTCAGGTAGTGTGCCCCACAGGGCTCCGTTTTATCTCCGATCCTCCTTCTAATTTTCATTAATGATCTCTTGTATGTAACTTCTAATCCAATAAATTGTTTCGCTGACGAGAGTATATCCTTGGCTTTTCATATTTTTTCCCGAACTCACGTCCCTCTTCTTTGGATTTAGAACTGCACCGGCAAGATTATGATAAGCTCATTAAACTCTGAATTAAACAGAATTGTACAATTGTACGTGCTCACACCTGTCTTGCGCCGTATCTGCTCCAGGACTATGTTGAAGAAGTCTGCACATGACAGCGCATTTCCTTATCTGTTACCCATTTGCACACTGCACTGAAAATTGAAATGCGTTTTTGCGCTGACGATAGTTGACTATAGTTTTTATGTCAAAAAGAAAATGGTTGATGTGCCATAGTTGAAATAGTTAGAAATAGTTGAAATCATCCTAAAACGCTTTTTAGTTAGGTTTGGTTGATCTGTCAAAAAAGAAAAAGAAAAAATCTTTTGAGGTTACATTTTTCTTTTCTTTTGATCATAACAATTTTTGTTGCTCTAAGTTTATTGAGAAATTCAACAATGAATTCAAATATTTATGCCGATTTCGTCCTTCATTGATTGATTTGGGTTTCCTTATGCTTGACTTCTGCGGGAGCGTCATTGAGCTTCCTCTCCGAATTGTGCTTCTCTTCAGTGATCTTCGTAATTTTCTCCTCAGTCAGCTCCATTCACCGCTGCGTCAATTTCTTCTCATGCAGAGCAACTTCCATTTGCCGTTCGTGAAGACTGACGTTCGACAATCATTATGCTCATAGGCAGTGGCCAACTTATCCTCCAAAACCATGTCCATGTCCTCGAGTTTTTCGATGACTTTTTGTAAATTAACCGAACGTAGATGCTGACTGTTTTGGCCATCTTTGGCGGCCTGCAAGTCACCACGCGGTTGCAGTTGAAATAGGGGTGTTTGCGGATTTCAGTATAGCCAATTCGATTGGAAGGGCTTGTGATCGGTGAGAGAATGAGATTCTTGAAATTTTTCGTTGAATTTTAAGTCACTTGGAAATGCGATAATTTCCTTGGTGTGTCTCTTCTCGTAGTGACTGAGGATTTTCAGTCATGTGGCACAGCTGGATAAGTTTGTTCGGGATCCCGAATTTAGTGGATGCTATCATAAGCAGCTTTGAAGTCGATGAAAAAATGGTTGGTTTCGACTTGAAATTCGTTGGTCTTTTCCAGGATCAGCCTCAGTGTAAATATTTGGTCTATCGTTGTTCTGCCTGGCCTAAAGCCAGACTGGTACGTGCCCATTATTGTGTTTCAGAACGGTTTAAGACGCTCGCACATTACGTTGGATAGGATTATGTGTGCAACGTTAAGCAGGGATATGTCTCGGTAGTTTTTGCATGACAAAGGATCACCTTTTTTGTAGATAGGACATATGGAGGTTATCGACCAGTCAGTGGGCATATGCATGCATACTTCCTCCCAAAATGTTTGTGATGGCCTGGTGAAAGCGGTTCATAAGAACACCTCCTCCATATTTAAAGAGTTCCGCAGGTATGCCATCCAACCCGCCGGACTTGTTATATTCTTAGCTTTTGGATGGCTCTTTCTACCTATTCTAAGCTGGGGACTGGGACTGGGTCTTCACTGACTGGTCCTGTTTCTCTTTCATCATTAGCTCGCTCGACATTTTGCGCATTGAGCAGCTGTTGAAAATGCTGCTTGAAAACGTCTACAATTCCCTGTGCTTCGGTGACTAGTTTTCCTTCACTGTTTTGAAGAGCCTGTGTCCCGGTTCTTAAGCCAGAAGCTAATTATTGCTTCGACTTTTTAAAGAAATGCCGGGTGTTGTTCTTTGCCCAACACTCTTCTAGATCTTTGAGCTGAGAAACTGTGGATGCTCTTCATCCGGAGGGTCTTTTACGAATTCTCCTTTTTGTTCGGTACTCTTCTCTTGCTGCTCTTGTTTTCCGCTGCAGCATCTGCAAAAGTGCATTTTCCATCTCTTTTCAATAACGCGCACTCATCATCATAACCCGGGTTCTTTTTCGGGGGTGGGTGTTAACCTGTGGTGGTCTCGGCTACATTTTTTATAATTTCGCTATAAAGGTTCAAAAGGGTTTTGACATCTGTGGTATTTGTGAAGACCTTGCAGATTCGCTCATTCAGGCGCTCACTGTAGTCTCTGGCATTATCGGGAGTGTCAAGTAAACCGATGTTGAACTTCTTTCTTGGGTCCGAACGTGTATAGAGTTTAATGTTTCGAAAACCCAATGCTGCCTTGTATCGTTAAAGCGGGATAAACTCCTTTTATCACTGTCCATGAGTGGATTTTGCATCAATGAGACCGAACATCTCGAGATTCTCGGTATGTGCCTCACTGATCATTTCTTGTGGAACGAGAACATGTCCTAAGGTCACCAAAAATGCCACAAGGTGCTTGGGTATCTAAAGACGGTACAAGAAATTTGTTTGCTCATCTGATCTGGCTCCTATCTACAAAATGTATATCCGTGATACCGTCTCCATATACTTGGGCCTCTTGGATAGGCGGATGGCATACAACAATGGGCTCTAAAAATGATTGGTGATAGAGACATCACTGACTCATTCTCTGAGTTAGATCATCGTCGTAACGCTTCGTGTCCTCTCTCCTCTCTCTCTGTTCTTTCGTTACTTCAACCGTAAGTGCTCGAGTGAAATAGCCAGTTGCACTCCTCCCCTTTAAGAATTCTCCCGTATTACTTGCGCTTCTAGGAATGCCCCTCTGGCCCTCTGTTTACCGTCTAGCCCTGGTAGATTCTGGTGGGCTGAACAATGTGCTAGATCGTGTTCGCTGCGATTTTGCGGGATCGAGTCTACCAAGGTTGTCCACGTCGCATACTCAAGAAATTGAAAAAATCCAAGTGGGATGAGCCTTCTTTAGGTCACAAAAAACAACGGTTGCAGAATAGGTCGGAGTTCGGAATTGGTGAATAAGAACAAAACGAAAATGCATTCTTTCAATATGCAAAGTATCATCTGCATACCGCTTCTTGTACAAAACATCAGAAGCAAACACTTTTTGAAGCAGTAGCAGTTTTGAGGAAGTAAAGTTAGCATACTGCGGAAGAATTACAAACCAAAGACAATCAAAAAGACCGAATATTATACTCAAGGTAAACCGAGCAACTGGCAGATGACAAGTTTCTCATATTTGCCCTTGATACCAATCAAATTTCTCTTTCGTAAGTCCAAGAACAAGGTAACCTTATCTCTCCAAACAACTCGTATACCATCAAACATTTCGTTTAATTTTTCATTGCATTGCTGACGCTTGTTAATGGTGTGTTTTACAATTTGCCAGGACCGATGTGCAATTAAGCAACACTCATTATTTTAGATTCCGATCCGTCGATAACATCCCACAAACCCTTTTTTCCCCAAAGCAGCTGCCGGTGTCTTCGCAGCTCAAAGTGTGGGATGACGGTATGTAAAACATCCAAGACAACGAAATGTCTCCGAAAAAACGCACTTTTTCAATTTAAATTAGTTTGAAACAAACAAACAAAAAAACCTCACAGAAACAGGATTCCTATCGCAGCTACTCCACATAGTCAACCAGACAAGCAATTTGTATTCCAAGGAACCCAATAAATTACATGCTACCGGAACGTGTAGCTTCTCTTTTGAGACATCAGTGCGTCGGCAAGTCGAACCAAACAGAAACAACCCAAGATATCAATTCGATGATAACACGACGGTCTCATATTGGAAGAGTCAATGCTATCGAGAAAGTCCGACGGTATAATAATTAACTTCATTAACCCTTAATGCGACTAATATCAGCCTCAGCCACAACACACACTCTACTCTCCAGTCTCGTTTGAGCCCGTGCAGCTACCACCACCGCGACCTGCCACTGTGTTAAGTGGGCTATCAGTCGGTATACTCTCCGACGCGACACGATGCCTGCCTGCCCACCAACTCGTGTAATGGAGTCTAAAAAATTATTAATTATGTTTTCTATCAGCCTGTCATTACTCAATGGTAACAACTCTTCAGTCTTCTTCTCCACCGTGAGATGCCATGAGATCCTCTTCTGGATTTTCGGCCGCAACTCAGTCGAGTGAGTAATCGTGTGTGGGACCATCTACGGACCTCGTGAATGGCACTAAATTGAATGGGCATGAATCGGAAAATGATATCCCAACAATACTCCGAAAAAGATAGATTTCTATCTTCTCAAAAAAAAAAAAAAAAATTAAATTAATGTGAAACACAATAACCAACAACAAACAATAACTGGCCGGCCGTGGCCGTTTGACAGTGGGAAATAGAGGAGGTATGGAACCGCCACCATCATCACATCATTACAAATGCCTAATTAAGGAGCTGACAAAGGGCCGTACACGGCTCGGCCAAATGTTATCGTGTGTAACTACTTCTGAAGTTGGAGTTTTTGAATATAAAAAAAAACGTGACGTTGCCGCTTAGAAGCTAAGATGTTAATTCATTTTTCACAAAAGAGAATAACGAATGGGTTAAAGGTACCTTTCCATATCTTTGTCATGTTTCTGTTTAATGCGAGGTTTTTCATTCGCCTACTACCGACACACGATTGAGCTTTGGTTTGGATATCAGTGGGAAAGAGAGAGTAAAGAGTGGGGATAAGAGATTTGGGGAAAGTTTCGTGATTGAAAGTTGAATTATTTCTAGATTTTGGGATCTAATGGTGACGAGGAAAATATGCATTTGTGTTTTAATTGACTAATTTTAACATCCCATTAGCTGACCAGGTGTTAAGGGACTTTTAGCCTACAACTGACTGCATGTCAATGTTGACCCACAAAATGACAAAAGCTGCGGAGTGACCACTGGTTACCTTATACCTGAGAGGAAGAAGGTCTTCTATAAGATCTATTCTGTCATATCTAGTACAATATGAGATAATGGCCCAAGACTATCTACAATGCATGAGAACCGGGATGATGATGGTCACTTTAGTGACACTTACCAACTTTAGTTGCACGAGAGGGGGCTCAAATGCCTTCTTTGGCAAAAGAAGCAGTGGTTGGTAAAAGTCGGAATTTCAAGTCGGAACCCACCTTGTTTTCATCGACTTCACGGCCTAGATCTTTGATTTTACCAGTTCTACTTTACGGCGCCGAGTACTGGACGATAGGTAAAAAAGGGGAAGTGATACTGGGCACTTTCGAAAGAAACATTCTTCGACGGATTTTTGGTCCCGTATGCGACGATGGCGATTGGATTAGAATGTGCAATCGAGAACTGTACGCTGTACCAAGATGTGGATATAGTCCAGAAGTCCAAGAATAGACGACTACATTGGCTCGGCTAGTAGCCAGGAGTGAAAGTCAAGCCTGAAGGAGCAGACACAGCCTCTGTAGTTCAAGAGTGGATCAAGAAAGATCTTGAAGCACAAACTTTGATTGGACTGAATGTAAGTAGCAACATTACTATAAAAATTTCAAATTGTCGAACAGCAAATGAAATGTTAAATAAATTAGAGTTACTGTATTTTAAAAAGTCAGATCTTACTATTGAGGGTTTACAAAGACAATTTTTTAATTTCAATTATGACACAAATAAATCAGCTATACACTCTAAAAAAAAATAGTAATTTTACTACAATAAGTGTTTAAAGTTTTTCAACACCGGTTGAATTTTGCTACAATTATTGTAGCATCGAAATGAAATCGTAGTAATTTTCAACATTTGCTGAAAAATAAGCATTTTTTTTTGTTGAAAATTAATCAAATTTAGAATTTTTGTTTAATTTTCAACATATTTAAACATTTTTCGATGAAAATTAAGCATCGCTGTTGAAAATTCATATTTTTTTTGTTGGGAAATCAATAGATTGCTTAAAATTAAGAGGGGTGATGAATTTTCAACACTGTATTTTCTAACGAGAAATCATTTTTTTCTCTTATTCAACAGATTTTTCTGAAAATTAAACATTTTTGCTTAAAAATCGTTAAAGTTTGTTCAATATTAATCAAATATCTGAAAAAAGGAAGAGAATAGAAAAATTCAACATCCCAGATCGTATTTTTACAGATATCGTTTTTCTCTCTTTCAACAGTTTTGGTTTAATTTAAATTGATCGTTTTCATAATCTCGTAATAATGTTCAATTTTCAATGTTCATATCAACAAACAATATCTATCGGTCGTGAATTAGTGTTGTTAGAGTGCGGTTGTGCGATTATTAAAAAAAAAAAATAAAAAGTGAAAATAGTGAGTAGAGTGAAATATTTATATTATTATTACTAGCAAAATCCCTGCCCGCTTCGCAGGGCTTCGGCAAAAAACGGTCGTGAAATTAGGGATTGGCTGGATGAAGAATACGGTAATCGATGGAAAAATCATGCCTGTATTTGCTAATCTGATGAGTGATGAATAATCTATTCGTTTTTCAATTCTTTTACATAAGTTTTTTAGTTAATTTACAAAATTAAACATATCTTTCCAAAATTTAACTCCCTGAGATGAGGTAAGGTAATTAGGATTTTGACAGCAAGCCAGGTATAAGTATGTATATATATAAGCATGCTTTTAACCCTCTTCAGGATTGCACAGTGTTATACGTTTTTTTTTAAACTAACAATTAGTGGGATATTATAAAGTTCTGCAATAAAAATATTGACAAAAAAAAACCTAAATTCGATGTTCTAAGCTGTTTTAGATTTTCCCATAAGTATTATAAAATGTATGGGTTTTTGTTTATCAATGAGATATTATTTGCTAATTTTTTTGTTCATAAAGTAAAAATAAGAAAACTTTATGTTCGTAATGCGTAAATTATTTGAAAAAAAAAAATATCTTAAAGTCAACACTTTGCTCGAGCAAGAAAAATTGAACACCACTTATAAATATAAAGTAAGCCAATTTTTTAATCGTCAAAAAGTGATGAAAAAGTAACTTTGTCTTAGAAGGATTATTTTCTAAGAATATGCCCAAGAGTCACATCCCAAAGTATATGGTAGACAAATTACAGGATACCTTGTATAGTTGACCATGAGGAAAAACAGAAATTTCTGAATCAAAACCACATATTTTTAAAGATTGACCTTGCGTCTTATTCATTTTTCAGTGAATTCAAGTCGAACAGGAAACTAAGGGCGTATGCCACGTATGCCAGCTAGTCTTGTTGTACTGTAAAGTTTAAGTTTATTCATGTCCCGAAACATAGTAATGCTCATACCATCAGAAATAAAAAATGTGGAGGCAGTCCTGGTAAATAAATGCAAAAAATTCAAAAACTCCGTCCCGTTGTAAGATTTACTACATCGTTTTCATTTGTATTTGTGTCAAACCACTCAAACGACTTGTGGGCAAAAAATTATGCATTTATTTGTCTAGTTCAAAATATATTGTTGCATCGATTTTAGAAAGACTTTAATCTGTACCAGCCATTATTGAACTTCAACTCAATGCTTCAATTCTTGGAAAGACATCTTGAATCAACTCATTCCGTGGATTTGCATTACAATAAAAATTGCTCGGAAGTGAAATTAGGCCTTCAGAGTCAAGTGAAATTATTCTATTAAAAATGTCCATCAGTGTCCGTGGCTTAGTGGTTAGGTGCGTTGGCTGCTAAGCAGAACATCATGGGTTCGAGACCTACTCGTGCCCAACGTTTTTATTTCATCTTTCTCGGGCATTGCCTTCTCCTCCTTCCAGGAGTATCAAGAGTATGAAAAAGTGCGTCTCAACTTTGCCGTTCTGAATCGGCGTTAAATTGTAGGTGCCCTAAATTCTTCACACGCACCCAGAGAATTATTGATGAGAGTAAGCCGCTTAGGCCTTGGCTCTTCAAGATCTGTCGCGCCACTCTCTCTTTAATGTCCAATAAATTGGCCAATGTAAGTTTCCTGAAATAGACGTTTTTAAACGACTCCATTCGTCTGCAGCAGTTGACCGTTTTATAATCGACAAAGTTTGTCCTCAAAAACAAAAAGATTCAGAGCTCCAAATTCTTCAAGTTGCGGTTAAAGGCTTCAAGTAAATTTTTGTGCGCCATTGTGCTCTCATCCCACACAAATATTCGGCCATTACCAACTTTTTTAAAATATTGTAATGTCAGTTTGATGTCTAATAATGTGCTCACAACTCCAGAAGAAGAAAAAGCCAACTCTTTTTACTTGCGACATATAGAATATATGGCAAGTATTGAATTCGTAAAAAAAAAAAAAATTGAGATGAGGATGAGATATGATATTACGATGATAGAGAAGTCGAAAAAAGTGGGTCCGGCGATTCCGTCTGTCTGTCTGTCGGAAAGCTTACAGGCATCTAGAGGCTTAACTACTGGTCCGATTGACTTCAAATTTGATAATTAGAGGTTTGAGCAAAAAGTCATATCCCAATTTTTTTTATTTTTGCTTTAAGATCAAAATTTAGGGTAGCCACCATACGATTTTTTTGGCCAAAAACAAAAACTTTTTTTTCACAAAAACGGCCCGAACGATTTCAAATTTTTTTTTGGATTTTTAAAAAATATATTTTAACTTTTTTTTCAAAATTCTGTATCTCAAAAACGGATCAATTTTAAAAATCCAAATTTATGTATAATATGTATATTTACATGGTCTTGAAAACTGCATACCCAAATTAATTTTAAGATATTTTTTAAAAATTTTATATATAAAAAATTAATTTAAAAAAAAAACGGCTCCGACGATTTTCAAAAAAAAAATCAATAAATCAAGAATGAGGTTTGAATTTGTTCGGCATTTAAATTTTTGGAATGAAATGTATATACGAGGTACATTTCCAAATTTTAATTTTTTTTAATAAATTCTAATTATTTTTATTTATTTTTTTTTTTTAGTTAAGTGTAAGCTGTAAGTAAGAGTGTAATCAGAATTGCTTAAAGTATATCTCTTATTTTAACACTACTTTTTGCAATTTAAGTAATCATAAAAATTTAGTTTTAGCATGCAGGAGCAAGTTCGTACGACCCAGTCGTGCACATTTTTTTAATTTCACATCATATTGATGCTAAAATTAATGATAACAAAAATGATTTCCCCATTCCACCGGGTGCATCACAAAAATATGTACCACCACTCAGACTGATCACACCTTGCATATCTAAAGGTGTCATACACATAGGTACTTTTGTTGATCGTTTAACTTCGGCTCAATAGTTTGCGAAAATATTCTGAATCCAATGCAATTTTATTATTGTCCTTAACGTAGTATTGTTGTCGAGCAACCAATTCAATTGTGGCAATTCTTTATTCCCAAAACGGTTTTTTCGTAAGCAACTGGCACATTTCAATTTGAAAGCATTCAATTCCCCATCAAATTGGCATTTGCAATGACTGTTGACTCAAAGCTAAATAATGTCTGTTTGTGGCTTAAATTTGAGCACACCATGTTTTTCATTCAGACAATAATTATACGTGGAATACCTCCAGTTCGTTAGTGTTGATTAAATTTTATTAATGACACATTTCATCAACATTCAAAACGTTATAAATAACAAATAACAATATAATTATCAAATACGTACCCACTAAAAATAAATTAGATATACATACATATTTTCATACTCTAGAAATTTCATATATCAAAACAACGTTTGCCGGGTCAGCTAGTTCAAATATAATTTCCTAGGTTCACTGACATTTTTTTTGTCGAAGAAAAATTATATATGTCAAATATTTTTTTTCTTCACTGACATTTTTTTTGATTATTTTATTGAAAAAAAAAAAATATTTGACAAAATTTTCAAATTAAATTGAGTGTTCGTATATTGATCAGTTTTTTTTGTAGTGCGAAATACAAAATTTTTAACATTTTTGAACAATTGAACCATTTGAGATTTGAAAAGTATACATTTTATTTTTGCTAAACCTTCTACCCTAAAACCTCTTGCATTTAGAGAAAAAATTAGGGAAATCGGTCAACCAGTGTGCCCGGTTAGTGAACGAACACAAAAATTAGGCTGTTCTTTTATATATATAGATTATTATTATTATTAGTACTAGGTATCTTATTTAAATTTTTGTGTCACTTATTTCCACGATAAATGCAACAACCGCTTGGTTTAATTCTGTAGTGTTGTTGTATTTAACAAGGAATTTCTTTTGCAATGTTAAATACAATAACAATACGGAATTAAACCAAGCCATTGTGGTATTTATCGGGGAAATATGTGACATTCAATATTTCTGTTGAAAATTCAACATTTCTGTTGGAAATTAAACATTTTTTAGAAAAAATCATAATTTTAAGTTGAAAATCAAGTCATTTATATCTCTTTGTTTGAAGAGTTTAAGAAACTCTCTTACGAACTTTATAATGAACAGTCGATGGGGGCTTCTTTAAAATCAGAGCCAAAAAACTTTTGGAAATTTATTAACTCAAAGAAAAAGTGTGACAGTTATCCTATTAACTTCACTTATAATAACGTAACCTTGACTTCTACTTCTGACATTTGTGACGGTTTTGCAAAAAATTTTAGTCAATCTTTCATTGATTCTCCTGTCGTTGTGGACGAAATCTATTTCCATTATCTGCAAAACTGCCCCCAAGTGTCTTTTAATAGTATAACAATAGAATATAATAAAATCTTGGAATTTATGTCTCATCTTAAAGAAGACTTTTCTGGACCAGATGGAATACCACCCGTAGTTCTTAAAAAGTGTAGGTCAGTTTTAGCACTTCCCTTGCGTAGTATTTTTGATCTTTCATTGAAATCAAGTAAATTTCCTGCAGTATGGAAGAGTGCCTTTATAACTCCCGTTTATAAAAAAGGTGACAAAAACAATATCTGTAATTACAGGCCGATTTCTAAACTCTCATGTATTCCAAAGTTGTTTGAGCAATTAGTGTGCGACAAACTGGCATTCAACTGTAGGAATATTATATGCAATCAACAGCATGGCTTTATGCAGAAACGATCCACGGTGACTAATCTGGTTATTTTTTTAAATAAATGTTTAGATGCTTTGGAATGTGGCCAAG
>CAKKXW010000001.1:85517393-85533435 GCA_920937365.1 Sphaerophoria rueppellii
TGGAATGCATGAGCCTTTGACACGTATGGGTAGACTTATAAACTGGAACTCAAAACTTTTTGATTTTAATTTAAGTAAAATTCAACTCAAATTAATTTTGAAAACCAGTGTTCCACTTTCTTAGTGTTTTATGTTGATTTTGTAATGTTTTTTTTTGTCTCTATTTTATGTTAATTATTTAAGTGTGTTGTGTTATTTGTTTTAGTTTCGTTATGTGCTTACTCAACACCACACTAAGTGATGAGCCGGTGGTATAACATAGTCTCTGTGTTGGCAAACCATTGGTCGTAATATGGTGCTTGATATAAGCCTATACGACCAATTCTGATAGTGTGTAAAAAAAATTATCAACTAAATTGTTTAATAATTTTCTACAATAATTGACATTTCTCTTTTAAAAAAAAATTATATATTCTCTTATGACAGCGAGAAAATTGCAACTGGATGATGGTCATGGTCTCCCATTTATTTTTCGTCAAATTCAGTTATATATTAGATCTCCTCCTCAAAGTTTGTTTTTTTTTATAAGTATCGGCTATAGATTTTCATTATAACATAACTAAATAACCTTATATTTTATCTTAATGTAAATAATTTTAATTTTAATAATTCTTTTATTTCAGACATAAAGCTCATAATTTTTTTTTTTTTTATTAAATTACATTTTTTTTTTTTTTGTTAATAAAATAATGTTTATGTACTTATTCTAAGTTTTTATGGAACTATTGAAAAAAAAAAAATAAATAAAAATATGTTTTTTTAAAAAACATATTTAATCTTTCGTTCTTTTATGGTAGTTTTTAAGAATGAAATTCAGTTTTGGTGGATGATTGTTTCGAAGAATGAAGTTTAATTTTCCAGGATTTCTAATGGTTTGTATTCAAATTCAACAGGGAGAAGTTATTCAATTGCTTTAACTTGTTTTTTTTTTTTTTCAATATAAGGATCAAGAAGTTTGGTTATATGACAACAATCTGATTTTGATGAGAACTCAACCCGTATAAAATCATAAAACATCATTTTGGTATTAGTAATACTAAAGTACCTAAATGCATTTTTTTGTCATTAAATCTTGTTTAATATCCAAACAAATAACCGGAAATTCAATTTCTGTTCACATGTTTTAAACCTTTATGTTGAATACTAAATGTGGCTGTGAATAAATTTGTTTAATTTTCCTGAATTTTCATATTTTTTTGCTGAAAAAGCAGCTTTTAATATCGAATATTCAGGTTTTTATTATAATTTTTAGCATTTGTGCTGAAAAATTTGTTGAAAAATTGATTAAATTTAATCAAACTTTTGGGAAAAAATTTTAGAATATGTTTATCTTTCAACAATTATATTGAATTTCTGATTTAATTTTGATTGGTATTAAACATTTAAACAGATAATGTTGAATTTTATTGAATTAAAAATTGGTTTTCAGCAAACTTCAATTAAAATTCAACAAGTATGCTTAAAAGCCAACAATACTTCCTGCATTAGGTGAACAATAATGTTGAAAATTAAGTAAAGTTGTTGAAGAGTCAGATTTTTGTGTTGAAATATGTGCAGAACGAGTTGATAAAAGCTTAATTTTCTACAGATATTGTTTATTTTTAAACTCATTTGTTGAAAAAGGTACGATTTTTTCTTATTTTTGAAGAAAATCGGACATTATTTGTTGATTTTTCAACAAATCCGGAGTAAATTTTATGTAAATATGTTTAATATTTATCAAATATTGCTTAAAAACCGACGATCTGGGATATACGAGCTACGATATACGATCTATGAAAATGCTTACTTTTTAGTTTGTTGAAAATTAAACAATTGCTTTTTTCGACCAAATGTTGAATAAAAAACAACGAAAATTCGTGTTGAAAATTACTACAATTATTGTAACGGACCAGTTGCATACAATAATTGGAATAATTTTCAACAAAGATTTCTTAGAGTATATGGCAGTCAATTGTCCTTGGAGATTTGTATGCTAAGCTTGGCAGAAAAGAAATATTTTGTGGAATAATCGAACGACATAGCTTGCACGATACCACCTCCGATAACTGATTCAGTCTAATCAACTTCGCTGCGGGGCGAGACGTATGGGAACAAGTACCCGATTTCCACATCTCGATATCTACAAGAGAACATGAAAGCAACAGAGACTGCAGACGCCACCGTTTACGTTATCTAGTTGATTATTTTGTTGTCACTTGCTGAAAAATTAGGTATGCTTCAGTGGACACATACATCAGCCGCCCCCTCTCTCTATATAACTTTGCAGCCACAACCAATTCCCACAGGCGTTGAATTTAATTTTTCCACTAAGCGCTAGGCACCCGATGATCGAAAAAGGTTGCTTTGAAAGCTTTTCCACTGCACTGTGTCCTCATTTCTTTCTTCTATTCCTTATTATTATTCCTGTTTTGCACTCTGTTATTAAAAGTAACGATTCCCAAACTAAGGACATTCCTTTCATACCAGTCACAGTCTCAACAAACATGAACATTAAGAATAGAATCAAAAAGGCTCTGCACACATTCTCCAACAGCCATCGAAAAAGCTGCAATGATTACAATATCAACACCAAAGTCAACACCACTCGAATGCCATCCAAAACAAGATCGGTCCTCAAATGGAACTCATGTATGCTGCTGATATTATAATGGACCCCCAAAATAAACACAACTCCTAACCAAATAAATTTACAAATACAAAGTCCAGAAGTTACATCGACTCTTGATTGCAGCCACTAGACCACTTGAGCTATGAAAATATTACATTCAGTCGCGTCATCGGTTTCTTCTTGTCCAAAACTTCAAACCTCGATGGTCGATTATGACAACTTCATCGGACAGAATAGAATAGACACAAATGCACCCACTCGTTCCTGCGATGAGATGACGAGATGATGACTTATCCCTCTTGGAACTTGTCGAGTATCGTTCGTCATTGATTTTCAATTATTCGATGCAAATGTACACTTTGGGACAACTAACGCCGTCGTCGTCGTCAGTCATCAATCCAAACACTTGAGTCTGCGGACGCATCACCTCTGGCATTCCATTCCTGATGCTCCAGTGCGACACACTTATAATTCTACAACCATATTATTCAGATACTCGAAAAGACACGCCAAATTGGAACGTGTTAAGTGGTAGACGGAGCTCTTGAAAGATCCGCTTTAAGCTATACAGTCCAGCTTGATGGGGCACCTCAAAACTCTTGTTTGGCATCATTATCCAATGCTTTCGACACGACGAGCGGTGGCTGGAGGATGGCTGCCAGTAGTGAAGTGTTTAAGGCGGCCGATCGATGGAAGACCTCTGGAAAGAGCTGTATCAAGCCCTTCGCATGTGTTATGATTGATGATTGAACAAGAACTTAAATTAATAATGTAATCAGCTACTTCTGCGATCACCTGCTTATTTCTCTCTTCCTTTGTATGTTGTCTGTCTCAGTGAAAAGATGAAGATGGGGTATCTAAACATTAAGGAGTCGCTGGACGGATGCTGCATCTTACGCAGAGTGGGCAAATGTTTTGGTTACATTAGTTTGAAAGGTACTTGTGCCATTATTAGAGATATAGTTGCGAAAATGTTGATGCTTACTTCATGGATTTAAAGTGTTCAAGTACCGAAGAGAAACAATTTAATGTGGTCTTCAACTTTCTGGTGCCTTTAAGTTAAAGTAGAACTTACGTTCCATTACCTTTATTGGGAAACTAGTTCTGAATAAGACGGTAGTATTGTCAGTGTTCACTCACGACTCGGATTCTTACGAACTGAGACAAAAGAACTCTGAATTATTAGTCGCCCTGGAGAAGAAAGTCATACCGAAAATGGTGAGAGAAGTACATGCGATGCCATTATGTATGCAACTCGATTTCTTTTGCACGGCCACCACGGGCACGCTTGCAGAAGTCCAGACGCTGAACCCAATTTTCGACGGTTTTCAAGCATAAATCGGCCGATACTGCCGCAATTTCACGTTCGATATTCGTACGAAGTTCATCAATCGTCGCTGGCTTGATGGCATAAACCATAGATTTGACGTAGCCCCACAGGAAATAGTCTTACGGCGTTAAATCGCATGAACGAGGCGGCCAATTCACAGGTCCATTTCTGGAGATAATGCGCTCATCGAACTTCGTTCTCAATAATTCGATTGTTTGGCCCGCTGTGTGACATGTGGCACCGTCCTGTTGAAACCACATATCGTCCCAGTCCATATCATCCAATTCATTCCAAAAATAATCGGTTAGCATTGAGCGGTAGCGATTCCCATTCACACTAACGTGCCGGTCTTGATCATCACGGAAGAAGTACGGCCTAATGACACCACTAGCATGTAAACCGCACCCAACAGTAATTTTTACTTGCGACATAATATAGAATATATGGCAAGTATTGAATTCGTACAAAAAAAAAAATTTGAGATGAGGATGAGATATGACATTACGATGATAGAGAAGTCGAGAAAAGTGGGTCCGGCGATTCCGTCTGTCTGTCTGTCGGAAAGTTTGCAGGCATCTACAGGCTTAACTACTGGTCCGATTGACTTCAAATTTGAAAATTAGAGGTTTGAGCAAAAAGCCATATCCCAATTTTTTTTATTTTTGTTTTAAGATCAAAATTTAGGGTAGCCACCATACGATTTTTTGGCCAAAAATCAAAACTTTTTTTTCACAAAAACGGCCCGAACGATTTTTTTTTAAACTTCCTCGAGTACAATTTTTTTAAACATTCATGTGTTTTATGTAAAAAAAAAAATTTTGTATTGCTCCAAAACGGTACCTCCCATAGAACCGTTTTTTTGTTATTAGATTTTCTCGAAAACTGAAAGTCCGATCAGCGTAAGTTTTTTTTTCGAAAGTACGTATATATTTCTCAAATAAAATTTGGTTTTCAAAAAAATTTCAAATTTTTTTTTTGGATTTTTAAAAAATATTTTTCACTTTTTTTTTCAAAATTCTGTATCTCAAAAACAGATCAATTTTAAAAATCCAAATTGGAGTATAATATGTACATTTACATGGTTTTAAAAACTGCATACCCAAATTAATTTTAAGATATTTTTGAAAATTTTATATATAAAAAATTAATTTAAAAAAAACGGCTCCGACGATTTTCAAAAAAAAATTCAATAAATCAAGAATAAGGTTTGAATTTGTTCGGCATTTAAGTTTTTGGAATGAAATGTATATACGAGGTACATTTCCAAATTTTAATTTTTTTAATAAATTCTAATTATTTTTATATATATATATTTTTTTTTGAGTTAAGTTTAAGCTGTAAGTAAGAGTGCAATCAGAATTGCTTAAAGTATATTTCTTATTTTAACACTACCTTTTGCAATTTAAGTAATCATAAATATTTAGTTTTAGCATGCAGGAGCAAGTTCGTACGACCCAGTCGTGCTTATTTTTTTATTTCGGGATGTAATGGTGCCTCGTGAAGCACACGTGGATTGCTGTCTGACCAATAACGCATATTTAGCTTATTGACGAAGCCATCCATCTGAGGATGATTTTTCGATGAAAATCCGGATCATTTTCAAGTTGTTGCTCAGGCCAATTTACGAACATACGACGCTTCTGGTGATCAAGCGGATTCAGTTCTTGCGTCAATGTGATCTTGTAAGGATGTAGGCCAAGATCTTTTCGCGAAATTCGCCACAACGACGTCATAGAGATTCCCAACGCTTGAGAACGACGTGTGAGAGACAGATTTGGGTCTTTCGCAATTGATGCGCTAGCGGCAGCAATATTCTCGACACTACGGGCACTTCTTTGTCTCACTGGCACGGGAACATTTTGTACTGAGCCTGTGGATTCAAATTTTTCCACTAGACGCTCAATTGTTGATCTGGCAGGACGATTATGACGACCATAAATTGCACTTAGCGCTCTTAAAGTGTTGACCACTGACTCCGAATTTCGGTAGTAAATTTTAATAATTTTGACTCGTTGTTGGATCGTATACCATGAAATGGCAAACCTTATTGAAGAGAAATTTCAAGAGAGCGAGAAAAAATATGGCGTCGTTTGCTGTCTATATTGGTCTACTTTTGTAGCGTCCCTTTTGGAAAACCCTTTAAAATTGAGCTCGACACCAAGCTCGTATGAACCAAGAGACAACAAGAACTGGTCAGGAAAGTCCATGTCGCTTGTGTTATGTTCAAAACTAGGACGGCCGAAGCCTAGGACTGCGAATGTAGACAGGTAGGTCAAAGATGGGGATAGGTGGAAAAACCTTCTTTCGCCAGGCCTTAGGTTAGATGATGATGATGATAACAAAAAGGTTTTACAGCTGTGAACTTCTTTCATTAATTTGGCCTTGGCTTAATGTCGTACCACAGTCTCTTAAACAAGCGTTTGCAGACAACTCGCTCTCAAGAAGCCACTGCTCTTAGTTTTGCACACGACATTCGTAGAAGATCACCTGAATTACAGTTATTTTTCGATCGCAACCAACTTGCCCCACATCAAGAATTTACACCTATCACTAGCTGACCCGACAGACTACTTCCTCAAACTATAAATTAAATACCTAGACTTTTCTACGCAACTGCAATCACAGCGCCGTGTACCCTCTACTCGGTACCTTCTACCTTCTATTCACTGACCACCTGATTGTTACCGCGCTATCCGCTACTCGCTACCCCGCTTCTCGCTACCCCGCTACTCCGTTACCCAGCAACTCCGCTACTCCGCTACCTACTAGTTGTAGTAGTTGCGAAGCATCAACAGGCCTCGGAAACGGACGGATACACTGATGACGACCCAAGCAAATGTACAAAGGACAACGATTTTTGGATATGCAGGTGGGATGTTAGGTCCCTTAATAGACCGCGCAGTGCCGAACAGTTAGCGGAGACCCCCAACTGCTACAAAGCAGATATTACCGCTATCCAGGAAATGCGATGGGATGGACCGGGCAAAAGGAGGATGAAAAACTGCGACATCTACTATGGTAATTGTTACCGAGAGCAACAACAGCGACTATTTGGATGCGGATTCGTCGTGGGAAGCAGACTCAGGCAAAAAGTCTTGAGCTTCGAATGCGTGAGCGAACGCATCACGACAATCCAAATCAAGGCTGAATTCGGCAACATTAGCATAATATGTACCTACGCATGCCCCCACAGAAGAGAAAAAGGATGACACCAAAGACGAGTTCTACGAGCTCCTTGACAAAAAGTATGAGCAATGTCCTAGTTATGACATTAAAATTGTCCTCGGCGATTTTAACGCAAAGCTGGGAAAAGAGGACATCTTTGGTGGAACGGTCGGAAAGTACAGTCTGCATGACACCACAGCCGATAACGGATTCAGGCTGATCGATTTTGCTGCGGGGCGAAATGTTGTGGTAGCAAGCACCTGGTTCCCTCATCTCAACATCCGTAAAGGTACATGGAGGTCTCCTGATCAATCAACCGTCAACCAGATTGATCACATTGCGATCGACGGAAGGCACTTGTCCAGCATTTTAGATGTTCGAACTTTCCGAGGAGCTAAGGTAGCCAAGGTCGTAGCCAAGGTAGTGCTACGAATATCCCGACAACGGCCAAAACAAGGAAATGCTGCAAGAAAATTCGACGTCGGACGGCTACAATCGCAAGAGATCGCCATATCCTTCTCTGATCGAGTGTCAAGTAACCGGAGTCCTATGCCGCCAACATCAAGTATCGAAGACCAGTGGCAACATTGCCAAAGAGCAGTTAGAGATGCCGCCTCTAATTGGCTGGGTTTCGCACAGCCACCAAAACGAAACCCCTGATTTGACGAAGAATGCAGACAGGCCCACCATGGAGCCAAGCAGGAGGCATACAAAGTGGCGCTGCATAAAAGGACAAGAGCTGCTCGTGAGATCTACGAGCAAAAGAGGAGAAAAAAGAGAGACCACGAGCAGCGTCAGATCGAGGATGTTGAGAGAGCCAACAGCAGGAATGAAGTTCGGAGGTTTTACCGAAAGGTTAAACAGCTGGCTCAAGGTCATCGAGCAAGAACCGATGCCTGCAGAGATAAACAAGGGAATATCATAGTAGAATCGCAGTCAATGCTGGGGATTAGGAAGGACCACTTCTGTAGATTGTATAACGGCGACGACGAACAAAATACCACCGTCAGACAGAAGCCAGACACGATGATAGCCAACAATTCCGTGAACCCGACCTAGAAGAAGTGAAAACCGCAATATCACGGCTGAAATTCAACAAAGCCGCTGGAGCAGATGGACTAGCTGCTGAGTGTTTCAAAGCAGCAGGCGACGAGCTATCATCTGTAAGATATGTTCAGAAGAATGCCTGCCCGATGGATGGAACCTCAGCATTGTTTGCCCGATCCTGAAAAAGGGAGATCCTCTAAACTGCGCCAACTATAGAGGAATAAGTCTACTAAACATCGCCTACAAGATCCTCTCTGCCGTAATATGTGAACGTCTGAAGCCTTTCGTCAACAATCTGATTGGTCCTAATCAAGGTGGCTTCAGACCAGGAAAGCCAACTATCGACCAAATTTTCACGTTGCGGCAGATCCTAGAAAAGACCTATGAACTCCAAATCGATACCCACCACCTTTTCATCGATTTCAAGGCCGCGTATGACAGCATTTACAGAGACGAACTGTACAAAGCTATGTCTAGTTTAGGCGTCCCTGCCAAGCTCGTTCGCTTGTGCAAAATGACGATGGAGAGAGAACTCACGCTGCTCCATCAAGGTTGGCAACGAGCTTACGGAATCGTTCGTGGTCAAAAAAGAATTCAGACAAGACTATGCACTGTCATGCCATTTCTTTTACATCGTGCAAAACTCCACCGTCAACACCAGGAATGGCAAAGAAGATACAACAGCGAACTTTACGGGTTGTACAACGACATGGACCTAGCCAGAAGGGTCAAGGTCCAGAGACTGAGATGGCTTGGTCATTTAGAGCGAATGGACACCAATGCTCCGGCCCGCAAAGCCTTCGACACTATTCCCGAGGGACGTGGAAGGAGAAGAAGACCGCGACTCAGGTGGCGCACTCAAGTGGAAGAGGACCTTGTGGCGGCTTATAAGTCCATTTGTATTATTATTAATTTATCCTAATTTCACAATAACTCAATTTCCTACTTTAACATTTTCACTTTGCTATCTTCAAAATTAATATTTCAGTAGTTCAATTTCAATTAATCAAATTTTCATTTTTCTAAAATATTTTTTCATTCCGAATTTGATCTTTGTAAAGTCATCAATAAAATTCGTTTCATTGTTGTTGTTAATTAACTGTTGGACTATTTAGCTTTCTTCCTGCGGTAAGGAATTTTATATATAGCTAAATCCACAACCTCAATCAACTTGGAGGAGACGACTAGCTAAGGACCGAGCTAGCTGGCGGAGACTCGATTGAGGCATAAGTCAACAACGCCCGCTACTTCATTTCCCAGACACTCCGATACCCCGCTACCTACCTACTACCACAACACTACCCTCTACCCCCTACCCCGCCACCCTCTTCCTACTACCCACTGATTGTTACACCGTAATACTCTACCCGCTACTTCTACCCGCTATTCCGCTACTTCTATACCCAGCAGCTCCGTTACCCCGCTTCCTACTACCACACTATCCTCTACCCGCAACACCACTACCCTCTACTAGCTACCCACTGATTGTTTCCCCGCTATCCGCTGCCCGCTACCCGCTTCCTCGCTAATGAGTACCCGCTACCGCTACACATTACCCCGCTACCACAATTTCTTCTACCCTGATTTAGTGCCACTACCCGAATATTCCACTGGTACAAAAATAGTGAGTCCTCAACGGATTTGCATATGTATAGTAACTATTATGACAACCTTTACCGACTACAACAATTTCTTTTCTCGAGGGTAAGAATTTCAGTTTAAATAAAAGCGTGGCGTGGCTCCTTATAAGTCCTCATAATAAGAAGTCCATAGTCCTTAGTGGACGCATATGGGTACCTTCAGCTCTTTCATTTTTCCTATTGCTTAGTTAGGTGAAGAATATAAGTAGGGAGATAGAAGGTTAACCCTATGGGTAAGACTGTAGATGCGAGGAAAAAAAGGCAGACTTTTCGACGGGACTGACTAACAAGCATTTTTTCCATTGCATGAACTAGCTCTCTATAAAAATTAATAACAAACCATTTAACAGAACTCGCTCTCAAAAGCCATCAATCCACACAAAAATAGAAAAATTCATGTTCACCATAACCAAAACGAAACAATTCGAATTCATTTTCTTTTATTGAAAAAAATGTCACTCCCCTACATCTCATAAATTTTAACCCAATGAAAATAACTCTCCACACAAAAGTTATTCCTCTCGCAGTCATAGATTTCCCATGGAACAAACGTTTCGAACTGCAATTGTTTCAAAAATCTACAAGGCTTTATGGTCCAAGGGTACACATACACATTCCCTCACTCAGGTGGTCTCGTCGCTTGTCCACTTCGCCCCAAAACCAGCACCTATATTCGGGATTGTCCGCGCGAGTCCATGTGCATGTACAGTCCACTAAGTAGCCATCGGGCAATAATTCCCCGATATAACGCACGATAAAGTGGCCAGCAGAAAAAAAAACTCCAAATTGAAATATGGCGCCCAGCCAGATGAAGCACACTCCTAGTTGTGGACGGTATGGCAAGGAACATAACCCACCATCACGATGCGACTCCGCCAAGCCATGGAATCTGCCGCCGCCACCACCGCCGGCCGTTGTGGAACTCGCAAGGAGCAATTAAATGCTAAATCGGTTCGTAAATTAAAATTTAACAAGTGCAATACAACCACGCACGATAAAAGGCACCCAACAACATTTTGTTGCATGTCCGTCCACTTTTCTCTAGATAAAGGGTATACGACCAGCCAAGTGGTCGGTCGGTCGGTTGATGCGATAAATGAAGACTCGACTGTGTGCGGAGGAGGTGGCCCCTGATCACCGAGCCGGTCGCTCGTCTGGTCCTGTTGATGTTTATGGAACTGTTGCTGCCTGCGATTGAGAGTAAATTATTTTGCTTTGCGAGGCAGTGCGGTGTTTGCCCTCAAATAAACATTTGTTAAGATTAATGTTTTGTTTATTGCGTGAATTAAACTGCACTCGATTGGCATTGTCTGTCTATATCTTCAACGCCTAAGCGGGACATGTGCGTTGCATCGAATCGCGTCGCCGAGTCGCAACGGTTAGTGTATGTTGACTGTTGGGTCTTCATTGTGGAGCATCCAACAGTTAGCGAGTTAACCATCTATCCGTCCGTCGTGGTCAGTGAGCACGTGAAATCGAAATTGAAATTCATCGGACGTTACAATCGATCCTTAACTGTTTATTAGTTCACCCTTTAATGTTGACACCCACTTAAGTATTTCCGTCGAATTTGGACTGACAATGAATTTGACTGGCACAGGTGTTCAATTGAGGGGATTTGCATATTTCCATAATCCGTTTGTCTGAAGCTGAGTGGTTCGATATGCTGTTGTGTGGCACACCCTGTCTGTTTTGACGAGCCACATTCGTTCGTCAGATACTTTGGAATGTTTTGTTCATTATTCGTCATATTTTTTAGTTTTTATCGCGATTCGCCAAACATCAACAAGTCTGTTTTGAATATGAATAAAAACCATAATTGCTTGTTTGGACTTCGAAATAAGACGGAACTCAGAGACTGACTTAATTTTCCTTTTTTGGATTTTTGGATTTCTGTTGTTTAATAAAGACACCTTTATGGCACAACATGGAACATGGGAGTAGTAGAAGCCATAATCCTATACTTGCCGTAAGGTTTTCGAATACAAATCCGAAGGACGGCTCAAGGCTGGCACACGGATCTCCAACATTTTAGCGGACGAAACTGAAGCCAGGATTTGAAGTTTGTTTTGTGAGGCTTTGGCCCAATTCGGACATATAGAGGATCCGCCATCTAACATTTTTTTTTCAACTGGTGCTTATTTCGTGAATGATAACACTTAGCTCATTTCTGATCTGACAGATACCTAGTTTTATCTCTCCGCTGAACGAAAATGGTTGTGTATACGCGTGAACTACGCTCGGAAACATTGCGACATTACTTTGAAAATCATGGTAATGTTGCAGAATGTGTGCGAAAATTGCGTACGGATTTTGGAAGAAGAGAAGCACCGTCAGCTCCATATGTTCGTTATCTTGTGAAAAAAGTGAAAGAAACTGGCATCCTTATCGATGAATTAAAGCGTGAAAAGCCAAAAACAGTGCGTACACCCGAGAATATTGCTGTTGTGGCAGAAAGTGTGCGTGAAGCGCCATCAACATCAATTCACCGTCGTTCTCAACAATTGAACATTTCGGAGACATCATTGAGACGAATTTTGCATAAAGACTTTGGTATGACGTCAGACAAAAGCCCAATTGGTTCACGAGTTGAAGCCAACTGACCATCCAATGCCTGCGATCGACTTAAAAAAGATGCCGATTTTGCCAAAAAAATCATATTTTCATATGAAGCTCATTTTGATCTTAGCGGGTATGTAAACAAGCAAAATTGTCGCATTTGGGGCACAGAAAACCCGCACGCATATATTGAATAGCCAATACACCCAAAACGAGTCACTGTTTGGTGAGGATTTTGATCCAGAGGCATAATTGGTCAATTTTTCTTCGAATATGAGCAAGGAGTGGCCGTTACAGTCAACGGCGATCGTTATTGGGGGCATGTTGAACGAAGTTTTGAAGAGGCAACATTTGGTTTCGTCAGAACGGCGCGGCGCTACGTGCCATACAGCCGAGGCTACAATCGATGTTTTGAGTCCTGTTTTTGAAGATCGCATTATCAGCCGCAGAGCTCATGTCGTTTGGCCACCTCCGAGCTGCGATTTGACACTTTTGGACTATTATTTGTCTCAATGTCTTCTATAGAATTTCTATGTGTTGAAGTCAAAAATGATCTTGAAAAGTGTCTGTTGGTGACGGTGTACTGTCCCCCTCGTAAATTCAAAGAAAATTATTTAAAGGAATTTGAAGATACTATAACCAGATTAAGTAGTATCTATAGTAGGGTTCTGATTGGGGGAGATTTCAACGTAAATATCTTTGTTACAACTCAACTTTTTCAATATCTTTGCGATAAATTAGGTCTTAAGGTTGTTAACAAAAGATGGCCAACATGCTTTCAATCATCTAGAAATCCATCGTTAATTGACATGTTCCTGACAAATTCAGTAAACGAAGTAAGAGGGAATGATCAGTTGAGGTTGATGTCAGACTTTATTCATGATCTTATTTTCTGTTCATTCAATTTCAACATAAGTAGAAACTTTGTCAAAACCTTAAATTTTAAAGCAACTAATAGAACTGATTTAATCAGTTTATACCAAAATATAAATGCGTTTAATCTAAGTGACATCTACAACATTCCAGATATTGATTGCAAGGTAGTCATCTTAACAAATGTTACAAATGAACTATATCAAACATATGTTCCAGTTGTAACAAAAGTAGTGAAATCCCAAAGCTGTCCATGGTTTACCCAACAAATCAAGATCTTAATTCAAGAAAGAGAACGTTTTTATAGAAACCCTACAACCCTTTATAGAAACCCTAAAAGAAACCCTACGGAATACAATCGTCAACAGTTTATTTTTTCCCGAAACAGAGTGACCACCTCGATTCGTAATGCCAAACGTTCTTTTTTTATAAAACGCCTCGATCCCCAACTAAACTCTAAAACACTATGGACAAATCTCAAAAATATTGGTGTAATTGAAAATGAAATACCTAAATGTCCTTTTAGTCCTTCAGCAATGGGTTCGGTTCTTGTGCCAAATTCATCTAATGCGGTAACATTTGACTATGGTGAAGCTCACTCCTCTGATTGCATTGAATTCAGGTGCGTTAATGACTTGGATGTTGGAATAGGAATTCGCTCTGAGATGAGAAACTTATTCTACCGGTTCTTCTTCCTTTTCTTGTTCACATTTTCAACTATTGCAATTATAGTCGACGATTTCCGGAGAAATGGAAGAATGCTAAAGTAATTCTTATTCCAAAAAACTCAAAACCAGCTGGTCCATCCGAGCTAAGGCCAATCAGTTTACTTTCTTTTCTATCCAAAGTTTTTGAAAAGGTTTTGGCTCAGCAGATCCAGGAAGATTTGGATAAAAATAGAGTGGCGCGACAGCTCTTGAAGAGCCAAGGCCTAAGTGGCTTACTCTCATCAACGATTCTCTAGGTGCGTGTGATGAATTGAGGGGACCTACAATCTTACGCCGATTCCGAACGGCAAAGTTGAGAAGCACTTTTTCATGACAGGTGATACTCTTGGAAGTTTTGTCAGTTCTTCGCAAGAGGCGAATTTTTGCTACTCACATTCTGCTCTTGAACTAATCCATAATTATCTAACAAACCGTTTAATAATTGTTCAAACCGATAACGGAATCTCTAGTCCTTATCTTATCAATAAAGGTGTTCCTCAAGGTTCCGTTTTGGGACCAATCTTGTTTAGTGTCTACATTAATGATCTGCCTGATGTTATCGAAAATAGCCAAATACATATAAAGGGTTTTTCAATAGGGACGCTACAAAAGTTTTCTTAAATAAAACAAAAACGGTTTTGGACATCAATAAAATTCTTTATTCCTGTAGAAGTACATTTGATGCCATTATGTATGAATTTCGACTTATTTTGCATGGCCACCACGGGCATGCTTGCAGAAGTCCAGACGCTGAACCCAATTTTCGACGGTTTTCAAGCATAAATCGGCCGAGACTGCTGCAATTTCACGTTCGATATTCGTACGAAGTTCATCAATCATCGCTGGCATGTTGACATAAACCATAGATTTGACGTAGCCCCACAGGAAATAGTCTAACGGCGTTAAATCGCATGAACGAGACGGCCAATTCATAGGTCCATTTCTGGAGATAATGCGCTCATCGAACTCGTTCAATAATTCGATTGTTTGGCCCGCTGTGTGACATGTGTCAACGTCCTATTGAAATCACATATTGTTCAAGTCCATATCATCTAATTCATTCCAAAAATAATCGGTTAGCATTGAGCGGTAGCGATTCCCATTCACAGTAACGTGCCGGTCTTGGTCATCACGGAAGAAGTACGGCCCAATGACACCACCAGCATGTAAACCGCACCAAACAGTGATTTTTTCGGGATGTAATGGTGCTTCGTGAAGCACATGTGGATTGCTGCCTGACCAATAACGCATATTTTGCTTATTGATGAAGCCATCCAACCAGAAATGAGCCTCATCGCTGAAGATGATTTTTCGATGAAAATCCGGATCATTTTCAAGTTGTTGCTCAGCCCAATTCACGAACATACGACGCTTCTGGTGATCAAGCGGCTTCAGTTCTCTGCGTCAATTTGATCTTGTAAGGATGTAGGCCAAAATCTTTTCGCGAAATTCGCCACAACGACGTCACAGAGATGCCCAACGCTTGAGAACGACGTGTGAGAGACTGATTTGGGTCTTCCGCAATTGATGCGCTAGCGGCAGCAATATTCTCGACACTATGGGCACTTCTTTGTCTCACTGGCACGGGGACATTTTGTACTGAGCCTGTGGATTCAAATTTTTCCACTAGACGCTCAATTGTTGATCTGGCAGGACGATTATGACGACCATAAATTGTACGTAGCGCTCTTAAAGTGTTGACCACTGACTCCGAATTTTAATAATTTCGACTCGTTGTTGGCTCGTATTCCTTTCCATGATGAAATGGCAAACCTTACTGAAGAGAAGTGTCAAGAGAGCGGGAAAAAATATGGCGTCGTTTGCTGTGCCTATCGGCCTACTTTTGTAGCGTCCCTATTGAAAAACCCTTTATATGCAGGTGGCTCTATACCTCTCAAGAAAACCTGGTCTTTTGGAAGATTCCATCGCCAGAATTAATGAAGACTTGGCTTATAGCCAAATGTGGGCTGAGTTGAACAAAATTCCTCTGTCTCCTCTTTTATGGCTTCTGGTCATGAACAGCATTCTTGTGAAATTCGAGAGTAGTGGAGTGAAAGCGGTTGCGTACGCCGATGATTTGGTAATTCTAGTTTCAGGAAAATTTCCAAGC
>CAKKXW010000001.1:85533935-85551935 GCA_920937365.1 Sphaerophoria rueppellii
TGGCGGTTTCTTTTTTCATGTTTTGTTGGGTATACTGGGGTATAGAGGAAACGCGGACAGTTGTGATAAGCGATTTTCGGGATTTTGGAATGACCAAGCGAGTGCCAAAGTGGCTGAGTTGACATACAGCTTTCGTTTTAGAGACCTCAATATAATTTATGCGATTTCCTGTCGGCAGACAGGGCAGCAGTACAGGCGGCAAAAAGTTGATTTGACATAAAATAAAAACGTAAAATCTAAATGTGAGGTCGAAACATTGCAACCGGTATGTTGAGAAAAGGCACAAACAGGAAATAATCCGGGAGAGAACGTTGCACTTTGGGAATGCCTTTTTGTACCGTTTACAGGAAATTGTTTCGAATTTGGGTATACCTGCAAAAAATATGAATTACATATTTTTTAAAAATCTTACAAGTTGTAAATAATTGTACATTTTAATTGTTACGTACATCTATCCAATTGAAAAATTGTTTTCAATTGCTAGGAAAGTTATATATATGTTGAAGTTGTGAAACCATATGTGAATTGAGTATTAGGACTGGAAAAATTTGTTTTTTGAATTTTGTAATTTTAATATCATTGGGAACGGGAAGTGGTTAAAATTGCAAAAATATTGATTTGAAATTTTTTTGACTTCATTTCAGTCCGAAAATATCTAATTTACAACTCAAATCACGTCTTTAAGGATTTACTTCATTAAAAACAGACAGACCGACCACTGATCTGAAATTCAAGTGACTTTGAGTCTCCTCTTAAATAATAGAATAATGACATGTATACGCCGTAGTGAACAAGATGCAAGGATTTCTTAATAATAGTTTCAATCCATCATTGAAAAACAAGATATTGTTACAAAAACGAAAAAATCAATCAATCCTAAATTTTTTACAAAAATCTCTCTTTTTCACCACACCTCGTGTCTTCCTCAAATCTTTCTCCCACTCTTTTCATGACGTTCTTCTTTCTCTCGTTATTCACACGAACTCCGTTGACGTTTCATTCAGACCTGTTTGTAAGCTTCACTTGGTCGGCTCTGAACTTTCGTCACATTATCCCCCTCATATGCTTGAGACTCCGGATTAAGCTGGTGAAATTTTTTCAAACGGTTGAAATGAACTATTTGCTCTTTTCTCCTCTTGCGAATACGATACACGACATCAAAAATTCGTTGAGCGATCTCATATGGACCTTCCCAGTCTGACTGCAAATTTGGACTCTTTCCTTTCTTTCTGGTTGGGTTATACAACAAGACAAATGTTCCCGGCTCTAGAATGTCACTGGTGCTGCGTAAGTCGTATCGATGCTTCATGCTGCGGCTACCGTTTTCAAGACGGGAGCGAACGATTTTATTACCTCTGTCAGTCGTTCTCTCAAGTTTTTTAAGTAATCGGTGGTGTCTTCTACACTCGGTTTTTGCTGTGCTAGAAGATTCTCCGCAGGTAACCGTAGTTCTTGACCATAAACCAACATCGCCGGTGTTTCACTCGCCACATCGTGTACAGCAGTCCGGTAAGCTAACAACAGAAGAGGAACGTGTTTATCCCAATCACGTTGATGTTGATCGCAAAACTTGGCTAAGTAATCCAATATAGTTCGGTTAAAACGCTCTACCATACCGTCGGACTGTGCGGATGAAGGGCTGTAGTTCTGGTTTTCTCAATTCCTAATCTTTTCATGCTCTTTGCGAAGACCTCGGACTCAAAGTTGCGACCTTGATCGCTGTGAATTTGTAATGGCATGCCCTGTCTTGAAAAAACGTCGTTTATCAGCCGGTCAACAACAGTTTCACTGGTCTGGTCTGGAATCGGAAAGCATTCTGGCCATTTAGAAAAGTAATCCATGCAGCACAGGATGTACTTATTACCAGCATCGGTTTGTGGAAGTGGGCCCAAAATGTCAACTGCCATTCGCTCGAAGGGTGCACCTACATTGTAGGTTTGTAAGGGAGCTACATACCGAGGACTAAGTCTTTTTCTAGCCTGACAGTTTTTACAACACTTACACCATATTCGAACGTCTTCTGAACACCCAATCCAGTAAAACGATCTCTGAAGTTTGTTAAGGGTTTTAGCCACACCGAAATGACCTCCCGAAGAACTATCGTGAACCAATGAGAGGATTTATTGTTGTAGTTGTCTAGGGACTATTGTCTGATAAATGACATCTTTTCGTTGAAAACGTTTCCGGACAGGAACATCATTTCGAAGGCATAACGTTTCAAAGATGGCCCAGTATGACTTTACAACAGGCGCTAATGGAGAAATGGATCTTTTTTTGGGTCTCTTGTTGTCTCTAACCCATCCTTTGACGATTTTTATTTGGTCATCAGAATCTTGAATCTTGCTTATATCACCTACAATAGCCAGATTTGAAACCAAAACCAGATCACGGTCTTCTTTGTTGTTACAATGTCGACACGGTTGTGCAAGACATGGTCTTCTTGATAACCCATCAGCGTTGCCATGATTCTTGCCTGGTCGGTGAATTACAGTAAAGTCGTATTTTGCTAATTGTTCCAACCATCGCGCTAGTTGTCCTTCGGGTTCTTTAAAATTCATTAGCCACTGTAGGGATGAGTGGTCAGTTCTAAGCGTAAATTTACGACCCAACAAAATGGCTTAAAGTGCTTTACTGCTTTAATGACAGCGAGAAGCTCTTTCCTTGTAACGCAAAAGTTAACTTCAGGCTTCGAAAACGTCTTGCTAAAAAACTCTATCGGCCGTTCTTCTCCATTCACAGCCGTGGAGAGCACCGCTCCGCAGGCAAACTTACTTGCATTGGTGTCCAAGATGAATTCGTCGTTCTCTTTTGGTAAAGCCAATGTTGGGGCATCAAGAAGGCTATTTTCATCTCGTGTATGGCATCGAGAATCATTGAACTGTTAGCGTCCATGTTATTTGGTGGTGGGTTATTCATTTTCATAAATAATTAGAAACCCCACACCTGACACCAAATGTTACAAAAACAAAAAAATCAAATAGAATTTGACACGGACTCTTTATTCAACTCTAAATTTTCTCTCTTTTTCACCACAACTCGTGTCTTTCTCAAATCTTTCTCCCACTCTTTTCATGACGTTCTTCTTTCTCTCGTTATTCACCCGAACTCCGTTGACGTTTCATTCAGATCTGTTTGTAAGCTTCACTTGGTCGGCTCTGAACTTTCGTCACAATATGTAGCAATGAAGCTAATGTTCGAAAGGTAGACGCAGTGCATTCAAGAGGACACAAGCGTCGCGTCGGCAGCAATCTTTGTCTATTAACTCCTACTCTCCACCTCGACGCTGTGCCCAGAACCTTCAACCAAAGATTGGGTCCCAACCCCAGTGGGAAGTTGTTGGCAGCAGCAAAGAGAAAGAGGGGGAGGAGGTATACGTCCACTTAGACATACCTTCTTTTCAACAGGCGGCAGCGGAAGAACTCCCAAATGGCGTCTACAGTACCAGTCAGGATGAACTATTTAGTGAACACATTATAGGGCTAATACGACATATTCGCAGCCCAGGCCTATAAGGAGCGTTTAGAGTTAAACTAAAGACCTGGCCCTCCAGGTTAAGGGTCGTGCGTCGGGGTGACTGCATGGCCACATAAAGAAAATATAGTTCCCAACCGCCAACAAGCTTCGGATGCCGACGATATTAATGATGACGACCCATGAAAACAATTTAGGGACAACAATTTCGATTTTGCACTTAGAACGTTAGGTCCCTTAACAGACCACGTGTAGCTGAACAATTAGCGAAAGCCCTTGACTGCTATAAGGCAGATATAACTGCCGTCCATGAAATACGATGGGATGGAATGGGCCTACGAAAAATGAAGAACTGCGACATCGACTACGCTGACTGCTACAGGGAACAAAATCAGCGTCTATTTGTGTGTAGATTTGTAGTTGAGACTCGACTCTGGAGGAAGGTCTTGAGTTTCCAGTGAATGAGCACATCACGACAATACCCTACTTAGGAAAAGGATGAAGACACCTAAGCTGGGTTGAGAAGAAATCTTTGGTGGAATAATCGGACGACATAGCATATACGACACCACCTCCGATAACGGATTTAGGCTAAGCGACTTCGCTGCGGGGCGAGACGTAATGGTAGTAAGTACACGATTCCCACATCTCGAATATCCACGTATAAATTTCCTGATCAATCAACCGTCCGAGGTGCCAACATCGACTCGGACTATTACTTTGTTGTAGCCAAGGTACGAAAATGCGGATATCCCGATCAGAGCCAACATTCTAGGACAAATTTCGACGTCAAACGGCTACAATCGCAAGAGATTGCTAGTTCCTTTTCCGATCGTGTCTCCGGAAATCTCCTCAGAAGTCCTTTGCTACCAGCACAAAATGTAGAGAACCAGTGGCAACACTGCCACACAGCCATCATGGACGCCGCCTCTGATGTTCTAGGATTTTTACGGACACCACAACGAAACCCCTGGTTGGCGATGAGCACATGCATCTAAACAAGAGGCATAGGTACAAAGCGGAAGTGCAAAGAAGGACGTAAGCTCTACGAACAGAAAAGGAGAGAGGAGCAAAAACTTCCCCGAAAGAAAAAAAGTAAGCATGAGAAACGCGCGATTGAGGAGATTGAGGGATGTCACAACAGAAACGATGTTCGAAAGTTTTAAAAAGAGGTATAAGAAACCCCCAGGACTTATACACCCCGAACCGAAGCCTGTAGAGACCATCATGGGAACATCGTAGTGGAACCACATTCAGTGCTGAGGATATGGAAAGACCACTTTTCCAAGCTGTATAATGGCGATGACGAGCAAAACACTGCCAGCATTACATAACCATTCAATTTGGGTGCAGCAAGCCAAACAATTCCATATACCCGGCATTGACGAAGTGAAGATAGCGATATCTTAACTTAAGTTGAACAAAGCCACTGGAGCAGACGGTCTAGCCACCGAACTGTTCAAAGCTGCCGGAGGTGATTTGGTTAGGAGCATGCACCAGCTCATCTGTATGATTTAGTCAGAGGAAAGCATGTCCAACGAATGAAACCTCAGCATCATATGCTCGATCCTCAAGAAAGGAGATCCCCTGAACTGAACCAATTGCAGGGTATAAGTCATCGCCTTCAAGATCTTGTCTGCCGTGCTGTGTGAACGCTTGAAGCCTTTCATCAATAACCTGATAGGTCCTTTTCAGTGTGGCTTAAGACCCGGAAAGTCCACTACCGATCTATTATTCACCCTACGGCAGATATTGAGAAGACCCAGAAATTTCAAATCGATACATACCACCTTTTCATCGATTTTAAGACCACATTTGACAGCGTCTATAGAGACAAACTACATAGGGCAATGTCTATAGTTTTGGCATCTCAGAAAAACTCGTCTGTCTGTGCAAGATGACAATGGAAAACTCACGTTGTTCCATCGTGGTCGGAAAAAACCTAACGGACGCTTTTGATGTTAAAAAAGGTTTTAGATAAGGCGATGCGTTGTCATGTGATTTCTTCAACATCATTCTCGAAAAGATTGTGCCAAGCTCCAATGTCAACACCAGAGGCACAATCTTTCAAAAGTCCGTCCAGCTACTAGGATACGCAGACGACATTGACATAATTGGAAGAACATAGCGTGATGCAAGTGGAGCGTTTGTGAGTCTTGGACGGAGGCCAGGAAGATGGGTCTAGCGATTAACGAGGGCAGGACCAAGTTAATGATGTCAACAAGAAAGGACAACCAACATCGACGTCTTGGAGCGTACGTCAACATAAGCAGATTTAACTTCGAGGTAGTTAAGGACTTCGTCTACCTAGGATCCGCAATTAACTCAGACAACATCACCCAGGGCTGGCCTTAGCCATCTTGGCGCCCCATGGGGGTCAAATATTTGGCGCCTATTTTTATTATAAACTAAATAATTTCCTTCTCCAGAATTAAAAAGGATGGAACTTGTATCTCACTTATAAAATTGCAAATTGATGAAAAAGTAGAATTTACGCTTGAAGGAATAACTGCGTGCTATTCTCCTATGCAAATATTGTTTACATTTCAAGCCACTAAGTTTAAGTCACACGTTATTGTTACATATTTATATGCATTTTTCATAACCGTTTAAATAATTTTGTAATAATTATTGTTTTTATTCTGTTATTATTGATTTATTGATTTTTTTTTTACTTTGAAAATGTCAAAAACAAATTTACTTAAAGAAATCAAGTTTATTTCATAACAATTTATTATTATAACAACAGCAAAATCTGGCAAAATAATCTATTTTCCTTTGTAGAAGTAGCAACGATTCTCATTTGATTGTAAGAAATTTTAATGACAACTTAATTGAAAGCTTTCATCCAAGGATGGCTGAGATTTTGATGAATTAGACACAACAACAAATTTCCATCCAAGCATGGCTGAGATTTTGACGGCTAACAAAGTCTGAGTGCTGATTTTGCGTGAAATGGGTTAAACTATGAACGGAAATATTACGTGAAGACTCGAAGCTCTTTATACAATTTACTATGCTTACACCACACTCAATAAGAGTTGATTTTGTTGAAAAATACACACTCACCGAAAGTAGAAACTAAACTCAATTTAGGCATTTTACGCCTAATTTCTTCACAAATTTTTCTTAAAACTAGATCTAGTGAATCTCGGTCTTACGTTAGAATATAGTTTTAATAATATATGGAAATCGTGGTGTCTATGTGCGTGGGCTGTTACAGAGAACGTATAGAACAACTACTATAGTTGTGTATGTTGAAGCTTTTCTGCCAACAGTTGATGGACTGTTAAGAACTTTTGCTTTGTTAAACGGAAGCGCCGAAAAAAGTCGGTGTCGTCCCATAATAATAATATAGTAATAGTAATAGGTAATACGCTATTCTTCCAGGATAACATTCGCATCGTCCTCAAAGTCAACGTCCGTAAATAGGAATTCATCAAAAATTGTATCCATTATGGTTTTATAAACCGAGTTTTAAGGCACTAGACCCCTGAATTCGGGTGTCTAATGATGTTCTTAATGGAAGTTCTAGCAGCTAAGAACTTGGTGAAGAATTGACTAAGAACTCAAATGAGTTCTAAAATTTAACTAAACCGAGTTTCAAGGGCTTGAACTTGTTAAAGTATTCAAGCTTTTCCTATTCAACTATTTGCGATTGTATGTAAGCACACCATTATACCCTTGATCCACAGGATCTCAAGGGTTTTGTCCTTTGTTAGACTTGCTTGTAGAAGGGGTTTGATCTTGCGGCTCCCCTTGGATTATAACGTGCCTTTAGTCTAATATCGCAATACCACAAAATAGTCTTTTAAATATCGTTCCATAACATCAAATTTACCTCGTTTTAACCAACAATAGCTTAAGGCTTCATTGAGGCTCTCTTTAGTCGCTACATATAATTGTGCGTGGTCACTGCGCCTTTCCTCCTAGTTTTAGTATTACCTCGTTAAATTTATTTCTAAAAAGAAAACTCATGAAACTTTTCGAGTTTCTCATGAATTTTTCGATTAAGGGCTTGACAACCTCACAACTTGTTGATTGTTTGTTGCTTATGTTGAAGTTATGCTGGCTGACGCGGCGCAACTGGATCGCAGCGCCCAGGCGACCGCTTGTGTCGCCATACCCTTAAGCCGGCACTGATAACACCAGCACTGAAATCAAACGAAAGAATTAGGCAATTGAGTAGAAAAGTCCTCTCCTGAGCAACTAAAGTGAGACTCTACAGAACCCTCATCATCCCGGTACTCATCTTTGGACCATGACAACATACGATGAAAAAGCTTTTGGCTGTTTTGCGAGAAAAATTCTTCGAGTGATTTTTGGTCCTGTCTGCATAAATGGAGAATGGAGACGAAGATTCAACCAAGAACTGTACGAGCTGTTCGGCGACACTGACCTAGACAAAAAAATAAGGTCCGACGATTTAGATGGAGCGAATGGAAAATAATGTTCCGGCTCGTAGAGTTTCCCAACCTGGAAGGAAGTCGCAGAAGAGAAGACGTTTGTTGGATGAGGCCAGTATAGGGTTGCCAGATATATTTTGATGGAACTAGTGATTCAAAACCCCGGACTATCCCGGACAAATGAAGACTGAAAAAAGAGTACAAAATGAGGACAGAAGAAACAAGAATAAATTGCACATAAATATTTAAGTTCCTGAACCTTTTTTTAATTTGTAAGGACCTGTTATCAAATCGAGGGCAAGCTTTGAACCTCGGACAAACAAAATAAAAAAATTACTCTGCAAAAAACGTAGATCTCTTCACTTTTTAATAAAATATGTGATTGGGATAAGACGTTAGATAAGTTCGCCTTGCAATTATATTTCTATAGAAGAACTTTAAGAAATTCCTTTAAACTAAGTAGTGCATTCGTGGATTTGAATTGACCCTCGAATTTACAGCTCCACCCATCTCTCGATTTTACACGCAAATATTTCTGCGGGAGATTTTATGTGTTCTGTCAAACCATAAGAAGTACGTACATTTATTCCCATTTATTCACATATACGAAGCAACGGAAAAATAAAATTTGCGTAATCCGAAGGGTAAAACGTAAGTCAGTTTCCGATCTCCTTATGTCTCTGATTTTAACAAACAAGCAAATATGTTTTGATTGTGACGTAAATGACAGCACAAAAGTTGTGTTCGATTACTAATTTCGTATCTTAAGTATTAGATCTGTTCGTTTTTTAAATAACCTAAGGTTTTAGTAGTATAAAAGTATATGGTTACTCAATGGATAAAAAGAGTACAAACCCGGACAAATAACAAAAACTGTCCCGGACGTCCTCCGCAGAGTGAAAAAAGAGTACATGTCCGGGAAAACCCGGACGGATGGCAACCCTAGGCCAGTAGCCAGTAGAAGATTTAAGAAAATTTGACTTTTTTTTGCATTGTCATCATTTAATTTTAATGGCTCTTTTTTCTACTCCTGCACATTTGTGGAATCAAATGAAATGATATTAATTATATCTTTTTTTTTAATTTTATTTTTGGCCGTGAGAATGTTGACTAACAACGACTTATGTTCATGGTACATCACGAATTTTTAACCTATTTTATTTGAATATAATATTTTGGTGTCTATTCAAAAATATTGTAAAGTTAATCACGCATAAAAATTGACCGTCAATAGACGTAGGGGGAGAGGGTGACCATGAGCGAATTCACACGTTTTAGCAAAACTTTGAAAAAAAACTGTAAACAACAAATTTCAAATAAAGCTACCTTTTTTGGAGTATGTTTTTATTTAACCACAAATCGTCAGAATTAATTTTTTTTCTACATCCGGTTTTTAAGTCAAATATGCATTCATAGTGAAGAATTATTTTTTTGTACATTTTAAGTAAACACAACCAAAAATAATATCACTGCTTATTTTGCAAAAAAAAAAACCTTAAATAGGATTTCCTTAATTATTGATGGCTGTGCGTTGTAACTGAGGTCAGCTCTCTATAAATGCCCTTTAAGCAATGTCATTATTTTCATTCATAAAAATATTAATTTGTGGTTTTGCTAAGCAAGTCTACAATACTGCAAGTCTAAGTGAAAATTTAAACACTGAAGAAAATGTGGAATGCGTGTGGGTAGCTCCATAATTTTCTTATCATAAAATGGGCTACCTCAATAAAAAAAAAATAGGCAATGAAAATGTCACCACGTGAGTAATATTCGTTTTCTGCATTCAGCTCGTTACAGAAGCGAAACCGACTTCAAGAACACAGAGCAAAGTTCTTACCTACCGCGCTTCCAGTTCCACTAATCGACACTTCTTTTGTTTGATGTCAGTTAAACTTGGAGGATTTACTTGGCGGGATTTCTCGCGACCGGATGTGCCAAAACAGATTGTTTTTTTTTCTGTCACTGTTGTTATTTTAAGCCAAGAATATCACAAGTTAAAAGATGAGAATCATCGCCGCCACCATGTCGTCAGTCGTTCATCGCCACCACGAGAGCCAGATACCCCAACTTGTGCCATAAGAATCAAGGTATTGGCAATTCGTTGACATGTCGAAACGATTGTGAATCAAATGTGGCTGCTGCTGCACGATTGTGATTTGGATTTCGAATTCGGACCGCAGCAGTTGTATGAATGAATCTTCCAAAAAAACCCAAAAAAAATAAATAAAAAGTAAACCCCAATCCAGAGTGTTTCTTGAATGAAAGATAGCAGCCTCGACGACATCATGAATGAACCATTGTTTCAACCTCGCACCTAAGGTGTTCTTATCGAATCTGGACAATCTCTCTCTCACTCCCCGTAATTCCAAAGACAACAGGGCTTAGCAGCCAAAAAGAAAACATCAACTGCCACATCGTCACATCAGGCATATTCCTTGGTCTTGGCTATCTGGATGTTGTGGGGTTCGGGTTCGGGCGCAAGAAGTCAGACCACTTGAAATTGCAATTTCATTTCAATTTCCAGAATGTCTTGGCTTCGATGTGATACTGAGGACTATGTTGTACGTTTTGGTATGTCCACTCGGCTGACTGCCTGCTTGACGACTGATAATCTCCCGAAAGGAAGAAGCAAGATTCATTTGGGAGAAGGAAAACAAAAACCAAAGAACCGAGAAGCAATCAAGTGACAGAGAAGATTTTCTTTGGAGCTTACTTATTGAGTTGGTACATCGAGATTTGAGGGATTTTGTATTCCTCATCATCAAAGGTTGTGCTCTTCGAAACATAATCCTTTGTGGATGTGTCAAGCTTATTTTTTTAGGAGCAATATAAATTAACAGAGTTTAATACTTACATACAAATTGTTTAGCTTAAATGGACGCCTGGAGTCGTACAAACTTGTTCAAAGCTCTAGAGTTCGTATTGGAAATAGGTCTCATTCAACAAGCTTCTTAAGTCAACTTGTTGTCAGCTTTGATTTTCTACGGCCTTTTTTTTATAATTTGCACCCACTCAAGGGATTTGTATACCCTTTTTATGCCAGAGACACAGTGAGTGCATTAGGAAGAAGAGAAGGGGTTGAAAAGGAGGTGTCGAAGTACATTGGTCTTAAATTCTTGAACATTGTAATGACTTGGAAAGACAGAGTGTGGAAGAGAGTTCCACATTCGCGTAGTACGGCTAAAAAATGATTCTCTATACTTGAGAGTACGTCCGAAGTTGGCTCAAGGGTAAACTGATGAGCATTCCTAGAAGCACGAGTATTACGGGCGAATTGTTTGAGGGGAGGAATTCAATTGGCTATTTCACTAGGGCAATTACCGTGAAAGTAGCGATAGAACAAGGAGAGACACGCTACGTTACGACGGTGGTCTAAAGAGGTGAATGCGTCAGTGATCTCTCTATCACCAATCATTCTTACAGCTCTGTTTTGTATTCCATCCAAGAGGCTTAAGTAAGTAGCTGGAGCACCAGCCCAAAGGTGGGAATTGTACTCAAGCTTTGGACGGATATAGGTTTTATAGATGATAGCCAGATCAGACGGGGAGAAAAATTTCTTGCACCGTCTTAAGAAACCCAAACATCTTGCGGCATTTTTGGCGACATCGCATAATGTGCTCGGACCACAAGAGGTGATCAGTGATGCACATACCGAGAATCTCGAGATGTTCGGTCTCATTGATGCAAGTGCCACTCATGGACAGCGGCAAGGGCGATATATCTCGCTTCAACGATACAAGACAGCATTGAGTTTTCGAAGCATTAAACTCAACACGGTTTTTAATTCCCCATCGTAGAATGCTGTTTAAGTCAGAGTTTAATGAGCTTATAATATTCTGCCGTTGCAGTGCCACATCCGAAGAGGAGGGATGTGAGTCTGGAAACGAATTTGAGGAGCTTAGGGTACTATCGTCAGCGAAACAATTTATTGGATTAGAAGTTACAGACAGGACATCATTAATGAAAATGAGAAAGAGGGTCGGAGACAAAACGGAGCCCTGGGGTACACCAGCATTTATATTGTGGGTTTCAGACTTGAATCCGTCCAAAACAACTTGTATTGCACGGTTCGAAAGAAAGTTTCTAATCCAACGAAGAAGGGATTCGTCGATACCGAAAGCACGCTTTTTCGATAAAAGAGCAAGACGCCAGACTTTATCAAATGCCTTTGAAATATCAAGTGCAACAATCTTACTTTCTCCAAAACGATGTTAAGATTTGTTCCACTGTTCGGTGAGATAAACCATCAAATCACCAGTGGACCTGTTGCTGCGAAAGCCGTACTGCCGGTCATTAAGAAGCTTTCGGTCTTCGAGATATTTCTTGGGCTGATAGTTTATCAGCGTTTCCATGACCTTAGAAAGAAGGGATGTAAGTGCAATCGGACGATAATCGGAGGGAGAAGAAGATTCGCCTTTTTTTGGACAAATGCTGTTTTCCAACTGCTCGGAACGAGCCCAGAAGAATAGGATAGATGGAAAGCTTACGCAAGGGTTTTGCCAGCGTAGAAGAACACTTCTTCAGAATAATAGCGGGGATACCATCCAGACCAGAGGATTTATGTTTGTTGAGATTCTTTAGGACTCCCGCTACATCACGAGTGCGGAAGAAGATTTGTCCCATGGAATCATTGACGCGTTCAAGAACTGGAGGAGTCATGACATTCTATGGCAGCAAAGAGTTGGCGGCGAACTGCCTTGCAAAATGGTTAGCTTTCGCGAGAGAGCTAACAACTGGAGTGTCATTGTCAACGAGCTTAGGGACCGAGGAAGAAGAAAAATTCTTCATATTTTTTACAAATGACCAAAAATTCTTACTGCCTTTGGGACATTGCAGTATTTTTTGCCTTAATTTTTGGTCATGTAAAAATTTGGTCCGACGAATATGAGTGTTATCAATCAAATTGGCAGACTTCGTAGGTTCAAGGATCGCTGTGTTCCATTCGTTTTCCAGACGTTGAAGCTCTTGGCCCTTGTCTTTCGTGGTTAATGGTTCGTCGTCCATGTATAGTATAAACCGGTTAAGACTAAAAGCTTAGTTTTAATTTTCACCCTGCTTGGGAAAAGAGAAGCCAAAAAGAAGAAGGATCATCAAGTATATTTTTGTTCACATAATCTTATCCCAAATTCCACCTACTACAAAAATGGTGATTCTGCCACAGCCGCATTTCGTGCTTTAAAAGAAGATTATGGATTACACAATCGTCCAACTACGCAAGTAATTGGCAAAATTGTGAAGAAATTTGAAGAGACTGGATTGGTTACAAATATTGCAAGGCCTGTGCATCATCGTTTCGCTCGTACCACTGAAAATGTGGCTGCTGTAAGTGAAAGTGTTGCCGAAGACCCGAATGACCTCATCGTTCTCAGGAATAAGGATTGTCTTACGGCACATAATAGAGTATTTTGCATTTGAATCTACGCCTAAATCCATATAAAGTCCAACTTACACAACAACTCAAGCCAGCTGACCATTCACAACGTGTCGTGGATACTTAGAATGGGTGCTTGAGCAACAGGCGGTGGACGGCGATTTTTCGAACCAAATTTTCTTAAGCGACGAAGCTCATTTCTCACTCGGTGGGTATGTTAATAAACACAATTGTCGTATTTCGGGTCCTGAGAATCCTCAAGTAATTGAAGAGATTGAAGAGAGGTCCTCCACAAAAAGTCACTGTTTGGTGCTCTATTTGTTCCAGAGAGGACGTGTAATTGGACCTTACTTCTTCGAAAACGACGATGAAACGACTGTCACCGTCAATTCGGAGCGTTATGGTCATATTATAACTGACTTTTTTGCCTGCTTTTGACGAATACGACTTGGAGAATATGTAGTTTCAACAAGACGGTGCCACATGCCACAAAACTCGAGCGAATATGGCTTTATTGCAAGAGACATTTCCTGGCCGCTTAATTTCTCGTCGAGGCGATAACAACTGGCCACCGACATCATGTGATTTGACACCGCTGGACTTTTTTTTTTGTCTGGCTACGTGAAAGACTGTGTTTATACAAATAAACCTTTAACTATTGAGCACTTCAAAACCAATATTCGTCAAGATATGGCTCAGATACCGCCCAATATGTGTCAAAGTGTGGTCGAAAACTACCTTAAAAAAATGTATATACCACTAAGGCATTCGCAACATACTGCACAAAAATTGTGAAGGAGATTTTTTACGCCCAATAAATCCAATAAATTACGAACAATAACAAATTGACCACTTTCCGATGAGTGGGTGTTTTAAAAGCAGTCTCCAGAACGTCCGTATCAGAAGAGGAGCAGACATGGCAATGGCTAGGGACCACGGTTGCAATTGTAAGATTAAACACAGCTGCAGCTCGGAAGTACTCGAAATACCCAACTTTAATAAGGTATCTGCCAACAACTAGGGGATTATCTATCACACGGATTAAACGCAATAAACATTAAGGCAAGCAAAAACCATTGGTGTCCTGTGAAAAAATGTGTTCATATTGGGCACTGAAAGATTAGTCGTCCGGAAAAATCGAGCTTGAGTCTTCATGTTGCATGAAGATGAAGGAAGTTCATCGTAGTGTGCGACGTGAAAAGCGTAACTTCGGCAAGGCGTTGGGCATAGAAGCAGAAAAAGACGCTAGTAGGTGTGTCAGTAGGACCGTCTACAGAATAACTAGCTAATTGGTGTTTAGGGCTCAAAAAAACATCTGGTAAAAGACACAATCGGATGCCTACTAGTTTCGGATTAGAATCAGGTCAGAAGGTGTAAGGAACACTTTTCTGCAGTTTAAGCAGTGAAGTGAACCATATGAGGCTCCTGAAGAGATCTTAAAAGCTTAGGAGCAGCCCCAAAAACATTGAGCGACCTAGTGCACCCACTTCTTAAGAGACCTTGGGAAACAGAGGGCTTTCGTGAAGAGTAGAAAAAAGGGATGATACTCAAGTTCCGAAAGAATTGAAGGGAATATGCGTTTTGTCTGCAGTAGCCAGTATAATAGAAAAAATAGTAGGCACCTACCGAATAACGAACGTCTGAAGCCTTTCGTCAACAATCTGATTGGTCCCTATCAATGTGGCTTCGGGCCAGGAAAGTCAACCATCGACCATATTTTCACGTTGCGGCAGATCCTGGAAAAGACCTATGAACTCCAAATCGATACCCACCACCTTTTCATCGATTTTAAGGCCGCGTTTGACAGCATCTACAGAGACGTACTGTACAAAGCTTTGTCTAGTTTTGGCGTCCCTGCCAAGCTCGTTCGCTTGTACAAAATGACGATGGAGAACTCACGCTGCTCCATCAAGGTTGGCAACGAGCTTACGGAATCTTTCGACGTCAAAAAAGGATTCAGACAAGGCGATGCACTGTCATGTGATTTCTTTAACATCGTTCTTCAGAAGATAGTGCAGAACTCCAACGTCAATACCAGGAGGCACTATCTTCCAAAAATCTGTTCAACTTCTCGCGTACGTGGATGATATTGATATAATGGGAAGAACACAGTGTGATGTCAATGGCGCCTTTGTGAGAATTGAGACAGAAGCGGCAAAAATGGGTTTAGCGGTAAATGAGGGAAAAACGAAGAAGAGGAAGCACACCCAACACCGACGTCTCGGGCAGAACGTCACAATAGACGCATATATCTTCGAGGTAGTAGAGGAGTTTGTCTGCCTAGGCTCCGCTATAAACACGGGCAATAACACCAGCGCCGAGATCAGACGAAGAATAACTCTTTGGTCTTAGAAAGCAATTGAGTGGAAAAGCCCTCTCTCGAGCAACTAAGGTAAAACTGTACAACACACTCATCACACCAGTCCTGCTGTATGGTGCGGAAGCATGGACCTTGACAAAATCGGATGAAAGTGCCTAAGGCTGTTTCGAGAGAAAAGTATTTCGGGTCATAATTGGCCCCGTGTGCATTGAAGGGGAATGGCGAAGAAGATACAACAGCGAACTTTACGGGTTGTACAGGGACATGGACCTAGCCAGAAGGGTCATGGTCCAGAGACTAAGATGGCTCGGTCATTTAGAGCGGATGGACACCAATGCTCCGGCCCGGAAAGCCTTCGACACTATTGCCGAGGGACGTAGGAGGAGAGGAAGACCGCGACTCAGGTGGCCCACTCAAGTGGAAGAGGACCTCAATCAACTTGGAGTGCAAAACTGGAGATGACAAGCTAAGTACCGAGCTCGCTGGCGGAGACTGTTGATTGAGGCCGAAGTCCACAACAGACTGTAGCGCCACCTTTAGTAAGTAAGTTAGTACCTACCGAATAAAAGAACACTTCGAAGATACACTCGTGGCCGTGGAACTCATTGCAAATCATAATTGTGAACAATGCCGATGCTTTTAAATTTGTTTCGCTTAATAAGTTTTTTTTTAGAAAACTGCCCCACCCCCACTGAACCAAATTTAAGAGGTGAAATCAACTAAATGTTTTCGTAACATTTTAACTAAAGAGTATTACGAAATTGATGATTTTTGTTTATATTTTACTAGCAAAACCCCTGCCCGCTTCGCAGGGCTTCGGCCCACAACGGTTCGCAAATTAGAGATTGGAAGGATGAAGAATACGGTAATCGATGGATTGGCTGAAATGAACAATATTCTAAGAAAAATCATGCCTGTATTTGCTTATCTGATGAATAATCTATTGGTTTTTCAATTCTTTTACATAATTTGTTTAGTTAATTTACCCATTTAACATATCTTCCCCAAATTTAGCTCCCTGAGAAGAGGTAAGGTAATTAAGTAATAGGCATAAGTATTTTAACCCTCTTCAGGATTTTACAATTTTATAAATTTTTTTAAAACTAACAATTATTGGGATATTATAAAGTGCTGCAATAAAATATTGACAAAAAAAAACCTAAATTGGATGTTCTAAGCTGTTTTAGATTTTCCCAAGTAAATATTATAAAATGTATGGGTTTTTGTTTATCAATGAGATTTTATTTGCTACTATTTTTGTTCATAAGGTAAAAATAAGAAAACTTCGCAATATTTGAAAAAAAAAAAAAAATAAAATATATCTTAAAGTCAACACTTTGCTCAGGCAAGAAAAATTGAACACCACTTAAATACAATGTAAGCCTTTTTTATAATCGTCAAAAAGTGATGAAAAAGTAACTTTGTCTTAGAAGGATTATTTTTTAAGAATATGACCAAGAATCACATCCCAAAGTATATGGCAGACAAATTACAGGATACCCTGTATAATGTACCATGAGGAAAAACAGAAATTTCTAAATCAAAACCACATATTTTTTGACCTTGCGTCTTATTTATCTTTTAGGGAATTCCAGTCGAACAGGAAACTAAAGACGTATGCCATTGACTTCTTCACGGCTAGTCTTGTAGTACTGTAAAGTTTAAGTTGATTGATGTCCGGAAACATAGTATTGCTCATACCATCAGAGTTAAAAAATGTGGAGGCAGTCCTGGTACATAAATGCATAAATGCAAAGAATTCAAAAACTCCGTTTTGTTGTAAAATTTACTACATCGTTTTCATTTGTAATTGTGTCAAACCATTCAAACGACTTGTGGGCAAAAAATTATGCATTTATTTGTCTAGTTCAAAATAAATTGTTGAATCGATTTTAGAAAGACATTATTGCACTTCAACTCAATGCTTCAATGCTTGGAAAGAAATCTTGAATCAACTCATTCCGTGGATTTGCATTACAATAAACATTGTTTAGAAGTGAAATTCGGCCTTCAGAATCAAGTGAAATTATTCCATTTCCTATGTCCAATAGTATTCGAGATCTACTCGTGCACAAAAATTTTTTGAATCATCTTTTTCGGCCATTGCCTTTTGCGAAGAACTGACAAAACTTCCAAGAGTATCAAGAGTATGAAAAAGTGCTTCTCAACTTTGCCGTTCAGAATCAGCGTTAAATTGTAGGTGCCCTTAATTCTTCACACGCACCTAGAGAATTGTTGATGAGAGTAAGCCAATGAGGCCTTGGCTCTTCAAGAGCTGTTGCGCCACTCTCTCTTTAATGTCCAATATTTGGCCAATGTAAGTTTCCTGAAATATAAGTTTTTAAGCGAATCCATTCGTCTGCAGCAATTGACCGTGGTATAATCGGCAAAGTTTGTCCTCAGAAACAAAAGGATTCAGAGCTCCAAATTCT
>CAKKXW010000001.1:85552435-85669165 GCA_920937365.1 Sphaerophoria rueppellii
AATTCGTCTTCCATTAGCCCTAAGACTTAGGCCGCTTGACCGAAAAGCCAAGATTTTGCCTTTTTCAATACCGTTTAAATGCGTACCGCGTGGCATTGATGTTTTTATTTGAAAGCACTTGACTGAATGCAGCTTCAAAGAGATTTGCATTGTGCGGTTATATTTTTGCAATACATCAAAATCTGTTTTTAATTTTTAAACACCAGGAGAGAAAATAACGGTACTTTATTTTCTTCTCAATTTGCTTCATCAGTGATGCAACTCAATAAAATAAGAGTAAGGTGTCACTCCTATTGTAGGTTTTCTTTTAAATGCATTTTTTCTGGTGCGGTTATACTTATGCAAGGCACTGTTTTTCAAATCGTACGATCGCCGCGTATGACAGCGTCTATAGAGACAAACTACATAGGGCAATGTCTTAGTTTTGGCATCTCAGAAAAACTCGTCCGTCTGTGTAAGATGACAATGGAAAACTCACGCTGTTCCATCGTGGTCGGAAAAAAACCTAACGGACGCTTTTGATGTAAAAAGGTTTTAGATAAGGCGATGCGTTGTCATGTGATTTCTTCAACATCATTCTCGAAAAGATTGTGCAAAGCTCCAATGTCAACACCAGAGGCACAATCTTTCAAAAGTCCGTCCAGCTACTAGGATACGCAGACGACATTGACATAATTGGAAGAACAAAGCGTGATGTCAGTGGAGCGTTTGTGAGTCTTGAGACGGAGGCCAGGAAGATGGGTCTAGCGGTTGGGGCAGACCAGTTAATGCTGTCAACAAGAAGGACAACAACATCGAAGTCTTGGAGCAAACGTCAACATAGACAGATTTAACTTCGAGGTAGTTAAGGACTTCGTCTACCTAGGATCCGCTATTAACTCAGACAACAACACCAGCACTGAAATCAAACGAAAGAAGGCAATTGAGTAGAAAGTCCTCTCCCGAGCAACTAAAGTGAGACTCTACAAAACCCTTATCATCCCGGTCCTCATGTATAGTGCAGAGACATGGACCATGACAACATCCGATGAAAACGCTTTGGCTGCCTTGAGAGAAAATTCTTGAGGATTTGGTCCTGTTGCATAAATGGAGATGAGACGAAGATTCAACCAAGAACTGTACGAGCTGTTCGGCGACACTGACCTAGACAGAAAAATAAGGCCCGACGACTTAGATGGAGCGAATGGAAATAATGCTACGGCTCGTAGAGTCTCCCAACCCGGAAGAACGTCGCAGAAGAGGGAGACGGTTTGTTGGATGAGGCCAGTAGCGAAAAATCTTCATGAAGATTTAAGAAAATTTGACTTTTTTTGCATTGTCATCAATATTTAATTTTAATGGCTCTTTTTTCTACTCCTGCACATTTGTGGAATCAAATGAAATGATATTAATTATATCTTTTTTTTTAATTTTATTTTTGGCCGTGAGAATGTTGACTAACGACGACTTATGTTCATGGTACATCACGAATTTTTAACCTATTTTATTTGAATATAATATTTTGGTGTCTATTCAAAAATATTGTAAAGTTAATCACGCATAAAAATTGACCGTCAATAGACGTAGGGGGAGAGGGTGACCATGAGCGAATTCACACGTTTTAGCAAAACTTTGAAAAAAAAACTGTAAACAACAAATTTCAAATAAAGCTACCTTTTTTGGAGTATGTTTCCATTTAATCGCACAAATCGTCAGAATTAATTTTTTTTCTACATCCGGTTTTTAAGTCAAATATGCATTCATAGTGAAGAATTATTTTTTTGTACATTTTAAGTAAACACAACCAAAAATAATATCACTGCTTATTTTGCAAAAAAAAAACCTTAAATAGGATTTCCTTAATTATTGATGGCTGTGCGTTTGTAACTGAGGTCAGCTCTCTATAAATGCCCTTTAAGCAATGTCATTATTTTCATTCATAAAAATATTAATTTGTGGTTTTGCTAAGCAAGTCTACAATACTGCAAGTCTAAGTGAAAATTTAAACATTGAAGAAAATGTGGAATGCGTGTGGGTAGCTCCATAATTTTCTTATCATAAAATGGGCTACCTCAATAAAAAAAAAAAAAAAATAGGCAATGAAAATGTCACCACGTGAGTAATATTCGTTTTCTGCATTCAGCTCGTTACAGAAGCGAAACCGACTTCAAGAACACAGAGCCAAGTTCTTACCTACCGCGCTTCCAGTTCCACTAATCGACACTTCTTTTGTTTGATGTCAGTTAAACTTGGAGGATTAACCTGGCGGGATTTCTCGCGACCGGATGTGCCAAAACAGATTGTTTGTTTTTTTCTGTCACTGTTGTTATTTTAAGCCAAGAATATCACAAGTTAAAAGATGAGAATCATCGCCGCCACCATGTCGTCAGTCGTTCATCGCCACCACAAGAGCCAGATACCCCAACTTGTGCCATAAGAATCAAGGTATTGGCAATTCGTTGACATGTCGAAACGATTGTGAATCAAAGTGGCTAAATGTGGCTGCTGCTGCACGATTGTGATTTGGATTTCGAATTCGGACCGCAGCAGTTGTATGAATGAATCTTCCAAAGAACCCAAAAAAATAAATAAAAAGTAAACCCCAATCCAGAGTGTTTCTTGAATGAAAGATAGCAGCCTCGACGACATCATGAATGAACCATTGTTTCAACCTCGCACCTAAGGTGTTCTTATCGAATCTGGACAATCTCTCTCTCACTCCCCGTAATTCCAAAGACAACAGGGCTTAGCAGCCAAAAAGAAAACATCAACTGCCACATCGTCACATCAGGCATATTCCTTGGTCTTGGCTATCTGGATGTTGTGGGGTTCGGATTGGGCGCAAGAAGTCAGACCACTTGAAATTGCAATTTCATTTCAATTTCCAGAATGTCTTGGCTTCGATGTGATACTGAGGACTATGTTGTACGTTTTGGTATGTCCACTCGGCTGACTGCCTGCTTGACGACTGATAATCTCCGAAAGGAAGAAGCAAGATTCATTTGGGAGAAGGAAAACAAAAACCAAAGAACCGAGAAGCAATCAAGTGACAGAGAAGATTTTCTTTGGAGCTTACCTATTGAGTTGGTACATCGAGATTTGAGGGATTTTGTATTTCTCATCATCAAAGGTTGTGCTCTTCGAAACATAATCCTTTGTGGATGTGTCAAGCTTATTTTTTTAGGAGTAATATAAATTAACAGAGTTTAATACTTTCATACAAATTGTTTAGCTTAAATGAACGCCTGGAGTCGTACAAACTTCTACAAAGGCCTAAGCCTTCAAATTGGAAATTGGCCTCATTCAACAAGCTTTTTAAGTCAACTTGGTTGCTAAGCAATTTTTGCCAGTTTTGGTCTTCTACTGCCTGTGTTATCAATCAAATTGGCAGACTTCGTAGGTTCAAGGATCACTGTGTTCCATTCGTTTTCCAGTACTTAAAGCTTTTGACCCTTGTCTTTCGTGGTTAATGGTTCGTCGTCCGTGTATAGTATAAACCGGTTTAGACTAAAAGCTTAGTTAAAATTTTCACCCAACCTGGCAAAAGCGAAACTAAAACGAAGAAGGAACATGAAGTATATTTTTGTTGACACAATTTTTATCCCGAATTCAACCTTCTACAAAAATGGTGATTCTGCCACAGCCACATATCGTGATTATGGTTTACAAAATCGTCCAACTAGCGCAAGCAATTGGCGAAATTGTGAAGAAATTTGAAGAGAATGGATTGGTTACATATATTGCAAGGCCTGTGCATCATGTTTCGCTGTACCACTGAATATATCGCTGCTGTAAGTGAAAGTGTTGCCGAAGACCCGAATAGGTCGATTCCTCGTCATTCTCAGGAATAAGGACTGTCTTACGGCACATAATGATGTATTTTTCATTTGAATATACACCTACATCCATACAAAGTCCGGCTCACACAACAACTGAAGCCAGCTGACCATTCACAACGTCGTGGATACGTAGAATGGGTGCTTGAACAACAGGCGGTGGACGGCTATTTTTTGAACCAAATTTTCTTCAATGACGAAGCACATTTCTCACTCGGTGGGTATGTTAATAAACGAAATTGTCGTATTTGGGCGTCTGAGAATCCGGAAGTAAAATCATGGACCTGGAAATTTAGAAAGGAAACATGTTTCCGAGTACATATTCCCCAGTAAGTGAACGTGCTGACCTACACCTTCAAGTGGTGCCTCTGAGAGGTTCTTGTCAATTTATTGGCATGAACCTGCGGACGTAGGCAGCTTTAGTCTAATGGAATTGACGGATTGAAGCAGGACGTATAATGAAGATTGATGCGATCCTTAAAAGATAATATATCTAAGGATATATTAAATGAGAAAATACGATCAACGAATACCGAAAGTGGATAGACGTTAAAGAAATTAGACGCCCAGTTGGGTATATCCCTTGATTGGCTGGTTCATCCCTTCAATCAATGTGGATATACTTGACAGAGGATGAGCGGTGCCCCTCATCCGCCAGTTGGATAAAAGCTGCAAAACTCAAAAGATCACAAAAATGAAACAATGTCTGTATAACGAATGGTTATACAGAACCAAATGGACACCAACCTCACCAGGGCAATTGGGTACCGCGGGTAGTGAGGATTTGCCACCTCACTAGTGGGATGGACCTTCGCGGGGGTTGTGGTTGTCTGAGTTTGGCCTCAGCTGCTGTTCGCAAATCGCGGTTACGGCTCTTCTTTCGGTGACTGAAAGTTGAGTGCAGTTTCCGTGACCGGACAACGGCTCTTCTTTCGGTAAACGAGGGTTGAGTGCAGTTCCGTGTTTTGCCTGAATAGTAGTCTAGAATCAAACCAAGATGAATAAGGGCTGGCACTAATTCAATTGGTACTGGTGTGAATCCAGTTGCAGGGTACCCGCTTCTTTCTTTTGAAAGTTGAGGTGTGCTTTTGTAGCTGGTGGATCATCAGGGTGAATGTCAACACTTATAAACGACACCTGTGTGAGTGGTCACACGTCAGATAAGGCTTAATTGCTAGGTGCTGACGTTAATCAATTCATGCTTCTGTCCTGAGAATCCTCAAGTAATTGAAGAGAGGCCAGGCACAAAAAGTCACTGTTTGGTGTCTCTATTTGTTCCAGAGCGGACGTGTAATTGGACCTTACTTCTTCGAAAACGACGATTGAAACGGCTGTCCTCGTCAATTCGGAGCGTTAATGGTCATATGATAACCGATTTTTTGTTTGCCTGCTATTGAAGAATACAGCTTGGAGAATAAGTGGTTTCAAACAAGATGGTGCCACTTTCCGCACAACTTGAGCGAATATGGCCTTATTGCAAGGGACATTTCTTGGCCGCGTAAATTTCTCGTCCTAGCGATATCAACTGGCCACCGAGATCATGTGATTTGACACCGCTGGACTTTTCTTTTGTCTGGCTACGTGAAAAGACCATGTTTATGCAGATAAACCTCCAGGATGTCCGTATTAGACGAGGAGCAGACATGGCAATGGCTTGTAAGAATACTCACAGCTGCAGCTCTCAGATCCCTACTCGAAATACCCAACTTTAATATACAAATATAGACTAAGAAATCCACACAGTGCGCTAACAACTAGGAGACCATCTTTTCACATGGATTGAACGCAATAAGCATCAAGGAACCGATATCAGCGAAAAACCATTCGTGACCTGTGAAAAATGTGTTCATATCAGGCACTGACATTAATATTGTCCGGGAAAATTGAGCTTGGGTCCTCATACTGCATGCAGATGAGGGAAGTTCCACCGTAGTGTGCGACGTGAAAAAAGGTAACTATGTCAGGTCATTGGCCACAGAAGCAAGAAAAAGACTATATTAGGTGTGACAGTAGTTCCGTCTACAGAATCACCAGCTCACTGGTGTCCAGGGCGCAAAACAACACCTTAAAAGAAAAAACGGATCTTTACTAGTTACGGATTATATGATCAGCTCAGAAGGTGGAAGGAAAACTTTTCTGCGGATATAATTAGAAGTGAAGTCAACCCCATGCGGCCATGACCAATGAGCTCAAAGACAAAATCATTACCGCGATAGAGCGCTGAAAAACAACAAGCGGTTGGACTTGCCGGTATTCCTGCAGAGAAGAAGCAGCCCCAACAACATTGAGCGACCTAGTGCACCCACTTCTTAAGAGGCCTTGGGAAACAGAGGAGCTTTCGTGAAGAGTAGAAAAAAGGAGTGATACTCAAGTTTCGAAAGAAATGAGAGATCACGCAGTGATAAAACTGGAAAGGAATATGCGTTTGGTCTGCAGTAGCCAGGATAATAGAAAAAAATAGTAGGTACCTAGCGAATAAAGAACGTCTGAAGCCTTTCGTCAACAATCTGATTGGTCCTATCAATGTGGCTTCGGGCCAGGAAAATCATCCATCGACCAATTTTCACGTTACGGCAGATCGTGGAAAAGACCTATGAACTCCAAATCGATACCCACCACCTTTTCATCGATTTTAAGGCTGCGTATGACAGCATCTACAGAGACGAACTGTACAAAGCTATGTCTAGTTTTGGCGTCCCTGCCAAGCTCGTTCGCTTGTGCAAAATGACGATGGAGAACTCACGCTGCTCCATCAAGGTTGGCAACGAGCTAACGGAATCTTTCGACGTCAAAATAGGATTCAGACAAGGCGATGCACTGTCATGCGATTTCTTTAACATCGTTCTTGAGAAGATAGTGCAGAACTCCAACGTCAACACCAGAGGCACTATCTTCCAAAAATCTGTTCAACTTCTCGCGTACGCCGATGACATTGATATAATGGGAAGAACACAGCGTGATGTCAATGGCGCCTTTGTGAGAATTGAGACAGAAGCGGCAAAAATGGGTCTAGCGGTAAATGAGGGAAAAACGAAGTATATGCTGTCTTCGAGGAAGGACACCCAACACCGACGGCTCGGCAGAACGTCACAATAGACGCATACCACTTCGAGGTAGTAGAGGAGTTTGTCTACCTAGGCTCCGCTATTAACACGGGCAATAACACCAGCGCCGAGATCAGACGAAGAATAACTCTTGCTAATCGCTGTTTCTTTGGGCTAAGAAAGCAATTGAGTGGAAAAGCCCTCTCTCGAGCAACTAAGGTAAAACTGTACAACACACTCATCATCACCAGTCCTGCTGTATGGTGCGGAAGCATGGACCCTGACAAAATCGGATGAAAGTGCCTTAGGCTGTTTCGAGAGGAAAGTTCTTCGGGTCATCTTGGCCCCGTGTGCATTGAAGGGAAATGGCGAAGAAGATACAACAGCGAACTTTACGGGTTGTACAACGAGATGGACCTAGCCAGAAGGGTCAAGGTCCAGAGACTGAGATGGCTCGGTCATTTAGAGCGGATGGACACCAATGCTCCGGCCCGGAAAGCTTCGCGCTATTCCGAGGGACGTGGGATTAGAGGAAGACCGCGACTCAGGTGGCGCACTCAAGTGGAAGAGGACCTCAATCAACTTGGAGTGCAAAACTGGAGACGGCAAGCTAGGGACCGAGCTGGCTGGCGGAGACTGTTGATTGAGGCCCAAGTCCACAACGGACTGTAGCGCCACCTTAAGTAAGTAAGTAAGTAAGTACCTACCGAATAAAAGAACACTTCGAAGATACACTCGTGGCTAACAAGTAACACATTGCAGATCATAATTGTGAACAATGCCGACGCTTTAAATTTTTTTCGCTAAATGAGTTTTTTTTAGAAAATTGCCCCTCCCCGTAATACCGGGGTAAATAGACTCCCATTCCATATTATTCTGTCTTGTTCCAATTCAACATAATATCACGCTCAAGCTTATCACAACGCTCGTTAATCATAGGTTAGTATATGTCTAGTTGTACGTCATTGGAAATCAATACCTTTACATTCAGAAAAGAAAAGAAATTTACAGTGTAAATTTTTGAATCGACCGCAAAACTGCAATCATTTGAATACCCTTGAGGTATGTCCTCTTATAGATTTATTCCATGTCCTTAACACTTTTTATACTGACTAACTGCAAGCTTCTTTATTTTTTTGCTTATTTTTGATATAGTAAACCTGATACCCCCAAAAAGTTGGATGACGCTTTCAAATGACTTTACATGCGCAGCACACACCATATTCTTTCTCTCATTGCATTCTGTTCTCCATCCCTTCATTTCAGGATGCTCTCAACTCTGTCCATTCAAATTTAAGGACTTTCCAGATCAAACCTACCAAAAGTGCAATAAAACCAAATCCAAAGAACACATATTCAACGACGACGACGGCAACAAGGACGACCGAAGCGACACGCACGGACGAAATACGTCGGTGTCGGATTTCCGTGCAAATGGACAAAGCATTCTTTTTCGTCACTAATTGGCTTAAAGTTGTTCGCGATCGTTGGCGGCAACTGTTGATGGCCTGGCTTTTAAATTCGACATTTTATTATATTTTGTTTATTTAAAAATGACGATGGGCATAACCAGAAATTGGTTTTTCATTCGATGAAGCGCAGCAGAGCAGACACAACGCGCATGTTTGAAAATTTTTGTTTTGTTCGATTCAGTTCGGTTGGCTTATGCCAAAGCCAAAGTGTCGGCTGCTTGCCACGGTCCGATTGCTGTTTATAGGTTAACTTGAAAGGCCGCTCATTTCACGCCATAAAATTAATTTTAAATTTTAGGATCTTAAGCCTGGAACATGGTCGGGCTAAGAGGAAATTTAAGATGAAGTTTGTCTTTGATTTTTTTGTCTCGTCGTTCGCCTCGGATTATGATGTTAAGGAGGTGTTTGAACTAACAAAGCATTTTAGTTCTTGTTTGTCTGCGATTGATTTTGACTCGGAGTTAACGAGAGGAATTGGAATTGTTTTGGGGTGTCGGGTTTCAACTTTAAGAGGCCTAAGGAGACAATTCACGTTCCACAACGATTTTTATCAATTAGGGGCAACAAGAACACAACTTTTTAGATTATGTCAAGCCTCCCAATCGCTCAAGCACTCAATTTCCCATTAAAGCGAAACAAAACTTGTCCGATTTGCTTAAGCAATCTGTTGTTTGTTGTCAGAAAATACAAAAAAAAAGCCTCAACAACGACCTTTATCAGTAATGGGGTACAAAACACTCTTGACAAGATATCCATAACCAATTACATGTTAAAAATGGATTTTGTGACAATCTATAGAAACCAGTTGCTTGTTGTTAGATAAACGCGCAAGCACAGTAGCAAAATTTGTCATGCTATAATTAAAAAAAATGTATTCGGAACACTACCTTCATATCCATCCATTAGCCACTATCAAAATGAACAAAAATTACGTCTCTCTCTCTCGATGTGAAACTAAAACTCACGACAAATATGATCAATTAACCTGATACCGCATATATTCAGCAAGTCGACTGTGTTTATTCATAACTTTCGAAAATGTTTCACCTGTGATAAGCTTTTGTGACGACGGCGACGACGCAACGACGACGGAAACAAATCGTGCGGGGACAGAAGCAGAAGTGACAACTTGTTACTTCGATCGCACGAAAAATTTAATATGTTGACTGTAATGTCGCAGCTGGGATAGAATGGGAAACTTGAATTCAAATACAAACGATGGTAATTGATAGCCATGATGGCTGGAATGTGTAGGGGAGAATGGGGTTGAAAGGCAATATGAGGATGAGCATGATTTATTTTTCCGATTCAATTTTAAAAGTCGCAATCAAAGTTGTGGAGTAAGTTTGAGTTTATATTCAAATTGATTCTAAATTGATGCGCCCATCAAGCTGGTTGAGGTTGTTGGGCGACGTCTTCCTCATTCACTTTGCCCATAGAGGTTGGATCAGAATAGTCGACGGGCTGGTGCGTCCGTCGGTGTTCATATACGCTCTACATGACCCATCAATCTAAACTGCTAGATTCTTAGCTTTCTAATGAAGTCAATGTCGCCGTAAGACCCGTATAGCTACTTGTTGACTTCTTCACTTTCTGGAAGAATCTTTCTCTCAAAGCAGACCAGAAAGTTTTTCATCCGCACTTGTCAATGTCCATGTCTCCGCCCCATAAGCAGGACAGAAATGATTAAGGTCTTAACAGGTCTTCCTTATAAACGGTGATTTTTTAAGAGGTTTAGAACTTTAAAAAAAAAACACAAAAAAATCGAAAAAATGAATGAAATATTTATTTAAATCGATAGTTTCAACCTTGCAATTTAATGTTTAAAGATAATTTCATGCAAATGTTGACCGTGGTTGCGTCTCACGTAGCCCATCCGCTGAGTCCAATTTTGGCATACTCTTTCACACATATCGGCCGGTATCTCACGAATGAATGCATGGATGTTGGCTTCCAGTGCGTCAATCGAAGCGGGCTTGTCCCTATAGACATTAGCCTTGACATACCCCCACAAAAAATAGTCTAATGGTGTCAAATCGCACGATCTAGGCGGCCAATTGACCGGCCCGAAACGTGAAATTAACTGTTCACCAAACTCGCCTCGCAATTGCGCCATTGTTTCGCCTGGTGTGTGGCATGTGGCACCGTCTTGTTGAAACCACATATCGTTCAGGTCAAGAACTTCTATTTCGGGCAAAAAAAGAGTTTGTTATCATCGCTCGGTAGCGCCGAATCGACATTTCGCGGTCTTCTGTCACACTAGCTGATACGACCGCAATATTTTCTTCACTACGCACAGTACGTAAACGTGTTGGTGGTTTAATGTCCAACAAAGTAAATTTGGTGCGAAATTTGGTCACAATCTTCCGAATAGACTGCTCAGAAGGTCGAGAATGCCGACCATAAAATGGAAGCAGCGCGCGATGAACATTTCGAACCGAGCACGAATTTTGATAGTAAAATTCAATAATTTGCAAGCGTTTTTCATTTGTAAGACGATCCATGTTTTAATTGCAAACCAAACTGAAGCTGTTTGACAATGACATAAGGTACTGAACACACGTCAGCTGTCAAAACCAGTGTTGCCAAAACCAAACCAGCTAAAAAATCACCCTACTAATTAACTTACTTTACCGGCTCCCAATCCATGGAGGATATCAGATTGACACACTGGCATCCACTCTCCAGTCACCAAAACCAAGCGCTCTTGCATCCGCAGTCACTTGGTCTTTCTACCATAGGTGCGGTCTATCTTGTTGTCTCGAACCTGCGGTCTGCAATGAGAATAATTTCATGGGTGGAACGTTGTCGTACATTCGCTCGAAGTGGCCGAGCTTTTGTAGTCATCTTTTCTTTGCTTTCTGGACTACATCTACATCTTGTAACAAAGCGTCACACTTCACGCTTTAAACGCCGACCAACCCGGATTACTGTAAGAAACAATCAACCGTACCGCCCGGACTACGAACAACCTTGGAAAAATACAACTCCGTGCACCCAGACTATTATAAAAAAAAACAACCGCACCGCCCGGACTATAAAATCATCAGCAGCTTTACCGCCCAGACTATGAATCACATCAACGTAAATAGCGTCATAGACTACCTATTATGTAGTTTCTTGTGTACTTTTAATTCTGTGATTATACAATTCACATTTAGTTTTTACCTAATAGTTGTTAAGTAGATGCTAAGATTATCATGTAATTCGAGAAACATTTTGGTTTGTTTACCATCGCCGATAATTGAATAGCAATGGTGCATAGGGCAATTGTATTGTCTTATTTTTGGATATTAAATATTGGTCGAGGTTGTATTAAATTTAGTTTCCCTCCTTCCGGAAATCCCCCTCACTTCGAGGCCGAGGCGATAGGTTATAGTTTTCCCTCCTTCCGAGAATCCCCCTCACTTTGAGGCCGTGGCAATAGATAAGTTTTCCCTCCTTCCGAGAATCCCCCTCACTTCGAGGCCGTGGCAATTACCTCCTTCTGAGAATCCCCCTCACTTCGAGGCTGTAGCGATAGGTTATTTTAGTTTCTCCTTCTGAGAGTCCCCCTTCCCTTGAGGCTGTGGCACTAGCCTATTCGTAAACGTAATTTTAAGAGCATATATAAGAATTCATACGTACATTATATTCTAAGTCGAATCGTTGCAATAAAAGAGTTAAGATCTAATTGGAGAGAGTTTGGTTTTTTCTATTATTCTGAGTTTTCGTGCTTGCCTCAGAGAGACCCTGGACTCCGGCGAGTATACCCCAGCCAGAGTAAATTAAGCATCACAATCTTCCCCTTTTTTACTTATCGTCCAACACTCGGCGTCGTAGACTCGGACTGGTCAAATCAAAGTTTTGTATAGCAGACATTTTGTCTTTCCAGTGAGGAGTTTTGAACCCAGTTGATTTGCGAAACCGAAGCAGCAGCGGTCCGGTAGGGTAATTCCTCTTCGCCTTTCCACTAAGGTGTCGTTTGTGGAATTGATGTTTGTTCCAAGGTAGGTGAACTCCTTAACTACCTCGAAATTGCTGCTACCAACAGTGACGTTTTGTTCTAGGCGGTGGACAGATGTTGCTTTGTTTGTTGATAGCATGTACCTACTTTGTTTTGTCCTCATCCACTTCAAGATCAACGCCTGTTCTTCAATCGCTGTGAAGGCCTCTAGCTCAGCTCTCTTGGATCGACCGATGATTTCAATGTCGTCCGCATAGCCTAAGAGCTGGGTGGATTTGTTGAAGATAGTGTTTTCCGTGCTCACAACTGCGCTTGTCACATGACAGCGCAATTCCTTGTCTTGACCTGTTTGCACACTGCACTGCACATTGTTTAGCGTCATGCAGCGCAGCTGGATCAGTTTGTTCGAGATCCCGAATTCAGACATCGCCATCAAAAGCTCTTGGCGGTGGATGCTATCATAGCAGTTTTGGAGTCGATGAAATGGAATGATGTTGGGTTTCGACTTGAAATTCGTTGGTCTTTTCCAGGATCTGACTCAGTTTTAACATCTTACCAAGGCCCATTGGTGCGTGTCGATTATTGTGTTACAGAACGGTTTACAGGCGCTCACACAGTACAGTTGATAGGATTTTGTATGAAATATTATGCAGGAATATGTCTCGGTCGCTTTTGTTTGATATAGGAGCTACATTGAAATTAGATGAAGCATATGGAGGGTTTTAAGACCAGTCAGTGGGCACGCACTCTTGAGGACCTGGTGCATGCGGTTCATCCATAAACACCTCCTCGATATTTAAAGAGCTCCGCAAGTATGCCATTCGACCCGCCAGACTTGATATTTCTTAGGTTGTGGACGGCTCTTTGTCTTTGTACGTCTTCTGTGCTGGGGATGACTGGGTCTTCATCTTCATTGAGAGGTCTCGCTCATCTTTTTTTTCAATGGCTCGTTCGAAATTATGCGCAAATAGCAGCTGTTGGAAGTGCTGCTTGAGAATATCTACAGTTCTCTGTGCTTCAGCGACTTTAGGTTTCCTTCACTGTTTCGAAGAGCAAGGTTCCCGGTTCTGAAACCAGAAGCTAATTGCTTCCACCTTTTAAAGACTTATCTCTTGTTTTCAGCATCTGCAAACGTGCATTTTCTGTCTCTTTTTTTCAATATCGTGCATTTTATTTATTTATTTATTTCATCAAACAGAGTTAATCTCTTACAGACTACTTAGATAAATAACTATAATATAATTTTTTAAATATAAGCTTAACGATTCAACGAATTCAATACAGATAATAATTTTTGTTTAAAACACTCTCTACTTAAAAACATATTGAATTCAAGAGAGCTACAAACTGAGTTTGCCTGTTTTAAGCAGCGTGTTATTGGCTCATTATTACCATAATTGACCCTGTGAAAAGGAACATAAAAAAGATTGCGAGACCGAAATTCACGCACAGGTACATTAAATGTTACTAGGGACAACAAAAAGGGACAATTGATCTTGTAACTAATTATATCTCTTACAAACATTATTTCAAAATATGACCGACGAACTTCTAGATGTTGAATTCCTAGGAGCAAACATCTCGTATTATATGAAGGCATTTCGACATCCCAGTTTAAGGTTTTTATCGCTATTCTGGTAAATCGTTTTTGCACACGTTCAATTCTATGCGAATGAACCACATAGAAAGGATTCCAAATAATACAACAGTATTCAAGAATAGATCTAACATAACTAAAAAATAGACTTCGAAAAGTAAACGGATCAGTAAAGTTTTTGGAATTTCTATAAATAAACCCTAACATGGAGTTAGATTTTGATACAACGAAATCGATGTGACTATTAAAAGTTAGTTTGTAGTCAAAAATTACCCCAAGGTCCTTTTTTTCTGCTACTCTGTTCAAAATAGTCTCATTTATGCTATATTCGTATAAGACTGGGGAAGCCTTTCTGCTAAAAGATAAGCTATGGCATTTAGCAACGTTAAGATGAAGATCGCTTTGAGTACACCAATCAGATAAACTATTTAAATCGTTCTGAAGAAGAGAACAATCATTTTTTGTTTTAATGCTCAGATAAAGTTTAAGATCGTCGGCATACATTAAACATTTACAATATTTAAGATAATTGGGAATATCATTAATGAATAAAAGAAATAGCAAAGGCCCCAAATGACTTCCTTGAGGAACACCTGACGTTACTATCACTGGTTCCGATACAATATTGTTAATTTTAACAAATTGTACTCTACCAGTGAGATATGAGCTTAACCAATTAAGCAAGTTTGAATGAAAACCAAGATTTCGTAGCTTCGCTAAAAGAATAAAATGATTAACCCTATCGAACGCTTTCGCAAAATCAGTATAAATAACATCGCACTGCAGGTTTTTTTCCAAAGTCCCAACCGCATAGTTACTGAAGATAGCAAGGTTCGTGGTTGTAGACCTCCCACTAATAAAACCATGTTGATGTGGAGATATTATCTCTCTTAACAAAAAAACTAATTTATTATAGATTAATTTTTCAAACAACTTTGGAATTGTAGAAATTTTACAAATTGGACGATAATTAGTTACCTCGTTTTTCGCGCCTGACTTGAAAATTGGGGTCAGATACGAATATTTCCAGGAGTCTACAAAAACTCCTTCGCGAAGTGAGCGGTTAAAGATATATTCGAGTGGAATCGCCACTGAGTTTGAGCATCGCTTGATAACAAAAAGCGCAAGACCATCATTATCATCATACCGAGGCTTGTTTTTCGGGGGTGCTCTCGGCTACATTTTTAATTATTTTGTGATATTGGTACCAACTTCTTTGGTATTTGGGAGGACGGTGGAGAATCTGTCACTCAGGCGCTCACTGTATTCTCTGTCATTCTCCAGGATGCTAAGGCAATGGTCTATATAGCTCGTCTCTTTTAACACTATCATAGGCGACTTTTACATCGATAAGAAGATGGTGTGTTTAGAATTGGTAGTTGATACGAGCCGATAAAGTCTTTGGCAAATGGTCACACTAGATAGCCGACAAATGTTGCGATGTTGATAAGATTAAACCTCCGTAGTTGCCAAAGTTCATAGTGCATCTTTTTCTTTTGGATGTAGCAGTTTCCAAGAGCAGTTCTATTCACATCATGCACTCGCCGACATTCTTCGCCGAACCAGAGGTTTCAGTTTGTTCGCCTGGTGAAACCCAGCATATCAGTTGAGGCACCTCTGATGGTTCCTTGACAGTGCATCCACTGGTCTTCTGCATTAGGATCTGGTGGTTGGATCTTTGAGGGGTTACGAGAGGCGCATTCAGCAAAAGTTCTGGTCGTATCCTGAGTTTGTAGTCTTTCGACGTCTAACTTACCAATAATATGCAGTAGTGAGCCGAACCGAAGTTGAAATGTAAGGACATCGAAGATATTGAAGTAAGAATGTCTGAGCACTACCAGGGGCTTTAAATAAGCCAGCTGATATACCAGAGCAGGCAAAATCCTGCCGTGTAATACCACATGCCTGCTGGTCGACCAGATCTGTTGCCTGCCGTGCTGAGTACCCACCGGGGGCTGAGTACCACCGGACTAGTAAGGCGTAGGTACACCAACAATCACCGGTAGAACTGTCAAATTACCTGTCATACGACAAGTGGAAGCTAGAACTGAAACCCAAGCGCTACCATCCATCACTAGATGTCCTTTCACCGCAACTACCAGTTTAACCAAGAAAAAGCAATCAAATTTGATTTAATTTCTAAATTTTTTTGTAGTTATTTAGTGCTTCGAATAACAAAGAACCCACCCGAGTAGCACAGACGGGTTTAAATTTGGTAATTACAACTCCAATAAAACAATCAAGTTGTTGTCCATTTATTACAGCAACGCAATTTAGAACAATATTGTAACCCAAATAGCCGCGTTTCCCCTTTCGATTTGCAACAAGTAGGTTGTAAATAAGTTTCAAAGAGGTTAAACTTTGTTATTTCTTAGTTTCATAAATGTTGTTTCAACTACATAATGTTACATGTAACTTAACATTACATTTGTGCAACTTTAATAGAACTGGCAGATAAGTTCTACTAATGTTGCAAAAATATGACTATAACTTTAACCATTTTGTTCTACCTACTTTGTTATAGTTAAATGAGAAAGAATGTTTCAGAAAACATTGTAAAAGTTTCTATTAAGTTATTAATCAATTTCATTTAAAATGTATAATGCCTTTAATTATGTTACAAAGAAGATAAACTTCAAAGCCTTGAATACGATAAATATGTCTAACATATAGTAATTGAAAATGTGAGTTTTAGTCATTTAATGAACGGAAAATTTTAATGCAACGCTGTTTTTGTCATAAATGTTGATGTTCTACTTCTAGAAAACTTACGCGCCCCCAAAAAATTAAAATTGGGCGAAAAATAGAAAAATAGAAAAAATTGATGATTGTATTGAGGCTTTGAAGTTGCAAAAATATTAATGAATTTTGTTAGGAAACGGATCTTTTATCCATTTTCATTGACTTTCACAATGCAAAAAGTGAAACCAATTGGAAAACTTATTTTTAAAATGTAGCATATCAGATCAAATTCCAATAATAGGTCATTAGATTGTGAACAAAATGGCACTTGTTGCAGGAAACATCAATAAAACATTGTCTATTGATATTATAACTTTTTTGTACTTACAACTAAGATTCAACAAAGTAAAAACGTCAGGAAATAAGATCCTCATTGTAACTAATTAACGTTGTTTATAAAACAAAGATGAATTGATTTTTCTTATCATTGTTTCTAAAAAGTTACTGAAACTTAAATCTCGAAGTTATAATAACCTTGTTTTTTCTGGCGGGAAGAAAATAAAACAAAAAACTAGGATTAAACATTGATCTATGATCATCAGGGTTGCCGCAGTCCACTTTTGGTTTAAATATTTGAAAACAAAAATGTTATAAAAGAAATCACGTAAATGTAAAAAACACGTTTCTCATTTTATATCAGATCCTGTATACCTATATAAAGGCAAATGTCTTCTGTTAAGAGAGGTTGAAAAAAACACAACTACAACAGCAATGTTCTCAGTTGTTCTTGAGCGACGTGCAGGTTTTATTCTTCACATCATTAACTTGTGCCAACAGCTCGGATTTATCCACCAATTTCTGTATTGCGGGACAAGGTGCTTCACGATGACCCAAAAATGTTTTAGTTTTCGAACCGTCTCTGCCAAATTTTCACCATTCTTATAGTGAATTTTAATATTTTTAATGCGTTGTTGAAGCGTGTATCGTTGCATTTTCATTAACGGCTTAGTTTCTACTTGTCAAATGTCAAAAAATGACAGCTTCAAAAATGACAGCTACCGAAATAGCGGGCTATTCAAAATAACACATCTTATTGGAAAACACTTTATTTCTACGAGTAGGCTTTTTGTAGTTCTAGGTCTGATCCCTAGAGGCGCTGCTTGAGAAAATCCACCGTAGAAGTAGAGTTATTAAGCGAACGCTTTTCTATGGTGGCGTTTCTCAAGCAACGCCTCTATTGATTTGATTTTAAACTATAAAAATTACCCTCGAGGGACTTGTATGCAAAATTTAAAAGAATTTGTCATATTGTTTTTCTGCTGAATGCATTTACAGTAGACGTCATTTTGAGTTTGAAACTCGAAATGGACGTGTTAAGAACTAACTTTGAACATTCATCTGAAAATCTGGAAAAAGGAGCAGATTCGTTTTACTGCGCAGTAGATTTTCATTTGAGCCAAATCGCAGTAGATCTACTGCTAAAGGAGCAAAGTGGCAGCGTTGGTTACACTAATGTTCTAACAGATTGTTGCAGGGAAGTTATTTTAACGTTGAAGTTAGACGATAACGAAACAGAAATTTTATAGATGTTATACAAACTTTAAATCAACTTTCAAATGGTTGACTTTTATATAACCTTATTATAACAACACCAATTTTTGGAAAACAAGTTGAAACAGTTATGAAACCGATTTGTAACATTTCAATTTACAAAGTTACAACTTTTTTTTCGAGGAACAATTGAACAACTGAAATATAACTGAAAATGTTGCAGATTACTTCAACAAAACACAAATAAAACAAAATTCTTGTTATAAATCGAATTCTGTGCTACTCGGCATCCTTGAAGCTTCGTGTTTTCTTCAATAGACCTTGAAAAGACTCGACTGGCACGCACATGACAAGCTTTTACCGCTACAACTTTTGGGGTAGGAAAGCAGCTAGGACTACTTCATTTTGAAAAAAAGACAGCAGCGGTAAAGTTTTTTGAACTTTCATAGATAGTCATCACTTTTTGATGTGAAGGCTAAGGGATAGATATATTTGCTCATGATTATATAGCCCAGTTCGAGCCTTACGGCTTCACGCACCAAACCAGAAGAATTAAGAAAATTAAGGTGGAACACACAGGTTGCAGAGGACTTCGGCATTTGACAGAGCTTGTCCTAATTTCGACTCAGCCTCAGCACCACCTTAAGCAAGCAAGTAAGTTTCTTAAAACTTATGTTATTACAATTGTGTACTGTGCAATTGTACACATTACCCCATGCCCTCCTTTTTTAGTATCATGTCAACCAACACTTTATCTCTTAACCATTTTGCTTGTCCAAACTCTAATAGAAACACAGTTTTCTTGCTTATCGCCGCATAACTGTATACAGCGATAATCACTAGCAAGACTTGTCAATTTTTTATTGGCGATGCTTCAATTCCAAAACAAATTATGTTTAGTTCTCTAAAAAGACGTTGTTGCAAAAAACGTCTCTCCTCCACCAAAATTCGATGTTATCAGTCCACTAATCCAAAAAAAATGTCGTACTCGTTTTTTTTTCGTTGTATGTGCGGTAGCTGGAAGCTAGTATGGGTCTCGTCGTACATTATTGTCACACCCATCCGCCGGCTACTGTGTACTGATAGCTTTTGACACTTTGACTTTGTCTGTTGGAGCTAAAATGAAACTAAAGACTCGTGCGTGATTTCGCTTTTCGTGATGTGGTTTTGAAGAATTAGTTGTATGCGAGCCCGAGCCTCGCCTTAAATTTCGGGGAGACAAGGAAGAGAAGTTTTGAGCATTTATCAACATTTTTACAATCCAAAGGAAAGGAAAGAGGGAAGACATTTGGTGAATGGAACTCGAGGAATTATGCCGCCGGAGGTTTTTGAGTCACAGAAGAAAGTTACTCTTGTGGTTAAGCGTCGTATAAGTACTCGACCGTCCATTGAGTCTTGAGGCACCCCAAACAAAACTCACAGATTTACAACTGGTGCCGCAATATAACCACCACGTTGCGTCGTCGTCGTTGTCCTCGGTCGAAGAGACGACCAACCCAAGAGAGCCTCCAGAAACGACAGAAAAAAAAAAAAAAACAGACACAAAACACAAAGTTGAAAGTTTTTAGGAGCCATTAAGGCCTTGTAGTGGTAAAATTAATTACTTGTTGTTTGAGAACATTGTAAACCCACTCCGAGATTTATAAGGCTTGCGTGATGATGTGCCGCTGCCGCCTTCTTCTTCCTTAATGGATGTTAATGCAGTAGTAAGAGTGTATAGGCTGTAAGCACATCATTGACTCAAAAGGTGTTCCTTTGGAACACAAACAAACACAACTTTCAAATGGACTTTTTGGTATTCTGGCTTTGATGGAATGGCAAGTCGTAGTTGGCGGTGGTAGTGGCTATGAAACGACATAAGCGACGACGGACGGCAGCAAACGCAAAGAAGATGAAATATAATGAATGCAAAACAGCACTTGGAGCTATTTTCACAAGCCTTACAACTTGGCAACAACATGACCTGGGGTCGTATTTACAAATGTGCCAGTTTGAACCGCACCACTAAGTCACCTTTTATTTAGCTGCCGACCGGGCGGGCATTCCTTTTTAGGTGTGTATAAGGGGGCAGAGTTTGTTGAATGTTATACAATAGGAGATTTTATGCTCGGGTATTATATGGTACTCAAAAGTTTGGTATGCTAAGTGATTTATGCGAGGATTGCTGGGGAGGGATTGTTGATGAAATTCTTGTAACATTGTATCAGGACATTCTTTGAAACAATAAAGCTTCGAGATTGCAGGTTTCTGTGTGTTGTAGGTATGGATTCTTGATTTGAGGGATATCAATAGGATTCCTTTGCAACTTTATAGACAACATATGCATTGAAGCTTTTGTCTTGCTAATTCATTTTACTTATTGTTGTGTAAAAGAAAATAAGTTTAATTTCGTTTAACTCTCACAATTTAAGTCCAGGAACAATATGTAAAGGGGAGTGCAAGAACAGAGGAACCTTGACAATCTCGTGCTGTTTTCTTGAAGCATTTTTAATGGAAATTGGTAGAACAGCAATGATGGTCTGTCAAAATGTTTTTCCACGTATACGTATATGAAATTTTTCTGAGAGAACTTCATGGCTGATACCTCACAATATACTACTCAGATCAGACCAGGGCCTCATCCAACAAAGGTCTCCAGCTCGTCTAGCTGTCTCAAGTTACACAATCCAAGTTGGTTCAGGTCCTCTACCAATCGTGTGCTCCACCTGAGTCGCGGTCTTCCTCTTCTGCGACGTTCTTCTAATTTGGAATCGAAGGCTCTACGAGCAGGAGCATTATTTTCCATTCGCTTTACATAACCCAACCATCTAAGTTTTTGGACCTTAACTTTATGACTAAGTCAGTGCCGCTGAGCGGCTCGTACAGTTCTTGGTTGAATCTTCGTCTCCATTCTCCATTTATGCAGACAGGACCGAAAATCACTCGAAGAATTTTTCTCTCAAAGCAGCCCAAAGCGTTTTCATCAGATGTTGTCATGGTCCATGTCTCTGCACCATATATAAAGACCGGAATGATGAGAGTAGAGTATCACTTCAGCTGCTCGGGAGAAGACTTAACTACTCAATTGCTTTCTAAGTCCAAAGAAGCAGCGATCGCGAAGAGTGATTCTTCGTTTGTTTCAGAGCTGGTTTTGTTGTCTGAGATAGATAGCGGATCCTAGGTACACGAAGTCCTTAACTTACCTCGAAGTTTAATCTGTCTATGTTGACGTTTGCTAAAAGACATCGATGCTGGTTGTCCTCTCCTGTTGACAGTATTAACTTGGTCTTGCCCTCGTTAATCGCCAGACCCATCTTCCTGGCCTCCATCTCAATACTCACAAACGTTCCACTGACATCACGCACGCTGTGTTCTTCCAGTTATGTCAATGTCGTCAGCGTATCACATGACAGAGCGCATCGCCTTGTCTAAAACCATACCAGGCCTTGAAATCGATGAAAAGTTGGTAGGTATTGATCGATATTCCTGGGTCTTCTCCAAGATCTGCCGTAGGGTGAATATTTGATCGATGGTGGACTTTCTGGGTCTGAAGTCACACTGATAAGAACCTATCAGGAAGGGCTTCAAACGTTACACAGCATGGCAGACTAGATCTTGTAAGGCGATACCTCTGTAATTGGTGCAGTTCAGGCGATCTCCTTTCTTAAGGATAGGGCATACGATGATGAGGTTCCATTCGTCGGGCATGCTTTCCTGCGACCAAATTTTGCAGATGAGATGGTGCATGCTCCTTACCAAATCATCTTCAGATGCTTTGAACAGTTGACGGCTAGTCCGTCTGCTCCAGCGGCTTTGTTCGACTTATTAAGTTAAGATATCGCTATCTTCACTTCGCCAATGTCGGGTGGATAGAATTGTTGACCTTCTGCACACAAATTGAATGGTTCTGTATTGCTGGCGGAGTTTTGCTCATCAACGCCATTATACAGCTTGGAAAAGTGGTCTTACCATATCCTTAGTACTGACTGTGGTTCCACTACGGTGTGCCCAAGATGGTCTTAACAGGCTTCGGTTCGGAGTGTATAAACCCTGGAGGTTTGTTTCACCTTTTTGTAAAACTTTCGAACCTCGTTCCTGTTGTGGCATCGCTCTACCTCCTCGATCGCATGATTCTCATGTTCCTTTTTTTTCTCTCTCCTCTCCCCTTTTCTGCTCGTAGAGCTCACGAGCTGCTCGTGTCTTTTTTTGCAGCGCCGCTCCGCTTTGAATGACTCTTGTGTAGGTGCATGTGCTCGTCGGCACTCATCGTCAAACCAGGCAGTTGTTTCGTTGTGGTGGCCGTGTAAACCGTAGCACTTCAGAGGTGTCATCTCTGATGGCTGCTTGATAGTGTTGACACTGGTTATCTAACTCACAATATACACTCTCTTAAAATTCAGCTGACGCTCATGGATCTCGAAGGCAGTGAAAACGGAAATAGTTGGAGAATAGGACGTCTATCCATTACTCTGCAGTCCAAAGTCTGTCTTTACTGTGCTACAGGAGCAATGGTATTTTAAACATCACTAATCGTACTATATAGGTGCAACACATATACGAGCAATAAAACTGCACCAGGCCCTGGCTACCCCAGGTATATCGAATACAATTTTTAAAGAGTTGCAAATAATAAACTGCATAACTGACTGAACCTTTATTTTCCGATATTTACTGAATTTGGCAAAAAATAATTAGAAAATTGGTCAAGCTTATGTAGCTAAGCAATATGTATTTAAAAAACGGTTAAATGACAAATAGCGCTGCAACAACAACGACACATTCATTTCCGGCGAAATAAGAGTTTTAGTAATGTTTTTTTGCAAAAATATCTCTTACCTAACAAAAACCAAATCAGCAGTTAAATTACAATGAACTTATTTATAGTCAGGGTGACGAGAACTATAAGTGATCGGTTAGTTGTGAGTGTGTTTCAATTTCTAATGCAATAAGTAGGTACATTAAAAACTTAGAAAATGTCAAATGTCTCCAATATACGATCCCAACATGTCGTCTACTTAAGGATCTTAAAGCTGCCAAAGAAAGCATAACTAGAGTAGCATTTTACAAAACCATGAGACTTCTGAATTCGAAATAAACTATATGTGAGTAAGTTGACCTTATGACCAACGTTTCAAGCCAAATTAAGGTATTCAGATTGCTTTTCAGATCCGACAAAATGTTCAACAGACTCCTAGAAAGCGATGAAAAAGCCTGCCCTCATCTCCAATCGGTGTTGGAGAAAGCAGTCTTTGTTTCTGGAACATCCACAAGAGGGATTATTGTCACTAGCTCTAATTTGATATTTTCTTATATAGACAACAACGACATCTTAGAAAAGAATCCTCAATTGAGATGAAGAAACCTGGCCCTGTCTGAAAAAAAAAGATAGCCAAAAACATTGTCATTGCAAACGGCAAAAGAAAAAGGAGTACAAGCTTCTAAACTGCTGCGTATGGTGTCTTGCCGGCACGGATGCGAAGCTTGAGTGTTTAACCAAAGATATTTTGAAATCCTAAGCACGTTCGAGAGAAAAGTTCTGCGTAGTATCCTTGATGGGGTAGTTTGTGAAGAAGGACATTTTCGGAGATACCGTGATGCTAACATAATGACGAAAAACTTCATCGGCTAGTAAGACGATGATATTGATGATTGATGAACATCATAAAACAATTCGAGATTCTCTCTGCCGTAATAATGTGAATGTCAGAAGTATTTTCGTCAATGTGGCGTCAAACCAGGAAAGTCAACCATCGACCAAATTTCACTTTGCGGAAGAACCTGGAAAAAATGCTTTGAGCTACACGCATCACCTGTTTATGGACTTTAAGGACGCGTATGACAGCATCTACGCAAGGAACTGTATAAGTGTAGCCATATGTCTAGTTTTGGCATCTCATCTAAGCTTGTTCACTTGTGCAAAATGACGATTGAGAACTTGCACTGGTCCATCAAGGTGGGCAACGAGCTTGCGTAGTCATTCAATGCCAAAAAACGATTGAGATAAGGAGACGCACTGTGATGGGATTTCTTCAACAACGTGCTAGAGAAGATACTGCAAAAATCCACCATCAATTCCAGCGACACTATCTTCCAAAAGTCTGACATAATGGAAGGAACACAGCGTGAGGTCAACAGTGGAGAATTTAGACAAAAGTGGCAGAATGAGTTGAATGGTAAATGAGGGAAAACCGAAGATTAAGCAGTTTTCGAGGAACGACATCCAAATCGACGGCTCGGACGGAAACATATATGCAATTTCGAGACATTAGAAACGTTTGTCTACCTTGACGCCGCCGCGCGTACAAATTTGTAATCTCCAATTTTTATTTGACATTTTTAATTTCAAGTGCTGCCAGAGGTTTTCTATAGGATTTAAGTCCGGACTGCAAGAAGACCAATCCAAAACATCAAGGGAGTTGTCGGTTGCTTTAGATCGTTGTCCTCCACGTCCAAATAACAGGTAGATTCTCTTCCGCTTAAGGCATCATTACGTCCTTAAGGATGCTACAGTATTGAAATTTATCCATATTGCTACCGATTTTTTTTTTTATTGGACCAACGCCGCGCCAAGACATTACGCCCCACCATGGGCGAGTGAACCTTGGGTTATATTCTTGTGACCTCGGGCGCGGACACAAGCTTAGCCATCCGAACAGATCCTATTAATTATTAATTATTTTTATTTTCAATTTACTGTTTGCATATTAGATGAATTAATATATTCAAATAGTGCTTTTTTAAATTGTAAGATTCCTACTATTTGTTTTAAACCTACAGGCAAAGAATTCCAAAGTTTGATTGTATATGCATTAAATAGTTTAGACGAATTCAAATACAATACGTACATAAAGGTGTAGTAAGATTCAGAGTTCGGGAAGATTACGAGAACTGCAGCTTTTCAAATAAATATAGCGGAGATTTTCTTTGAATTATCTTATGCAAGAATATACAACATCTCGTATCCAGGAACTGTTCAAAAGTACATCCAAGGACTAATTGATGATATTGAGAGACATGGTCAAACCTACTCAGATTAAAAATATAACGAATTATACTATTGAAAGCAACAAGTACTTTATGAAGTGAACGAGAATCAAGCTTAGCGTAGACTACTGAACTATTCTCATAATAGGCAAAAGCAACGATTTACTGATTTTCAACTTGATTTCAGTGGAGTTAGGTAGGAAAACAATTCAATTTCGGAGACCACGTAGATCGACCTATAAAGTATAATATGATCGTTGGCTGAAAGGGAACTATTTATTTAAACCAAGGCTAGAAACAACATTTTTAAATTCAATACGGAATCGGGATACGAATACAGGTGGAAGATTGGCAGAATCAAATTTTGGTTTGGAAATAGAAATTATTTGAGATTTTGCTGGGTTAAGCGTTAAGCCATTATACAGAGTCCATTTATAAATCTCTTCCAAATCTTCATTCATTTGGCAAGTTAAATCCTCCAACAAGCATAGAGATGCAACATAACATTTTTACAAACTAGAGGAAGGTCATTGATAAATAGACAGAACAAAATAGGACCTAAAATTGAACCCTGTGGAACGCCAGCAACCAATTCAATTGAATCAGAGAAAATGTCACCAACTTTAACTCTTTGAAAACGATGTGTCAAGTAGTCTCCAATTAGACGGACAGACCTTCTACTGAAACCAAAATACAAATTAAGTTTTTTACAGAGAATGCTGTGATTTACTCGGTCAGATGCCTTAGTAAAGTCAAGCAGACAAAGTAGCGTTAACATACCTTGATCAAACTCGATTCTGATATCGTCAAGTACTTTTACCATCGCCGTAGAACAGCTATGCTCAGCCCGAAAGCCTGACTGCAACGGAGATAATAAGTTTTGACGGCGTACGTGGTCAGTCATCTGGCGAGATAAAACTTTTTCAAAGACTTTCGACAGGCAGGGCAAAATACTTATGGGACGGAAATCAACACTGCTGGAAGGATTGTTTTTCTTAGGTACGGCGATGACATTTGCACGTTTCCAACATTGTGGATATGAAGAGGTCGTGATACAAAAATTAATAATATGGGTGAAAATCGGTATGATTTGCGGTAATTTTAATTTGACAAAGCGAATTGGAATTCCATCTTCACCAGTAGCATTGGATTTCAAAGAGAGAATTATCATGACTTATTCATTTACAGAAATAACTTCAAAGTCGAATTCACAGGAAACTTCACAAAGAGCTAAGTTGTTAGGCATAAAATTAGATGCTTGCAAGTTATTGGCTACAAAACTATTATTGAGCTCATTAGGGCAGGATAGTCGTAAACTATTCTTTTCTACCAACTCCAAACGACGTAAGCTACTCCAGAACTTCTTAGAGGATTGGTTAGGACTAAGTTTTGATTCAAAAAATCTCTTTTTAGCTCTGCGAGTTACATTATGTAGAGTTATTACGAGCTCGATAAAACATTTCCCAGTTCAAAGTTGAAGAGATATGTTTCCATTTTGCGTAAAGCTTTCTACGGTTTTTGATAGAATTGATCCCTTCATTTGAAAACCAAGGACAGTTCTTGTTTCTAATGACGACAGTTTTCAACGGGACATGTTTAAGGAAAAGTTCTAGCAAAAAATGCTGAAATAAGTTCACTTTACTATCAACGTTATGTAAGCTATAACAAGTATTCCAAGGGCAATTGTAGACATCAACTCGTAAGTTATCAATGTTAACAGCTTTGAAGTCCACGAAATTGAAATGAAGACGAAGTTGAGGTTTTAGAGTAGCATTAGAGTTGACTATACATAAGCCGGAGGCAGCAATTTCATCTTTGAGTTCATTTGCTCTAGAGTCATTGAGAAAAAGATCTGAGTTATAATCCCCACATAGAATTATATTTTCATAGTTCGCTGATATATCACGAAGAAGGTCCAGTGTTTATACTTTTTGGCAAACGGGCCTTTCTGTGACGATCAGGCGGCATCGGCTTCTTTCTTGCTATGCATCCAAGAGTTCAGCCTCACGCAATCTTTTTTTTTACAGTGTTTATGGATGGTCCAGTATCTGCATCACTAAAAACAGTTAATCTTATTTCTATCGCTGTGGCAAATAAGAGCATCTTCTCTATGAGAAGTTGACCTTGTTCTAGGCTTCCTCGAAATTTTTTCTGACATTTTTTTTTTTTAGTATTTATTTAATAATTGAATTGAAGACCATCTTTTTCGTACACTTAAACAGTTTAGAAATTTCAATATACGACCATCCTTCCTCATGATAGCTTACAATCAAGCGTCGAGTGTTAAAATCACAGGATTTGTTTCTTGCCATCATGTTTAACTGAAAAAACAATTGCAATTCAATTTATTGAATGAGATGAAGAAAAAAGGACACTTACAATATCCAAAAAACCTGTTTATATCGTAAAATACTGGAAATTTGCAGGACGTGTCTAAATAAATGAACGATCGTGTTTCGAACTTTTGATTGTTTTTTTTTTTTTTTATTTAATGAAAATCGTTACTTTTTGCCAGCTCATTTTATTTTATCGTACAGTTGGCTTAATCCATAAAACAAAAAAAAAGAAGATGGTGGAATTATGTAGCGAACATAATGGAATTGAACTATAAGTTCGATATAAAATGCGTCTCTAATTACGTGCACGTGACTGTATATGGCAAGTATTACATAGATAAAAAAAATTTTGATTTTGATCAAATATGACATTACGATGATAGAGAAGTCGAAAAAGCGGGTTCGGCGATTTCGTCCGTCTGTCTGCCTGTTTTAATTTTCTCAAAACGATTCTCCTACGATTTTTTTTTTAAACATCCTCGTATTTGTTCGGAGAATTGCTCCAAAACGGCATCTCTCATAGGATCGTTTTTTTTTTTTTGCTATACCCACCTAAAATTTCTTCAAAAATAATTGTCAGATCTATGTCCTTTTCTTAGCAATACACATAGTTATACATTCACATTCAAATAGAAGACGTATATTAACATCTTCTTCAATACTGTATGCCCAGAACAATTTCAAAGAAATGAAAAATGTTATATAAGAAATTAACAAAAAAAAACAAAAGTTTTTTTTTTAATTTTAAAAACCAACAATTTCTTAAGGATTTCGTTGTGATATTTCAATTTATAAATTTTAATTTAAGTTTTCATTTTTTAATACTGTTTTTGTGATTAAATTCTTGGAATACAGGAGCAAGTTCGTATGACCTAGCCGTTCACATTTCTTTTTTCTATCTAAAAATTGCTTTTTAAGCTTTTTTGTGAAAATTGGAAAAAAATCAATAAGAAAAATTCGCTGTTGAATGGATATTTTCTTCGGGTACCTGCATTACTAATTAAAAGCAGTTTTTTCGAATACTGTTTAAGAACTTCTAACAGATTTTTATAGACAGTAAGGACAATTTTAAAGCTATTAAAATGTTTATGTCGAGTTAACATAGGTAACTCATTCAAATTTGATTTATATTCATAACTCATGAAATCTTGTTTGTTTTCATCATAAATTCCGTTATCTACAACCAAACAAAACACTTCAATCACCGACCGGTGTATATAGCGGCGGTGTGGCGGTACAACCGCAATTAAAAAGGAAACATGTAGCCGCTTGCATTAATTAGCTTATGAATTAGCATTTTTAAAATCAAAATCATGTACAAATATGGCGCCAGAAAAACAACACACCGATTATTACAAAATTTAATTTTTAAATTCCTTTCAAATATTCCTTATGAAACGTTTTTTATTGTCCAACTTAGTAAATACAAATGTTTAGGGTCTCGTTTTATTGAACATTAACAATTCCGGTAGCAATTCTTGAAGTTGATGAAGCCAACCGGTTGGGATACCTATATCAACTGAATTTTGGCTTTGACGGCTAAATTCAAAAGAAACCCGCCGCTTTATGACATCGACGTGTTGGTTCAGACAGTTGACGTAGAAGTATTAAAAACTTGATGCATTTTATGAATATGTAAATTCTTATCACATAGGCAAGTGCTGTTAAACACCAAGAAGAACTTTTAAGCTCATGTCTGATATTCAAGTTCTAAAAATAAAATATCAAAAGTAAAAACCATTACTACCATAAAAACCACATTACTACCCATAAAAGACAAACGAATTCAAAACTAGCTTAAGATCTATCTTCTCCAACTATATATACAAAAGTTTCATGCAAATCCGTTGAGGACTCACTACCTTTGTGCCAATCGAGTTTTTGGCACCAAATTTGGCGGAATGTTCAGGTAGTGGTGTCAATAGGTTTTAAGTTTTTTGCACAAAATCGACCAGGCCGTTCATGAGATGTGGCCAGCTGGTTGCTGGTGTTATGGGGTAACGGCGTATAAAAGCGTAGGATTTTTTCATTCGAAATCAGTTAGTATGTTTAAAAATCTTGTCTCACAGTTCAAGTGTTTCTAGATAGTCCTACTTAATGAATCGACAAATTTTGATCAAATTTTCTATGTATATTCAGAAGGTCTATAGCAAATATGTTGTATTCCTAAAGTTTAAGGTATTTTGTATCGTATGGTTTTAAATAAAACATTCAGAGCTTAACGAAATGAACATAGAATAAAACAACGCCGATCATTTAGACTCTAATTTTAATCCGAGTAAATGAACAACAACGTCCATCGGGGGCACATTGATCATTTACCTATCTCAGTCATTCCTATGTCTAGCATTAGTTTACTAAGTCCGATTTTGAATATTATACTGATTCAAAAGTCATAATTGGACAACGTATGTCTGCTCAAATTCAAAAGTATGTCATAATAAAAGTTGCGGATCAAGAAAGATGCAACTCTCTGCAGTTGATACCACCTGAACATTTGCTTGGATGAATCAAGATTCAAACGTGTCCTTTAAATCAATTCCGACATTAAATTCAACAGAAATAGTGTTCAAATAAAACAAAGACCATATGTATCAAAAGTGGCCTCATTGCTGCTATTGCCAAACGAAAGGAACACGTTTAAGTAAATCTATTTTATCGGCGGCGCGGCGGCGGCGGCGGCGAAGATGCAGGCGTGGATGTACGTTTCGTTGGTGAATATGATCACCTTACAATCACAATCAATTCATATTCTAGAGTAAATTCTTATAAAAGAATAATGTTTTTCAGGTCAGCTAGAATATAGGGCTTCACGATATTCGATAAAAATAGCGGTATCGTATCGTATCGTATCGAAAGTCGATATCCAGTACCTTCCATACCAGTTAGTATGTTTATCGATATGATAATCGTGATTATAAAATTGTCGATATTATCGTATTGCCGATAAGCACTGAACGATAATTATCGAATATAATCGATATCGACTGAAGAATTCTATTTTCGACACTGCGTGCGCAAATTTCGATTTTTCTTTCAATAGCATTTATTAATAGTAGTTTAATTGCAGTAATACACATATTGATCGTTTTTTTACGCATTCTGTTGTGTTTTCGTTGTCGATCGTCTTTTGTAAGAACCCGATGAACATCGATAGTGGAACGATACGCGCTATTTGTTTTGGAGACATCGCTGGCTGAGAACTATAGGGTTGCATGTCATACAAAATATCAAAAACGACTTTTTTACACCAAAATTTGGTAATTGAACCTACTTTTCGATAAAAGAAAAATAAAAAAATTCAAAAAATTATTGGCAAGCCTACAGACAAAAAACACGTGCAACTTTCATTGCATTCGCACTTCTGTTTAATACTATAAGGTTCCATGTTCCACATGCAACCATTTAAATAATTTATGTCGTTTAAAAATCAAATGCACTTAAGTTACATGGAACTTTTTTGCACACTTTGGTTCACATGGAACCTTTTCGTATTTAATATCATCGAATAAAATCAAAAAGTTCCATGTTTTCAATGAATTAGAAACATTTCTCATATTATTCAATTCTATTTTTGTTTAGATAGTGTGAATTAAAAACTTTTTTAAACGATTTTTCGACATTTTCTTCATAAAGAAAATTGCATCGTAAGTTATATAAGATAAATTTTCGCGGAAATTGCCTCAAAGAATGTCATTACAAGACCTACCTAGTGTTGAAACCGAAAAAAAGGAAAATCGTTTGCCCGATGCAAAAATAAGAGCATTCAAAGCTATGCAGCCTTTTATGCATGAAGTGGATTTTGATTTTTCGAAAACTTAATTAAAAAAAATACACAACGCTAAATTTTCAGAAAATAACTCCACTATTTTATTTATTTAACTTTTAATATTATGATTAAATGAAGTTATCTTTTTTAGATATTATAAGAAAATAAATGTATATTATCTATTTATTCTATACATATTATAAAAATCTAGCGATATTTGTGAAATTTTCTTGGTTAATACTGCTGTATTCCATGGTGGTTTCTGTGAAAAAAAAAATGGAAAAACCTGATGGAATAAGAGTGGAAAAGTGCATTGGTTTTCAAATGGACAGCTGGAAAATTTCAAAATGGGTTTTCGAATAGAAAATAGAATAACTCGGATAATTCATTGGTTTTCAAAAGCAAAATTGCATGTTATTGTAGGTCATTGGTTTTGAAATGGAAAAGTGATAAATTTCAAAATGGGTTTTCGAATGGAACAGAGACAAGATTTTCGCCAGCAATTTTTGACGCTTCAAACGTTTAAGGCTTATCTGGGAAAAAAATCTATCCGTTCCTCTCGAAAGAAGACATGGTGGTTCATTTAAGGTGAAAGACATCGATTACTTCATTTCGATCAAAGAGTGTCCCTGTTTAGTCTTTTCAAATTGATGACTGTTTCCTCAACGACTAAGTTATAGTATTTTGCTTAACCCTGACGGTAAAAAGATAACTTTGAAAAGTAATGTCATCTTCAAAGCTACTCCGAATAGGTGGAAAGAGTTTTTTGTTTTGAGCTTCTAAGCCTCCAAGCTTTTACATGAAAGGAGTATAAACCCAAGTAAGGCTGGGAAAAACATACCTACGAGTATTTGAAAAATAGCAGAAGCTTAGATTGTATGCCGTAAGAAGATACTTTGGAGATTTTAATTACAAGGAAATTATCATGACATTGTGAAGCTTAAACAACTAGAAAGAAGAAAATTCCTATGTCACAGTTTTCGTTTTTATACTCTCCCGAAATGGCGAAATTTCGTTTGTATATTCAGTAGATATGAGAACACCTAATTGTTGAGGGTGGTTCACCCAAACAAATTTTTTGTATATTTTGTTATTTTTTTATGGTGTGGAATTTAAAAATACATTTACTCCTAAGTTTTTAAGGGAATGTTGGTAGTGCTGTAGATGAGTTTTAAGTATTTTTTACAAGATCGAAAAAGCTGTTCATGAGATATGGCCAGGGTAGCGGGTAGGGGTTTCGGTGGTAGCGTGGATACAGGATAGCGCGGAGCAGTGCAGTGTAGCATGTAGCTGGTAGCAGATTGCGGGCAGTGGGAAGCGGGCAAAGGGTACCAGGTAGAGTGTTAACGTTGTAGCTGGTAACGGGATAGCGGGTAATAGGGTAGCGGGTAGCAGGAAGAAATTGCGACAGCTGGGTAAACGGGAAAGACTACCGGGATAGGGAGTACTGGGATTATGCGTTAGCGGGAAGTGGTTGTTTAGCGGGGTACAGAAGTACAGGTCTTATGTTTGAGGCAGTACGAAGTTTGGTACAATATTAAAAATTTTGTGTTTTTAATTTTAAAAGGTTACAGTTATGAGATTGTTGCCCTTTATTGCTATTTTCATACACATTTTCAACTTACTTTTTCTTGGAAGAAAGCAGATAAAAACACCTTATATTTACTTATAAATCTTCGAATTTTTACTCCATTAACTTTTTTTGTAAAATATTTGCTTTTCATGAAAGATTTTTCATGCTTAAAAACATAAGACTAAAGATTTACTAAAATTCAATTCCGTCGAAGTAGGTACATTGTTCTATCTTCATACAATATAACCTCCTTTTCCTATAATCGTTTCAGTGCTATAAGGTTGCATGTTGTATGTTATAATCTTACATTGCTCATAAAATATTTTAGGCAAATATAATTGAACATTTTTGTCCTGTTTTAAACAATTTTTCCAATTCTTCATCACTTTGCATCATTATTTTGTTGATATCATAAATTTAAATACGAAAAATTGCCATTTGAAACTTTGAAGGTGATTATCTCGGAATAATCTGAAAAAACATGCAACCCTATAGTACTCAGCCAGCGATGTAAGTAGCTGCGGTTGATTATTATTTCATATAATAAGTGGTTGAAAGGTTGTCTTCATCTTATAGTCATATATGTATATAAAATGCACCTATAAATAAAGCCTGTAAGGGTTTGGAGTATCAAGACTAAACCAGAACACCAGATGACGCGAACAGGTATACCGTTCTATATTTTTCCCTTAGAACGATTATGGGATTGTGAGCTTTCAAAAAATGTCGATTTTAAATTGCGGGCTCGGATAGTCTATAATAAAATTAATGTTGAATAGCTTGTGTAATCACTTTTTGCCTCGGTATATTGTAATGCACATTTTTTTTCTTTTTTTTGATGTTTTATCCGTATCGTATCGTATCGTATCGAAGTCGATAACGATATACGATAAATTTCGTCTTAAAATTATCGCCGATATCGATACGATACGATAAAATAATTTGCTCTATTCGATTAGCTGATAAACCCGTATGTAAAAACAAAATAATATTGGTTATTACGTGAAAATTATGATCGTGAAGCCCTAGGCTCAAGGAAACTTATAATTTCACTAGATCCTAATTCCGAGCTTAAGTGTTTATACGTTCCTCTGCGAAATCGGCTCATTCTTGTTCTCGATATTAAGATTGGAGCAAAATACATAGCACGAAAACGTGTTTAATACTAAGGTTGCTCTGAAAGGTGCGAGACGAGGGTCGCAGGGTGGCTAGTAATTTATATTTTTACACGCTTAAGTGTAAAGGGTACTTCACTCTCAAAATTACTATTTTTATTTCTTGGACAATTTATTTGTTTGTTATTTTTTCATGGTGTTTGATTTAAAAATACATTAAGTCCTAAATTTTTACCCTCCTACAATCGACACTTATGTAACAAACTTTAAAGGAATGTTCGGGAAGTGGTGTAGGTACGTTTTTAAGTATTTTTCTCACAAAATCGTGGAAGGTGTTCATAAGATATGGTCAGGGTAGTTGTTTAGCGGGTAGAGTGGTAGCGCGGACACAGCTCAGCGGGTGTGTAGCCTGTAGCCGGTAACGGATTGTGGATGGGGGTAGCGGGCATATGAGTGGGTAGATTAGTAGCGTGTAACGGGATATCGGGTAATGGGTAGCTGGTAGAACGTGGATAGTGGATAGCGGTAAGAGTGGATAGTCTGATAATGGGGTAGCGGGAAGTGTTTGCGTAGGAGGTCGCAAAAGTCTATATCCTTTAATTTGAATAAGTATCAAGTCTGCCAGGTCAGCTAGTATTTGTATAAAACTCAGAAAACGTATTTTTAAAGTTATTCTGATTTCCTTACACAACGAGATTATATTGGAAATTTTTTATATTTTTTTTCCGTGCAGTCATGAATAGGGCCACCCCCTGGTTTCAGCTTATCGTTGAATTTTGGGACACCCTGTCCGCCATCTAATGTTTTTTTTTTTTCTTTCAAATAGGGCTTATTTCGTGAATGGTAACATTTAGCTCATGTCTGATTTGACAGATAATTAGTTTAATCCATTGTATTTCTATTTAGCTAGTACCCGCGACTTGGCCATCGAGTGGTAGTGCCATCATGAGACCTGGCACAGTGCTGTTTTTCTTGACATAAGTTTGGTATTGGGATTTTTTTTTTGGTTTTGATGGAGCACAGAAAATTGAAAACACCATTCTTGATAATACTAGCTGTCTCTATATGCAAAGTTTTCATCATCCCGCTGAACAGCGCTGGGAAATATTGCGACATTACTTTGAAAATCATGGTAATGTTGCAGAATATGGGCGAAAAATTGCATACGGATTTGGAAGATTTGGAAGAAGAGAAGCACCGTCAGCTCCGTATGTACGTTATTTTGTGGAAAAAAGTGAAAGAAAATAGCATCCTCATCGAAAAACCAAGCGTTAAAAGCCAAAAACAGTGCGTACACCCGAGAATATTGCTGCTGTGGCAGAAAGTGTGCGTGAAGCGCCTTCAACATCAATTCACCGTGCTTCGTTCTCAACAATTGAACATTTCGGAGACATTATTGAGACGAATTTTGCATAAAGACCTTGGTATGACGCCATACAATATCCAATTGGTTCAGGAGTTGAAGCCAACTGACCATCCAATGCGACTTAGAGAGATGCTGATTTTGCCAAAAAAAAAATCGTCTCTTCAGATGAAGTTCATTTTGCACTTGGGGGTATGTTAAAGGGCAAAATTGTCGCATTTGGGGCACAGAAAAACCCGCACACATATCTGAAAAGCCGATACACCCAAAACGAGTCCCTGTTGTGTGCGGATTTTGGTCCAGAGGCGTAATTGGGCCATTTTTTTTTCAAAAATGAGCAAGGGGTGGACCGTTTACAGTCAATGGAGATCGTTATGGGGCCAGCAAAAATTGTAAGAGAGAGGATGATTGGCAACATTTGGTTTCAACAGGACGGCGGCGCGACGTGCCGCACAGCTGAAGCTACACTCGATGTTTTGCGCCCTGTTTTGAAGATCGCATTATCAGCCGCAGAGCTGATGTCGTTTAACCAACTCGGAGCTGCGATTTGACACCGTGGACTATTATTGTGAGTGCCGTAAAAGATAAGTGTTATGCCGACAAGCCAGACCAATTGACGCTTTAAATGACAATATTCGTGATGCCATTGGTAAAATACAGCTGCACTCAATCGATAACGTGCTTAAAAATTGGACCAATCGTGTAGGCTACTGCATGGCCAGTTGAGGCAGCCATTTGAATGAAATTATTTTCCATTATAAACCGGAAGGATTGTACTTTCAAATAAAAAATGAAATTTGAGAAAATGTTCAGTCGTTTTTTTTATAGCATTAAAAAAAAAAGTTATTTGGCGGATCTTTTATAAAAGTAATCGGTGCCAAAATTACAGGTTTTCCCGTCGGCAATATACCAAGCAAAAAGTTGAATGCAAAAACCTTTCAAATTTGAGTCGTTTTTGAAAAATCAAAAGCAGTAGATAGAGATGCTCCTTAAAGATGCACTATGTAGGTTGTTTGTTTAAACACAATCAAAGAGGATATTTTAAGAATTGTTGAATGGCCTAATCCAGCGTTAAAACACATCAACAAGAAAAAAAACAAAATGTTGCTTGAATCCATTTGGCAACTTGAATTTTTCTGCAGACCTACCTGATTATTTGGTGATCCTCTCAAAGAAAAATGTGACATGTCGCAGCATACAGTTTCGATCTCAACCATTAATTAGTAGTTGTTCAATATTCCTCCTTCAACAAAATTATCAAACGGGCTTTTGATGCATCCTATGGCATTCGAAAGCTCCAATTTACTTCACTGAAAACACTTAAATTCACTAAAACATTCAAAAATAGATTCAAAAAGAAGAAAAAATTAACACTCAAACATGTCCTTTCGAAAAACATGTATATTCACATAAGTAATGGGTCATAAGCCCCCACAACGACGACGCACGACCAACCGACCGACACAACGACCGACGCGACGCAACGATTTTTGGGGATGGTTCTAACCGACAAAAAAAAACTACAGCAAAAAAAAATAATCAAGCGCGCGTTGCAGTAGCAGATTTTGTTAATTGGTTGCCTCTCCGATAACCGACCAAACGACATCGATTACAACTAAGTAAAACAGGGGCGCTGTAATAATTTTCATTTCCATTTTTTTTTTCGTTTCTTTTCTTCTTTTAGCTCTTAAAGAATCGTACAAAGGGGGCGGCAGCACTATAAAACCACAAACGCCATCAGTTGTATTAGACAGACACGATGAACACGAACGATATCTGGAGCTATATAACAATATGATGATGCCCCAAACGCAATGCAACGCCAAAGCCCAACCACACCTACCGTCGATTGGTTGTCATTAGAGAGGAGTCACTGTTAAGTACCAACTACTATAACACAACTTTTACACTGAACAGAAGCAAACAGCAACAAACTAAAAACAAAAAAAAAAAAAACGAAATTGAAAAATAAAACAACGAAGACTGTTTAGTGCAAAGGCAGACTGTAGGCTAACTACTATCGCAACACAAAGTGCAATGTATGTTTGCTCTTTGCTCGTAAAATCGTAAAACCGATATAAGACTGATATGGATGTGTTTTTCGTGTGTTTTCTTCGTTCGTTCGGTTTTGTGTTTTTCTGTCGTTTTCGTTGTCGTCGTCGTCAAAGATGTTTTCCACTTTGTAACGAGCGTCGACGAGCGTTAAAAGGTGTTCGTATTGCTTGTGGTTCTTAATATTGTGTACACACCGATACCAATACTTCAACTTGTTGTTGGTGTTGCAGCGGTCATAGTAGCGAATTTCCGTCCACCATGCAAATTATGCCGAGAAGCAGATTGTAGTGTTTGCGAAGCCGACGGCAAAAACTACACGATAGACGATACGATTTGACAGCCAAACGTCTTTAACATGAGGGGCAATATCTCTCCAAATGCCCGAAAAATATTTATCACTTGCTGAGATTTGCCTGACAAACGTCAAAACAAGACGGACGAGTGATTGAAAAAAAACAAAACAAAACAAACGAGACAAACAAAAATTACTCTCAAACCAGCACGAAGTCGGGAGTGTACGGAGCGACCAATGGAAAGAAAACGAAATCGCACACACGGTCGAGCGAAAAAACCGCTTAAAATCTGCTAAACATCGCAACTACCAAGAGAAACTGGCTGTTCGACCGCTCAAGCATGCAGTTTGCTTGCGCTGCTACTTGCTGCTTGGTCAGTTAGTACGTACAGATATTGTTCATACATACAACAGCTCCACCATAATCACCCACCATAGCCCCCTTTGTAGACATTACACACAGTGAGCAAAAGCGCCCTCTTTTAACTGAATTGAAATTGCTTGATGGATCATTCCCCACAGTGACACCGTGAGAGGGACAGAGATAGAGAAGAATTTTAGTTTTATTAACAATTGATTTACCCCAACTCAACACCAACACAATTGCGGATACTCAATGAACAGTGTGCAGAGAGAAAACATCGAAGAAAAGAAAAAAAGATTACACCGATACTTTTGCACCGAATTCTCATACAAGAGTGTGTCATTGCTTTTTGCATGGAATGTTATTTGTTGCCTTTTTTTTGTGGACACCTTATCATGGAAGTCGTCATGTGGGGAAGCTTTTTGTATGCATATTCCAATTTCTCGTCGTTTTGATGCAAGTCGAATTTGGAGACGATGATGCTGTAGCTTGTGGTTCTCTCAAACTGAATGAGTATCCATCGAGCACTCCATTGTACTCGTTTGAATAGCAGATCATTGACTGAATTATAAAAGTTGAAAACAAATAAACTACATTTAAAGCAAAAGAACATTTTGAAGCTGCAAAGCAAAAGAAGATTTAAAAGCTTGTCTCAGGCGTTGTATTCTTTCTGAATGCGCTTTGGGAATATGGTTGCCGTCTTTTTATTTTTTCGCCTATCAACTGCTTAAGATGGAGTTGGATTTCAAACTCAAATTTTGTAATAAATGTATTGAATATATTTTGAATTCACTGTTTTCGAGAAGTTTATCAAATATTTAGAACTTAGATAAATTTGAAAAAAATGTTACGTATACGTCACAGTGTACAATTAGTCATCATCATACATTTATCATTATCAATTTCTGTTTCACTTCGAAATAAAGTGGTTCGAAGTCTTTATAGCTTTAACACGCAGAATTTGAGTGGCATTAAGCGTTGACTACTATGCAGAACACGTGTGTTCGAATCCACATCCTGCCAATTGTTTTGTTTAATTTAATAGCATTTTTATGAACAGAAATCAGGCTATACAGATTTTAAATTAAATTCAAATTTGGCAATTAAAATTAATTTCAAAAATCATATTAAAATTGTTGAACTAGCTATCATCATTTTAGTGAGGAAATATTGTTTTTCAACCGAATTTCGCAGTACAAAATTTTATCAGCTTTTTAAATGACTAATTATTGCTAATGAACAAATATAAACAATGTTGAAGGGGAGGACACAGAAGACAATCACTATGGGTCAAATTTTAGGGGCGACAAATGATTTTTCTTTGTATTAGGTATTTCTTTTATTTTTAAATTAAAATTGAATAGCAAACTTAAGCTTGGCGGAAGTTCTCGGTTTCACTAGAGAAAGGTACTAACGAAACAAAATAAATTCACTTTCAGGAATGGTTTTGCTGCTTGACATAATATTCTCATTCCTTGTTACTTGATGGTTAATTTTTGTACTTAGTATTTTATTTGTTAAATGATCCAAACATTTTATTTGTTTGTTCCATGGGGAAAACTTTGTCCAAAACTATTTTAAAATCTGTAACCTTGTGTTCCATGAAGTTGTTCAGCTCAGTTAAGTTTAGTTTGTTCTGTTCCTACTTTTTCGGTGGAGCAGCTTTCTGGTAAAAAGAATAGATGTCAAAAATACTTAATTACTTACTTAACTTCTAGCATGAGAAGTTTGACTACCACCAGATCGGTGAATTGAGGTACCCCCCAAGGTGGGGTCCTTTCGCCTCTTTTATGCAACATAGTAGTAAACGACCTACTAACATCACTGGAAGCAGAGGGTTTCAGGGTGATTGCCTATGCTGATGACGTTGCAATATCTATATCTGAGAAACATCCCCAAGTTCTCTCGGAACTGCTACAAAATGCCTTAAATAGGCTAACAAATTGGGCTTAGCAATGTGGCTTGGACGTCAATCCACATAAAACAGAACTAGTACACTTTTCGAGAAGGTACAAAATTCCTTAGATTAGCCCACCCAAGATAAAATGAATACCATTAAGCTATTCCGACCAAGCTTAATATTTAGGCCTCATTTTAGACAGAAAAACTAAATTGGAAGGCAAATATTGAAGAAAGAGTAAGAAAGGCTACCGTAGCGCTTTTACTTGTAAAAACGCCATAGGATCAAAATGGGCTCCTCCCCAAAAATAACCCACTGGCTATACACTTCGGTAATCAGACCGACACTCATTTATGGAGTTGTGGTATGGTGGACCGCACTGGAACAAGATGGTTAATCTAAATAAGCTCATCAAAGTCCAGCGGTGAGCAGGTATATGCATCACAGGAGCACTTCGCTCAACACCAACCGCAGCCCTGGAAGTGCTTTTAAACCTAACACCTCTTGACATCTTCTCCAAAATGGTGGCAGCCAACTCATGTGTGAGGCTTAGAACCACCTCTCAACGGAACATTAACAATACTGGTCATACTACTATTCTATACAATTTCAGATCTATCCCAGATTGCCTAGACTATACCACCTCAAAAATGGTATTCGATAAAAGCTTCCATGTCTCCATCTCTTCAAGATCTTCCTGGGAAGAAGAGAGACCCCTGGAAGACAATACGGTACACTTCTATACAGACGGTTCAAAGACCGATTACGGAGTTGGAAGTGGTATCTATTCGGAACAACTGAATCTCAGTCTATCATTCAGACTTCCGAATCAATGTTGTGTTTTCCAGGGAGAAGTAATGGTGATTAAAGAGGCACTACCATGGCTCAAAGAAAACGTTATATCTTGCAAGGATATACGAATCTTCTTGGACAGCCAAGCCGTCCACGATTGTCGGTCATCTCTAAATGAGATGACGGAACAGTTTAATATTCGCCTCATTTGGGTGCCGGGCCACATTCCGGGAAATTGCAAAGCCGAGAAGCTCGCCAAAAACCGAACACTTCTGTCTCATGTTAGACAAAAACATAACATAGGAACACCACTTGCAACATGCAAATATCTTCTCAAACAATATGCTCTAGAATCAGCAAATGCTAGATGGTCACAGGGCACCACTTGCCTAGCAACCAAACAAATATGGCCAAGCATAGACCTGAAACGGTCAAAAGGTCTGATTTCCCTGAGCAAACAAAATATAAGTTCTACAACTGGAGTCATAACAGGACACTGCCTCATAGGCAGACATGCCTTGAGACTTGGGGTCTACGCAAACGACTTCTGTAGAAGCGGAGGAGGAAACAATCCAACACATGTTGTGTGCATGTCCGGCGCTCTCCAATAGAAGGAATAACTATCTCGGTAATCCTTTCTTCGATAATACCAGTGAACTGGCAACGATCGACACAAAATTTCTCTCTACTTTCATTGAAAGTACAAAATGGTTTGTTTAATTTCATTACTCTCCCATGAGTAACCTCATTAGTGGTATCACAATGGACCCTTGAGGTCTAAGTGAGTCAATGACATCCGGACAGCCACTCCAACCTAACCTAACCTATTTATGGTGGCGCTACAGTTCAGGTGGACCAGGGCCTCATCCAACAAACGTCTCCAGCCAGCTCGGTCCCTAGCTAGCCGTCCCCAGTTTCGCAAGCCAAGTTAGTTCAGGTCCTCTATCACCTGTGTGCTCCACCTGAGTCGCGGTCTTCCTCTTCTGCGACGTCCTTCCGGGATGGATTCGAAGACTCTACGAGCCGGAGCATTATTTTCCATTCGCCTGACATCACCCAACCATCTAAGTCGTTGGACCTTAACTTTTCTGGCTAGGTCAGTTTCGCTGAGCAGCTCGTACAGTTCTTGGTTGAATCTTCGTCACCATTCTCCATTTATGCAGACACGACCAAAAATCACTCAAAGAATTTTTCTCTCGATGCAGCCCAAAGCGTTTTCATCGGATGTTGTGATGGTCCATGTCTTTGCACCATACATGAAGGATAATGAGGGTTTTGTAGAGTGTCACTTTAGTTGCTCGGGGGAGGACCTTACTACTCAATTGCCAAAGTAGCAGCGATTACTCAAGTCCAAAGAAGCAGAGATTGGCAAAAGTGATTCTTCGTTTGATTTCAGGGCTATTGTTGTTGTCTGAGTTGATAGCAGATCCCAGGCAGACAAAGTCCTTAACTACCTCGAAGTTAAATCTGTCTATATTGACGTTTGCTTCAAGACGTCGATGTTGGTTGTACTTTCTTAGTGACAGCATAAACTTGGTCTAGCCCAGTTTAACCGCTTGACCCATCTTCCTAGCGTTCGTCTCAAGACTCACAAACGTTCCATTGACATCACGCTGTGTTCTTCCAATTATATCATTGTCTCGCATGCGTATCCTAGTATCTGGACGGACTTTTGGAAGATTGCGCCTCTGGTGTTGACATTGGAGTTTTGCCCAATTTTTTCAAGCATGATGTTGAAGAAATCACCTTGTCTTAAACCTTTCTTTCACATCAAATACATCCGTTTGGTTTTTCCCGACCATAATGGAACAGCGTGAGTTTTCCATTGTCACGTACGGACAAGATTTTCTGTGATGCCAAAACTAGACATTGCTCTATGTAGTTTGTCTCTATAGATGCTGTTATACGCAGCCTTAAAATCGATGAAAGAGTAGTAGGTATCGATTTGAAGTTCCTGGGTCTTCTCCAAGATCTGACGTCGGGTAAATATTTGATCGATGGTGGACTTTCCCGGCCAAACTGATAAGGACCTATCAGGTTATTGACGAAGGGCTTCAAACGTTCACACAGCACGGCAGACAAGATTTTGTAGGCGTCCTTCATGTCGTACCGAATGTACAGGATGAAAAAACGGTTTTATACAACATAAATGTAATAAAATAAAAGATAAACATTTATGCAATTTCAGATTTAATTTAAAAATCCCATAGTGGAAATATAAGAGTAGGAGGAACTGCCTTTCTTATATCGTAGCATTAACAACAAAGCGCATGGATACCATTGTTCCTGGCATCGGCGGATGCAATGGATCCGACTTACTTCTTGCCTTTTTTGCAATAATGTTTGATAATTTATGGACAGTTGTAAGGCTCGTATCATCGACATAAAATATGTGTTGTGGCTGAAATTTGAAACGATCCATAACGTCAAGCAAGTTATTGATGAACTTTGATACATTTGTCTTGTTAGCATCCATTGATCTTGCCTATCTGGTTGGTTCAGGTTTTCGAATGCAAAAGTTTTGTTGCGTTTTAGGAAAGGTTTGAGGAATTCTTCATCTGCCATCTGATTCAAATTCCAGTAAGCTGGCATATGTAGTTTATTATAGCTTGCCTAAAGGTATGCCACTTTTCCAACACAGCTGGTCGTTACTCCATAATATAAATCGGCACAGTGAGCTATGTACGCTTCCAGATTTCCCCTAAAAAAAAACAATACGACGACAAATCTAGCGTCGTCTTGTAGTTTAGGGGGTAGGATAGAGGATAGCGGGGAGCAGTGCAGTGTAGTATGTAGCGGGTAGTTGGTAGCATGTAGAGTGGTACCGGGTAGAGTGGTAATGTTGTAGCTGGTAACGAGATAGCGGGTAATAGTCTAATTGCGGAGAGCTGGGTAGTTGGATAATCCGTAGCGGGTGGAGGTTGTTTACCGGGGTACAAAAGTATATTTCTTATGTTTGAGGCAGTACGAAGTTTATTGGGTCAGCTAGTTTTATTATAAAAATATACTTCGTAGTTTATAATGATCTTGAAAAACTCTATTGTGGGGCCTGTTGGTATCCTATAACTGGGTAAACAGCAGAGTCTCGAGTTTTCAGAACAATTTAAATATCTGCGACGTTAGATATTATAAGCCTGATTTGATTTGCCATTTTCTACTACTTCTTCTGCTGCTTTTATCAACATATTTTTGGATATAATGCCTCTGGAGGTTTATCTTGTTCTTTGTAGTAGCATTTTATATTTTCGCAGTAGGAATCGTGTTAGTTTATCAATTGAAAGTTCCTACGGACATGCAACAATGTAACAAATGTTCACATCTGGACGCAAATTTAACGTTTTCAACGTTAACTGAACACAATTCAGTAGGTACTTTGACTCTTGAAGTTTTGGGTGCATTAAGGACCGAATTGCCAAGATTTCAACATTTAAAAATGAACTTATACAATTTCAGGGTGTACTTAAAGCTCAATGGTACAACCGCCAGTTTTAGTTTCATATCCACTCTCTCCTCTAATGTTTTGGAGCAATAGAAAAATAATTTTTTACATTAAAAACAGCAGTTTTAACGAGGATGTTAAGAAAAATCGTTGGAGACATTTTTGAGAAACTTCGAAACACAAATTCACTCATTCCTCTAATTTTTAAGTTTAAAGTCAATCGGATCAGTGCAGTGGTTAAGGCTGCGGTTTTCGTGAAAACGAAAAAAATGTATCTACTCACAAAAAATCCAGAAAAAAAAATCTCAAAAACAAGGAAATTTTAGTTCTTTTTTAGTCTGTTAACAGTTAAAATTAAAGTAAAAACATAAAACGAGGCGCCAACACGGAAGCTTTGTCTTATGAACTATTTTTAATCTAATTTTGTGATTTCCACAATTTCGATAAAATGCAGTAAGGCCACTGCACCACTCATGACGAAACTTGCAAAATTGTTTGCCAAGCACTTTTGACTTTAAATTTTTGTTTCATTTGCAAAAGTAAACAAATCGGCTCACCTTTTGACCGTCAAATCGAAAATTTTCATAGTTTCGTTGCTGCATCTGCAAAACCAAACATTGGCAACCTTGTCGCCGCCGCCGTGCCGCCGGAGCTTTGAAAATCTTGCACATTTGATTGATTTTTTCTTGTTCTTGTGGTTCTGTGCAAAACAGGTTCCAAGTTGTATTTTTTCTTGTTTCCTTAAATGGAACCTCTGCCTGCACACAATCATACATTCGAAAAGCCGCTCTACTTGTAATACAAAATAAAAAAAAAACAACAAAAAAAAAAAAAAAACAGTAATGGCCGATTGCAGTGTCTGCTTTTGAGTTAGGTTCGTGCAATTGGCGCTTGCCAGATTGTAACTCTGCTACTTGAGTGGGGTGCCAATGCCAGTGGTTGGGGCTTGGGTGGTGCCAACCCACCAGCCACCTATCTGCTTTGACTCGTCTGCACTCATGTAGCTACACATGTACTGCTGCGAATTGATGTAATGCCCTGGCCATGTACAAACACAAAGCACAAGCTATGGGTCCCAGTTACCGGGTTTCAGTGTAAGGTCTCACAGTCTCTCCAGGACCAGGCAAACTTGCTGCTTGCAGCTGAAATGGCTCCACGCGCGTGTTTAAGTATGATCCAACAGATTTTTGCTGTGTTAATGGAGCACCAGAGTGTATAGTAGGCAAGAAGGTAGGTGTATGGCGAAATTGACGACAATGCGACGTGAAGCAGCATCTTGGCCCGTTTTGTAAATGTGTTATTCTGCTTCTTCTGCGGCTGCCAGAGCTGTTGCCCCCCTTTCAAGTGTCTTTACAAATCGAGAGTCTTCAAGTCGCCCCGTCTGCATTGGGAGGGTGTAGATGCACAGGGCTTGGTTTGTACGCCATTGTTCGTTTATTGTGTTTACATAAAAAAAAACCAGTTACCTAACATCCAAAGTACTGCATGTTAGCAAGCAGCGTAATGGTTGGCGGTGCTTGTTGTATGCAACTAAACGGATGCAATGTCGGACCGCCCGGGAGTATCATGTAAGGGTTGGTGGTTAACATAATAAAAATAAATGAGCTTAAATACGAAATAAAATTAAATAAAAAAAGCATTTTCCTCATTGGGTAGTGGTGGTGAGTGCATTCAGGTGTTGCTATAGCCTTTTGTATGGAGCACTTCTCGACTTGTGTTTGGGGCTTGGTAAATGACTTATCAGTCGGCCATCATCGTTGCCACTTTGGATGTTTGCGTTGGCTTTGATTTTTTGATTTGTCTTTAATTGGCCTTTATATTTGAAGATCTCGACTCTCGAGTGTGGGTACTCTTTAGTACGATGATGATAATGATGGCAAAAACATAGTCACCTAGTATGAATCTAGACAGGTTCGCGAGGGGTGCTGTTTGTATCTTGTACAAGGTTTAGTCTTCTTGGAAGTAATACCTGTAACGATGCAATCACATGAGGCTTTGACATTTTTGTAGAAGGATATCTGTGTGACTATTCATAGCTACAAAAAGACAAGTTTGTAGGGAAGGACTGAAGGGAGGATGCAATTAAGTATTTATTACCCACAAAGTAGTTGTTGAAGTATGTGACAATAATTGGCAATTCCATATGAAAATTGGAGGTTTGATTTATTTTTATTGTGTAAACTGTTCATCAATCTAAAATTAATATTTTCTGACGGAAAACACATTAGTGTCTTAAGAAATTCAACAACAATTTCGAGGAATACATATATTAAACATTACCTAACTTTTTATTTCTTTTATGAAGTATATTTCCAATGTTACATTTAGTTAGGAAGACAGTTTGTTCAAAAGGATTTTGAGAAACTCAAATCGAATCGGCCCAACAAATCGGCATACAACAGAACTGTGACCATTTTGCTCTTCTCTAAGTAATCGATGTGAATCCCAGAAAACACTGGCCATTTCCTTTTCGGCCTGTAGGAGTCTTCTCCTTCTCTGGAGTACGTATCCTTTGGTTCGACATGTTTTGTTGATTGTCAAGAAATGTCGCAGAATCTCCTTCGGATTCAGCTTAAATAACGTCAAACACTGCTCTGAAGTCAATCAGAGTACTGACGCTGTTTGCGCTTCTTAACCGGAGTAAGTAAGCGATGCAATCGTGTCTCATGCCCAAAACTGCATCCAGGATATAACTCACAACATCTATTGAAATTAATAAATCTCGCGCACCTTTAATCGGCGGCGCGTCGGTATGCCAAACAAACCGACGCGAAGCAAGAGAGACCAGAGACTTGTTAAATCAATTGGTGACTATTGTCATCAAACAACAAGGGCACCCTTCACAAAAGGATGAATACCTTTACGGGCTACTTCGGCTTATATGATGATCAGGCCATAAAAGGAGGGGTTTTTCCGGCTCTTGCAATTGGATTTGGAGTCACATCAAGTGCCTGGTACTCCAGGGTGTGTGTTGTACGTCGGGGCAACTTCCCGGCTACGAAGAAAAGACTTTAGTTGCGAAGTAACAACAGGTATCGGAAACGGACGGATACACTGATGACGACCCAAGCAAATGTATAAAGGACGACGTATTTCGGATATGCAGGTGAGATGTTAGGTCCTTTAATAGACCGCTTGTTGCCGAATAATTAGCAGAGAACCCTCAACTGCTACAAAGCAGACGTAACCGCTATCCAGAAAATGCGATGGGATGGACCGGATGAAAAACTGCGACATCTACTATGGAATTGCTACCGAGAGCAGCAACAGCGGCTCTTTGGATAAGGATTCGTCGTGGGAAGCAGACTCAACCAAAGAAGACTTGAGCTTCAAATGTGTAAGCGAACGCATTACGACGATCAGAATCAGGGCTGAATTCGGCAACATTAGCCTACTATGCGCGCAAGCCTCCAAAGAAGATAAAAAGGACAACACCAAACACGAGTTCTACAAACTCCTCGACAAAACATATGAGCAATGTTATAGCTATGACATTAAAATTGTCCTTGGCGATTTTAACGCAAAAAGGGACATCTTTGGTGGAACAGTCGGAAAGCACAGCCTGCATGATACCACTTCCGACAATGAATTCAGGCTGATCGAAATGTTGTGGTAGCAAGCAGCTAGTTCCCGCATCTCAACATTCATAAGGGTACATGGAGAACTCCAGATCAATCAACCGTCAACCAGATTGATCACATTGCGATCAACTGAAGGCACTTGTCCTGCATTCTAGATGTTCAAACTTTCCGAGGAGCCAACATTGACATCGACTCGGACCACTACCACATCGTAGCCATGGTAGTGCTACAACTATCCCGACCACGGCCAAAAAAAGGAAACGCTTCAAGAAAATTCAACGTCGGACGGCTAAAATCGCAAGAGACGTCCAGATACTTCTCTGATCGAGTGTCAAAGATACTCTTAAGAAGTCCTAAGCCGCCAACATCAAGCACCAAAGACCAGTGCCAGAAAGCAGTTAGAGATGCCACCTCTAATGTGCTTGGTTTCACACAGCCACCAAAACGAAACTCCTGGTGTGACGACAAATGAATGCCTATGCAGCCAAGAAGGAGCCATGCACAGCGGTGCTGCATAGAAGGACAAGAGCCGCTCGGGAGCTCTACGAGCAAAATAGGATATAGGAATGCCAGCTTCTCAGGAGAAAAAAGAACGAGCATGAGAAGCGTCAGATCAAGGATATTGAGAGAGCCAACAGCAGGAATGAAATTCGGAGGATTTATCGGAAAGTAAAATAGCTGACTCAAGGTCATCGAGCAAGAACAGATTCCAGTAGAGATAAACAAGGCAACATCATTGTAGTATCGTAGTCAATGCTGAAGATTTGGAAAGACCACTTCTGTAGATTGTATAACGGCGACGACGAACAAAACACCGCCGTCAGACAGGAGCCTTTCATCGGACACGATGACAGCCAACAATTCCGTGAACCCGACCTAGAAGAAGTGAAAACCGCAATATCACGGCTGAAATCCAACAAAGCCGCTGGAGCAGATGGACTAGCTGCTGAGTTGTTCAAAGCAGCAGGCGACGAGCTAGATAGCAGCATGCACCAAATCATCTGTAAGATATGGTCAGAGGAATGCATGCCCGATGAATGGAACCTCAGCATTGTTTGCCCGATCCTGAAAAAGGGAGATCCTCTAAACTGCGCCAACTATAGAGGAATAATTCTACTAAACATCGCCTACAAGATCCTCTCTGCCGTAATATGTGAACGTCAATCTGATTGGTCCTTATCAATGTGGCTTCAGGCCAGGAAAGTCAACCATCGACCAAATTTTCACGTTGCGGCAGATCCTGGAAAAGACCTATGGACTCCAAATCGATACCCACCACCTTTTCATCGATTTCAAGGCCGCGTATGACAGCATCTACAGAGACGAACTGTACAAAGCTATGTCTAGATTTGGCGTCCCTGCCAAGCTCGTTCGCTTGTGAAAAATGACGATGGAAAACTCAAACTGCTCCATAATGGTTGGAAACGAGCTTAGGGAATCTTTAGACGTCAAAAACATAATTCTGACAAGACGATGCACTGTTGTGCGAGCAGAGGCACTATCTTTCAAAACTCTGTTCAACTTCTCGTTCTCGCGTACGCCGATCATATTGGTATAATGGGAAGGACACAAAAGCGGCAAAAATGGGTTTAGCGGTAAATGAGGGAAAAACGAAGTATATGCTGTCTTCGAGGAAGGACACCGAACACCGATAGCTCGGACAGAACGTCGAAATAGACGCTTATAACTTTTCGAGGTAGTAGAGGAGTTTGTCTACCTAGGCTCCGAAATTAACATGGGGAATAACACCAGCTGTGCGCGTCGAGATCAAACTAAGAATAACTCTTGGTAATCGCTGTTTGTTTGGGCTAAGAAAGCAATTGAGTAGAAACGCCCTCACTCGAGCAACTAAGGTAAAATTGTGCAACACCTTCATCATCCTAGTCCTGCTGTATGGTGCAGAAGCATGGACCCTGACAAAATCGGATGAAAGTGCCTTAGGCTGTTTCGAAAGGGGTCATCTTTGGCCCTTGTGAATTGACAACGACAACGACCTAGCCGGAAGGGTCAAGGTCCAGAGACTCAGATAAAAAAATAAAAAAAATAAATAAATAGAGTGGCGCGACAGCTCTTGAAGAGCCAAGGCCTAAGTGGCTTACTCTCATCAACAATTCTCTAGGTGCGTGTGAAGAATTGAGGGGCCCTACAATTTTACGCCGATTCCGAACGGCAAAGTTGAGAAGCACTTTTTCATGACAGATGATACTCTTGAAAGTTTTGTCAGTTCTTCGCAAGAGGCAGTGTCCGTGAAAGATGAAATAAAAACTATGGACACGAGTAGGACTCGAACCCACGACGTTTTGCTTAGCAGCCAACGCACCTAACCACTAAGCTACAAGACTCAGATGGCTTGGTCATTTAGAGCGGATGGACACCAATGATCCGGTTTGGAAAGCCTTCAAAACTATTCCCGACGGACATAGAAGGAGAGGAAGACCGTGACTCAGGTGGCGCACTCAAGTGGAAGAGGATCTCAATCAACTTGGAATGTAAAATTTGTCACAGCTAGGTAGGGACCGAGTTGTCTGGCGGAGACTGTTGGTTGAGGCTCAAGTCCACAACGAACTGTAGCGCGACCTTAAGTAAGTAAGTAAGGAATTCCTTTTCGAATGGAAAACTACAGAATTCATTGTGGAAAACTTGAAAAAGCATCTGAAAGTTGAAAATCCAAATTCTAATTATAAAGGGTTATTCAATAGGGACGCTACAAAAGTTTTCTTAAATAAAACAAAAACGGTTTTGAATATCAGTGAAATTCTTTATTCCTGTGGAAGTACATTTAAGTACTTTCGATTATGTATGGAACTCGATTTCTTTTGCATGGCCACCGCGGGCATGCTTGCAGAAGTTCCACACGCGTGAAGCATAAATCGGCCGATACTGCAGCAACTTCACGTTCGATATTCGTACGAAGTTCATCAATCGTCGCTGGCTTGTTGGTATAAGCCATAGATTTGCCGTAGCCCCACAGGAAATAGTCTAACGGCGTTAAATCGCATGAACGAGGCGGACAATTCACAGGCCCATTTCTGGAGATAATGCGCTCATCGAACTTCGTTCTCAATAATTCGATTGTTTGTCCCGCTGTGTGACATGTGGCACCGTCCTGTTGAAACCACATATCGTCCAAGTCCATATCATCCAATTCATTCCAAAAATAATCGGTTAGCATTGAGCGGTAGCGATTCCCATTCACAGTAACGTGCCGGTCTTGATCATCACGGAAGAAGTACGGCCCAATGACACCACCAGCATGTAAACCGCACCAAACAGTGATTTTTTCGAGATGTAATGGTGCCTCGTGAAGCACATGTGGATTGCTGCCTGACCAATAACGCATATTTTGCTTATTGACGAAGCCATCCAGCCAGAAATGAGCCTCATCGCTGAAGATGATTTTTCGATGAAAATCCGGATCATTTTCAAGTTGGTGCTCAGCCCAATTCACGAACATACGACGCTTCTGGTGATCAAGCGGCTTCAGTTCTTGCGTCAATTTGATCTTGTTAGGATGTAGGCCAAGATCTTTTCGCGAAATTCGCCACAACGACGTCACAGAGATGCCCAACGCTTGAGAACGACGTGTGAGAGACTGATTTGGGTCTTCCGCAATTGATGCGCTAGCGGCAGCAATATTCTCAACACTACGGGCGCTTCTTTGTCTCCCTGGCACGGGATCATTTTGTACTGAACCTGCGGATTCAAATTTTTCCACTAGACGCTCAATTGTTGATCTGGCAGGACGATTATGACGACCATAAATTGTAACTAGCGCTCTTAAGGTTTTGACCATTGACTCCGAATTTCGGTAGTAAATTTTAATAATTTCGACTCATTGTTGGATCCTTTTCATGAAAAAATGGCAAACCTTACTGAAGAGAAATGTCAAGAGAGCGGGAAAAAATATGGCGTCGTTTGCTGTCCCTATCGGTCTACTATTGTAGCGTCCCTATTGAAAAACCCTTTATTTTGAATTCTGTGCAATAGTTCGAATGGCTTTGAAATGCAAAATGATTTGACGGAAGACGTACAGTTGGAAAATTTCAAAATTCGAACCCATTCATATAAACACTTTTCATTTTAAAGTGATTTTATTATTCACTCAAAACTCTATGAAAAGTTATAAATTCTGATACTCTCTGGTCTCAGATTTTCAAAACCAGTTGAGCGGAAATTTATGGTAATTCACCTTGTAATAGGAAACTCGACAAGATTTCAACAACGCAACGTCTATGTACTGAAAACAACATGTTATGAAATTAAGACTCAGAAGCTATCTTCTCCAAAAATTTAAAGACCAAACAAAAACCTAAGCGAAAGAAACTTAACAAGTGTTTGAAATCTAAGACATTTTCGTAAAACATGATTTTAGTGCCTTCAGTCACACGTTCTTGAACTGACTTTTGTTGTTAGAACGTGCCATTTAGGTCAATTACCCTTCACCTATCAGCCAGATGCTTCAGATGCTCTTTTCTAATTTCAAAAAGGTAGAATTTCACTATACAAGCAGAACCAGCAGCCATTCTTTTTATTTTCGACCTGACCATAGAAGTGCTTCAACTCCTTTTTTTTGCCTCCTTAAATTTCTGGAGCTAGGAGTTGGGTTTCATTTAGGTTCCAAAGGTGAGTGGGTAAAATGTGATCATGACTCGGACGATGGTTTCTTTGAAAATTAATTTTTGCTCGTCTTCAAGACAAAGTGGACATATTGCTATGCAAGTCATTAGGCTGACAATCGACGCGACGCGACGGCGACGGGTGAACCATTTTCCGGTTGAATGGGTTCAAATGAAAGAATATGGACATCCTCTGGTGCGGTGTGGTTCAGAAAGCGTATCGGCCGTGTCGGTCGGCGGCAAAAATCGCTTATGGCAGTTAATTAAAATATTAGAACTCCATTTCCAACAGTCACACCAGCGATGGGCAAACTAAGCCTGAATCTAGGGAACAATTAATTAATGTAAATCGAAATGCATTCAAAAGTTTGTGCTTTGCATATTGTGGTCAGTTGTGGCGTATAGCTGCGATGATGGAGATGGAATGCTCATAAATAATTCACAAGTACTGGCAGTGTTTTGCCGCAGCTAGTGCAGCGTCGCGTTAGAAGCAGGCAAGAGAGACTGAAACTCAGTAATTAAAAAGGACAGAGATGTTTGTGTCTTTTCCGCTGTCAACGAAAAAAGTCACTGCTGCGGCCTTCTAGGGGCTGTAAGATGTGACGATGATAATGACAACGACTGTGGCTCTGTCTACGCGACAAATGGGACCACCAACCGTCATTTCAGCAGCACCGCTTCGCTCCGCCATGAAAGAAGAGCACAAAATGTCGCGCTTTACTTTTCCAAATTAAACATTCAGAGCACCCGGCATCGAGTGTTTCATTTAATTAACAAAATTGTCTCTTTTCGAGTGGCCCATCAAATGACATCCGGGTTGTGCTTGGCATGTGCCATATAAGAGTCGAGCCCGATCCCATTTATGTCTATAAAATATTTTATATGCATAACAACTTTCCTCAAAAGAATGATTTGAGAATATTTTGGAGGAGACTCGCACTCGAGTAAAAAGTTGAAATAAAATTTTAGTCATATCGTTTTGTTGGTGATTTATTTATTTTACAATTTTTATTGAATCTAATTTTGGGAATGTTTTTGAAAAGAGATGTCTTTGGGCATCGTTTGTGGAAGTTTTCCTCTTGAGTGATAAATTAATTTTATTGAAAGGGTAATGAGCTATTTAGAATGATAATAAAAAATATTAGGGCGGAGCGCGGTTGCAGGGGAAAAAAATAAAGTTGTTTAAATTAAAAACATACCCCCCGCAAAAGTTGTGTTGGTCCCTTAAACAAATGTAGACATTTTTTTTAATTTTTAAAATGACCGCTAGGGGTCGCATGCATAATCTAGATATTCAATTAATTGAAATTATTGTTGCTTTAAGAAACAACGCTAGGTTTGAATGGCGTATGGCGTGGGGGACGGGGGTGGGGAGTTCTGTCACCTAAAAATAAAAATCTACGACTTGCGAAAAAGTTTCAGTCTTAATACTGCAAGAATTTTGGAGACTTTGGCGGCTCGAGCTTTCGCCACTGCATCGTGGGAAGGGGTTGTGTTCGGAGGGTTTGAGCTCGATGACTGATAGGTACTGATAGGTAACGTTATAAAAATAATACATATTATTTTTTTTTTTTTACACTAGCAGAATTGGTCGAAGATAGCTTATAGGTTTTGCCAACATAGTAGACTATGTTATACCACCGGCTTCATCACTTAGTGCAGTGTATGTTGTTAGTAAGCTAACATTACATAACAAACACTCACAATGGATGAAACAAAAACAAGACAGTTAACAAAACAAGATTAATCCATAACTAATAATTACAAACATTAAGTAAACAGAGAAACATTTAAAAGTGTAATAACACTGGTCTTGAGCTAAAGACTTCAATTTATTCTTACTTATATTTAAATCAAATAAGTCTGAGTTGCAGTTTGAAAGCCTACTCATACGTGTCAAGGGCTCATAGAAACCATAGTTGGTACGATGTTTTGGTTCATGTACCAAGTGCTTCCTACGAAAATTATAACCGCCACCCCGATGGTTGAAAGATATAGCGCCAAGTAATTCCGGTGCATCTGTTACACCAGTAATAACTTGATGGAAGAATACCATGTCATTGTTATTTCGTCTACTTGACAATGTTTCCATTTGGAGAGTTAGTAAACGGTTTTCATAAGAGGGCACATTCAAAGGATCACTCCATAGAATACCTTTCAGGGCAAAACGAGTAAAATTTCGTTGAACAGATTCTAGCCTCTCAATATGAATATTGTAATGAGGTGACCAAACTTGGGAAGCGTATTCTAAGTGAGGACGAACATAGCAATAATATAAAGCGCGGGTTATATTTGGATCGCGGAACTCCTTTGACCAACGCTTTATAAATCCAAGCATTGAGTTTGCTTTATTCACGATGTTGTTATGTGCACAGAAAAATCTAATTTAGGGGTAAAGAAAACTCCAAGATCTCTTACGGAAGTTTACAGAATTTTGCTATTACGTACACATAACGGGGCACCATTTATAGCTAAATTAAAAAGTAGAGGTGCTAGATGGCTTACCCTGCGGAACTCCCGAATTAGCAAAAAATGACTTAGAGATAGAATGCCTGAATTTTACTTGGTAAGACCTATTCTCGAGATAAGAGGATATCCAAGTGATGAAAAATGGGGGAAGCCATATGCATTTAGTTTGAATTTAATGATGGCGTGAGAGAGTTGGTCGAAGGCTTTCGAAAAATCTGTATAGACGCAATCGATTTCCTGATCACATTCCAAAGTGCTTACACATTGATTTATAAAAACAAGAAGATTTGTGACAGTAGAACGTTTCTGCATGAAACCATGCTGTTGGTGACAGATGATGTTCCTGCAATGAAATGCCAAACTTTCACAAATAACTTGTTCAAATACCTTAGGAATGCAGGAGAGCTTAGATATTGGTCTATAATTGGTGATGTTGGCCTTATCTCCCTTCTTATAGACTGGTATAATGTAAGCGTTTTTCCAAATTGATGGAAATTTTCCTTATTTTAAAGACAGTTCAGAAATATAACGGAGGGAGATGCTAAGATAGACTTACACTTTTTTAAAACAACAGGTGGAATACCATGTGGACCACTCGAAAAATCATCTTTCAGAACAGAAAGAATGTTTATAATGTCATCAGTCTCTACTGAGATGTTGTTAAACAATACTTGTGGACAGCCACGTAAATACTGAAAAAAATCTTTATCCACAACGGCGGGGAATCGATAAAAGATTTGCTGAAATTATTTGCAAATTCTTCACAAATTTCAGAAGTTAAGTTGAGGGCTACATTATTGCTAGTAAAGTTCATTGGATAAACATCACATTTCTTCTTCGAATTAATGTATATACCAAAGGAAAGGCAATATATATATTTTTTTTTCAAGTAACTTTTTTAGTAACCACATTTGGTAATGATCTAGGAGAAATCAAAGTATTTTTTATAATTCCATCTCTGTTTTTAAAACCACAAACACTCTGGGAGGCTTCTGTCACCAACTTAACAGCTCTTTCAACTGCTTGGCTGTGAGATGGAAGCTGTTTTAAGAAGTTTGACCTAGTTGATTGCTTTTGTTGTACTATTTCCCAAAGGTCTGCCTCGGTAAAATCTTTAAGAATTGTAGGCTCAGTCAAATGGTTATTTTCGATTTGCCACCAATCTATCAATTCGTAGTATTCACCGGCTTCGAAATAAATTTTGGACAACTTCTCCACTGGTGTTGCTGTTGATTGCTGCTCGATTTAATTTCAAACCACATAACAGCGTACACTTTGGCAATGTACTTCAACGATCTGCTTCAATGGCTCATCTGGGGATTCTTTTGACACATAAACCCGAAGGATGCGGTTAGCTGTAGCAAGCCATCTCGAGTGCACCATTGTTCCAGGATTCTTTTCGAAAATTGGTTCTTCTCGGACAACTTTGCTTATATCAGGTAAATTTATTCAAACTGCCTGGTATGGAACGACGCATAAATCTTAACAGTTCTTTTCCAATATCTCCGGCGTACGCGTTCAGCCCTGATGTTTTGCCGTAAAGTTTCTCAAACAAGTGTCTTAGAGGCAACTCATTGGCATGTAGCAAGCAAATAGACTATTGCAAAGGACGGCGTATTCAACTTGCCGAAAAATTCCACCCCTGAGCCCGGTATTAACATTTGTACCGTCGCAACCAATAACATTTAGGTTATTCACTGAGATAGCTACTAGATTTTTCGAGGAAGCTTATTATTGACTTTGTGATTGTTTCTGCTTTTCCATTAGGGTTCTCCAACTACATTACCTTTGGAAGTTTTTGTTACGCCCTTCCGAACGTCAAAGTAGATCCCCAAAGGATACTGGTTAGACATCTGATCTGCTTGCATCCTTGATTTGGATCTCTCCCTCCTCGATTTGCTTCTATCAGCTTTATGCGACTGATCCTTACTTACTTACTTACTTAAGGTGGCGCTACAGTTCGTTGTGGACTTGGGACTCAATCAACAGTCTCCGCCAGCTAGCTCGATCCTTAGCTAGTCGTCTCCAGTTTTGCACTCCAAGTTGATTGAGATCCTCTTCCACTTGAGTGCGCCACCTGAGTCGCGGTCTTCCTCTCCTCCTACGTCCCTCGGGAATAGTGTCGAAGGCTTTCCGGGCAGGAGAATTGGTGTCCATTCGTTCTAAATGACCGAGCCATCTGAGTCTCTGGACCTTGACCCTTCTGGCTAGATTCATGTCGTTGTACAACCCGCAAAGTTCGCTGTTGTATCTTCTTCGCCATTCCCCTTCAATGCACACGGGGCCAAAGATGACCCGAAGAACTTTCCTCTCGAAACAGCCTAAGGCACTTTCATCCGATTTTGTCAGGGTCCACGCTTCTGCACCATACAGTAGGACTGGGATGACGAGTGTGTTGTACAGTTTTACCTTAGTTGCTCGAGAGAGGGCTTTTCCACTCAATTGCTTTCTAAGCCCAAAGAAACAGCGATTAGCAAGAGTTATTCTTCGTCTGATCTCGGCGCTGGTGTTATTGCCGTGTTTATAGCGGAGCCTAGGTAGACAAACTCCTCTACTACCTCGAAGTTATACGCGTCTATTGTGACGTTCTGCCCGAGCCGTCGGTGTTGGGTGTCCTTCCTCGAAGACAGCATATACTTCGTTTTTCCCTCATTTCCCGCTAAACCCATTTTTGCCGCTTCTGTCTCAATTCTCACAAAGGCGCCATTGACATCACGCTGTGTTCTTCCCATTACATCAAAATCATCGGCGTACGCGAGAAGTTGAACAGATTTTTGGAAGATAGTGCCTCTGGTGTTGACGTTGGAGTTCTGCACAATCTTCTTAAGAACGATGTTAAGGCTATGTCTCAAGGCAAAAAAATGAAAGGCACTTTGTGCGAAACTTCATAGCGCCCACAATTGTTTGAATATTTTAATGAAATAAAATTATTTTGGTTTGAAAAATGTTAAGCTACATATATAGTTAAAAATTTTTGTCCTTTTAATTTAACTTCAACGTGAAAACTTCATAATATCTCAAAAAATCCAAAGATTTTGACATAGGCTTGGTTCCCCCTCCAGGAAATCCGTAAATATGATTTTTTTATTTTTTTTATTTCTTAACTTTCAAGAAAAAATGATGCTACAGGTCGCCACGAGCTTCTTTTTTCGAAATTGTTTACCATTTTCGTTCAATTTTATACCAAAAACTATGAAAAAATGGCAAATTTTCGAAAAAGTATGTCCACGGAACCACGTATATCTTCCAAGATATTTAAGCAAATTTAACCAAATAAACGGTTATTCAAAGCCTGAAAACAGTAAAATAAACACAATTTTTCTTTTGTTTCTAACATATATATTTTATTGATTTTGAGGCGTAAAACCCAAAAAAAACAGGATATTTTTAACTTATTTTTTGGTTGGGCCGTCAGGAAAGGGCCAAAAACCTTTTTTTTTGGTCGAATTTATTTTTCTATAAAACTTTTTGAGTTTTTATAGGTCGACGCGAAGCTAGTTTTTTCATTTTCTTTCTCTAACATTTTTAATATGCAATACAAAATGACAACTCTTGTCACAAGTTTGTGAACAAACCAGAGTAAATACAGCCAATTTTTTTGTCTTGAATTTTTTTCTGATATCTTCTTTATTGCTTTTTATAAAAATAAAGGTTCATTTGTTTTCAGTTTTCAATATTTTAATATTGTAAAATCTATCTATTTTAAACATTTTACTTAGAAAATTCGAGTTGTCACACACACATAGAACAAGCAGTTCAGCAGTTTTCCGCTAACAAAAGTGGCGCTTATTCATTTCTCTTTTCTCTTTTTGTTACTTGTTCTCTCGACTGGTTTTACTCAGCAACAACAAAGCAATACGCATAGTTCAACAGGTTTGGTAAACGATACCGATTTTTTATTTTCGTTTTTAGAGGAGAGTTTTTGTGATCATTTTCTGTCACTGAGAGATCGTGGACTCAGGACTGGGATGAATGTGAAGCGCTTGTATTTTTTTTCCTTCACTGATAAGTTTGTAAAGATGATGACTGATGACACCTTGAAATAACGATTCTTTTTCCAATAGGGTCATACAATTTCTTGAAGCTATTGGAAAAAGTGACGTGCAATTTACATAGGCCATCAAGGACGATTATTTTGATGTATGTTGTTTATATTCATAGCAAGGCCCCGCGTCGCGTTGGTGGTGACGGCAGCCAGCGTGGTGAAGCGTTGATCTTCGTTGTTCGTGAATTTTAGAACAGAAAACAATTTTTTTTGTAATTTCTCATTTTTATTTTCCTTATCGTACATGGACGGTGACGTACAGTCTCTAATTGGGTAGTTTATATTTTTAGGGATGTGCATTGCCAATAAACACATAAGAGGCCATATATAGAAAGGGAACCAAATTGGTTGCTTTGAGGTAGTACATACAGATATGTTATATGTAATGATAATACTTTTTTTTGTTATCTAATAAGTTAGTCATTTGTTGCATAAGAATCCTTCCTTCTCACTAAGAACTGTTGTATTTATCTCTCGCTTATTGGACACAGTGTGTCCAGTTCATTTAGACTAAAACCGGTTTTGTAAGCAAGGGAAGCAAAGTATGAATCGCACTGAAGACGAAGACTAAAACTAACACATTCACAGAAGTTAACCAGTTTTAGGTACTCACACATACAAAGTAGGTTCACGTATGCATTTCTTCCCTCAGACTATAATCGTCTTGTGTTACAAAAATGTTTCATCTCGTGTGTGCAGTCCATTCCATTGGCCTAGTGCTATCTCCATTTGTAAGCAGGAAATATATAGGTATATACATAATGTGCATGCGAATAATTTGTACATCATCGTAAGAGGAAATTTTGTTCAATTACATTTTTCATTGAAACGTTGGTGAGAACTTTTATATCAGCTACTGTAGCAGGCACCTACAGTGGTTTGGATTGATTGATAAAATAAATAAAAAACGAGATTGGATATTTTAGTACTGTTTTTTTTTTATTTATTTAATTATTTTTTTTTCAAATTATTATACACATTGAAAGAATGAGAAAATAAATTAATTCTGGGGTTATAATGGGGTCATTTTCCATAAATTTATTGCTGATGGTGACAGCAATGTTTACAAGAGGCTTTTGGAAGCTAACGAAAGACACCAGATATAACCTGAGCAGTGGAAAAATTGTATCATCTTCTTTAGAAAAAATAATAAAAGGACACAATTTTTTTTTTTATAATATGCACGCACTCAAGGGGTTTTTGCTTCCTTTTTATGCCAAAGCACAGTGCGAGCGTTAGGGAAAGTGGGATAGACGGAGAGGGTTAAGGATGAGGTGTCGGTTAACATTGGTATTGAATTCCTGAATATAGCAGTGCCTGGGGAAGACAGAGTGTGGTAGCGAGTTCCACATTCGCGTAGTATGGCTATAGAACGATTCTCTGAACATGACCGTGCGTCCGAAGTCGGGCTCGAGGGTGAACTGATGGGCATTCCTGGGGGCGCGGGTATTACGGTTGAATATCTTAAGGGGAGGAATGCAGCTGACTATTTCACTAGAGCATTAACCATAGAAGTAACGGTAAAAGAGGGTGAGGCATGAGACGTTACGTCGATGTTCGAGTGACGTAAATGTCTCAACGATGGTATGGTCACCAATCATCTTAAATGCTCTGCTCTGTATACTGTCCAAAAGACGATGCTGGAGCACCAGCCAAACGTGGGAGCTGTACTCAAGCTTTGGACGTACATATGTTTTGTAGATAATAGCCTGATCAGAAGGGGAGATAAAATTCTTGCATCGTCTTGAAAAACCTAAACATCTTGCGGCATTTTTGGTGACATCGCATATGTGATCATTCCACAAGAGGTGATCGGTGATACACATACTGAGAATCTCGAGATGTTCGGACAGTGGCAAGGAGGTATGTCTCGCTTCAACGATACAAGACAGCATTGAGTTTTCCAAGCATTAAACTCTACTCGGTTTTGTATTCCCCATTGAACAATGCTGTTTAAGTCAGAGTTTAAGGAGCTTATCATATTGAGCCGTTGCAGTTCCACATCCCAAGAGGAGGGATGTGAGTCTGGGAACGGATATGAAAAGCTAAGGGTATTATCGTCACGTCAGCGAAACAATGAATAGGATTAGAAGTAACAGACAAGAGATCATTTATGAAAATGAGGAAGAGGTTCGGAGACAAAACGGAGCCCTGGGGCACACCAACATTTATATTATGGGTTTCAGACTTGAATCCGTCCAATACAACTTGTAGAGAACAATTCAAAATAAAGGTTCTAATCCAACGAAGGAGGGACTCATCAATACCGAAAGCACGCATTTTCGATAAAAGAGCCTGGTGCCAAACTCTATCAAATGCCTTTGAAATATCAAGTGCAACAATCTTACTTTCTCCACAACGATGTAAAGATTTGTTCCACTGTTCGTGAGATAAGCCATCAGATCACCAGTGGACCTGTTGCTGCGAACGCCGTACTGCCGTTCATTAAGAAGTTTCGGTCTTCAAGATATTTCTTAAGTTGATAATTTATCAGTGTTTCCATGACCTTAGAAAGAAGGGAAGTAAGTGCAATCGGACGATAATTGGAGGGAGAGGAGGATTCACCTTTTTTGGGTATAGGCTGGACAAATGCTGTTTTCCAACTGCTCGAAACGAGCCCAGAAGAATAGGTTAGATGGAAAAGCTTACGCAAGCGTGGAAGAATACCTCTTCAGAACAATAGCGGGGATAGCATCTGGACCAGCGGATTTGTGTATGTTGAGATCTTTTAGGACCCTCGCTACAGCACGAGTGCGAAAAAAGATTTTTCCCATGGAATTATTGACGTGCTGCTAGGAGCTTTTTCTTTAACTGGGATTTTTTGACACGAGAAATTTGCGGATATGACACAATGGCCAGATCGGCCTAGAGGCGATAATACACTTATTGTATATATATCAGGGTCAGAGGTAAGGAACAAGTCAAGAGTGTTTTCTGCTTGGCCGTCAATGTGCAACAATTTATACTGTAGGAACAGCCAAGACGATAATAAACTGAAAATGCTGCAGGACGATATATTAAATGTAACGTACCACGTTTTTGGAAGTCATTCGAAGTGTGCTCAGTATTTTTGCGTCGGTGTGGATACCGTTGGAAAGAGCTATATCCAACAACTTGAACAACTGATGGGGTGCTGGACTGTAGCAAAGCCTTCTATTCGGGTGCAAACAGTGTCCTGTGCCAATACATGGCTGGAAAAAGAATAACATTTCCTTCGGCCAATCGTAAAGCAATAGATGTGCTCTTACCATCGTTTCAGTTCGATTCAAAAAGGGCGTTCACCGAATATGCTAAGACTCTTAATCACAGTGAAACTAGTACGAAGTGAAACAAAAAGACGGAATGAGCTCCGCAAGAGGAAACTTTTTCGAAGTTCTTAAAAAAACTGCTTCAAAAACAAAGAAAGCATAAGACTCCTGCTGATTGAAATTGAAATAATGAAGTTGATGATCTGCATAATGAAGTTGGCATGGAATACTGAAAGAGAATTCTAAGACCGTTTGTATACAAATTATATACTAAGAAGAACAAACAAGAAACCAGGCGAATTTTTGAAAAATAGCATGAACTCTGAAAGGAAATGGTTACAGCTTCCAAATTTTGGAAAAATATACAAGTTCCGAACACCAGTCAGCTTTCATAATTAAGTGAAAGCTTCTCTTTACGGCTTTTTTTTCTCTTCGAGTGTCGCCTGGGAATAAAAAACGAAAACAAAGAAATAGAAAAACTGGAGATAAGGCAGATATTAACGTGGAAAAATGTGGCTTTGTTGTTGATAGTGAAATTCATTTTCTTGGAGCAACACCTGATCGTTTGGTGGGAAATTCAGCTATTTGTGAAGTAAAATGTCCTTCGTCTGCAAAAGCTATGGCAATAGACGAGGCTGAAGGATTGAAAAAAATAGCTTATTTGCAAAAACAAGGTGATAATTGGGAGCTCAAAAAACACACGATTACTATTACCAAGTTCAAGGACAAATACATATTACTGGCCGCGAAAAATTTTATTTTGGCGTATGTTCTTCTTGTGATTTCACATGAACAACAATTGTAAAAGACAACGAATTCTGGCAGCATAAAATGAAAGAAAAACTTGTTTCGTACTACAATAATCATCTACTTCTAGAACTGTGTGACCCCAGAGTACCAAGAAACATGCGTGTTTGGAATACTGAAGACGAAATTCAAAAATGAATACAAACCCGGAACAGCATGCCTCCACATTTTTTTTTTAAAGAACACCTGAAACAGTGCTCCAGAATTAATTTATTTTCTCATTCTTTCAATGTGTATAATAATTAAAAAAAAAAAAAATTAAATAAATAGAAAAAAAACAGTACTAAAATATCCAATCTCGTTTTTTATTTATTTTATCAATCAATCCAAACCACTGTAGGTGCCTGCTACAGTAGCTGATATAAAAGTTCTCACCAAAACGACAGATATTCTTCAACATTCAATGAAAAATGTAATTGAACAAAATTTCCTCTTACGATAATGTACAAATTATTTGCATGCACATTATGTATATACCTATATATTTCCTGCTTACAAATGGAGATAGCACCAGGCCAATGGAATGGACTGCACACACGAGACGAAACATTTTTGTAACACAAGACGATTTTAGTCTGAGGGAAGAAATGCATACGTGAACCTGCTTTGTATGTGTGAGTACCTAAAACTGGTTAATTTCTGTGAATGTGTTAGTTTTAGTATTCGTCTTCAGTGCGATTCATACTTTGCTTCCCTTGCTTACAAAACCGGTTTTAGTCTAAATGAACTGGACACACTGTGTCCAATAAGCGAGAGATAAAATAAAGGATTCTTATGCAACAAATGACAAATTAGAGACTGCACTTCATCGTCCATGTATGTAAAATAAGAAATAACATAAAAACTTTTTTGTTCTAATATTCACGAACAACGAAGATCAACGCTCCGCCCGCCGGCCGAACATGCGCCGCCGCCGCCGGCCGGCACCGAAACGAGATGCTACAAATACAAACAGGAGACATCAAAATAGACATCGTACATCGTTGTCGCCTTGGTGCTTCGTTGATCTTTGATTTTGTATGTACCTACTTATGAAGATCTGCTAAATGAAAGAAAAATGGAATATAATGAAGAGAAGCAATAAGGAAAATATTTGCTCTCATAGTTTCATAACACAAAAAATGCTTGCAATAAAGAGAGCAATATAACGCACCAATACATGCGCACACTTTTACTTGAGTTTTGAGTTTGCATTTTCGTGAGACCCCCCTTAAAGAAATCGCATGTCAGCGCATCGCCGTGTCTGTATCCTTTTTTGACGTCGAAAGATTCCGTGAGCTCGTTGCCAACCTTGATGGAGCAGCGTGAGTTCTCCATCGTCATTTTGCATAAGCGAAAGAGCTTGGCAGGGTCGCCAAAACTAGACATAGCTTTGTACAGTTCGTCTCTGTAGATGTTGTCATACGCGGCCTTACAATCAATGAAAAGGTGGTGGGTATCGATTTGGAGTTCATAGGTCTTTTCCAGGATCTGCCGCAACGTGAAAATTTGGTCGATGGTTGACTTTCCTGGCCTGAAGCCACATTGATAAGGACCAATCAGATTGTTGACGAAAGGCCTCAGACGTTCACATATGACGGCAGAGAGGATCTTGTAGGCGATGTTTAGTAGACTTATTCCTCTATAGTTGGCGCAGTTTAGAGGATCTCCTTTTTTCAGGATCGGGCAAACAATGCTGAGGTTCCATTCATCGGGCATGCATTCCTCTGACCATATCTTACAGATGATTTGGTGCATGCTCCTATCTATCTACCAAGGGAAGCTTACTACTTTATAAATAGAGCCTTGTTAAATTTGTTAATGTTCATAATTCATATTATAACACTGAAAACAAAAATCAAAAAAAAAAAATTTGCAAACGCATTGCGCGACCCCTAGCGGCGAAAATAAAAATTTACAAAAAATCTTAAAATGCATTTCTTAACCATATGCAACTTTTGCGGGCAGTATGTTTTCGAATTTCTAAAAAAAAATCGCTCCGCCCTAATTGTATATCCTCATCTAAAGTTTTGTTTTCTAAAAACAAATAATTTTTAAAAAAATTATATATTGTTAAGGTTCTCCTGACAATGAAAGAATGAGAGTGGCAATGTGGTCTAATGTGACTGCGCTTGTTTGCAGCATTTTTCGAGAAGATGCGCCTTGTAGAAAAGTTTAATAGCAGCGGTACTTGTTTTCGCCTTTTCTTCGGTATGACGGTTTCAAGCACAGCTTTCTTGCATCGACCGATGATATCGATGTCGTCCGCATAGCCTAGGAGAGCTGTGTGGTCTTGTTGAAGATAGTGTTTTCCGTGCTAACAACTGCCTTGCGCACTATCTGCTCCAGGACTATGTTGAAGAAGTCACATGACAACGCATCTCCTTGTCTAAACCCTGCGCATGTTTGGAATAACTCGGATGAGCTGTTACCCATTTGCACACTGCACTGCGTATTGTTAAGCGTCATGCGGCACTGCTGGATCAGATTGTTTGGGATCCCAATTCAGATACCATTATAAGCTCTTGCTGGTGGATGCTATCAGAAGCGTTTTTGGAGTTGACGAAAAGATGTTGGGTTTCTATTGAAATTCGTTGGTCTTTTTCAGAACCTGCCTCAGTGTGAATATTTGGTCTATCGTTGTTCTGCTTGGCCTAAGGCCACACTGGTACATGCCGATTATTGTGTTGCAGATCGGTTAAAGGCGCTCACACAGTAGGTACGTTGGATAGGATTTTATATGCAATATTAAGCAGGGATGTGCCGCTGTAGTTTTTGAATGACATAGGATTCGCTTTTTTTGTAGATAGGGCATATGGAGCATATCAACCAGTCATTGGGCATGCATTCTTCCGCCCACTCTTTGTTAATGACCTGGTGCATGCGGATCATCTAAAAACCTCCTTCATATTTAAAGAGTTCCACAGGCATGCCATCTAACCAGTTGAACTTGCTTTTTTTAGCTTTTGGATGGCTCTTTCTATTCTGCGCTGGTGGCTGGGACTGGGTCTTCATTGACTGGTCTTGCTTCTCTTTCGTCATTAGCTCGCTCAACATTTAGTGCATTCAGCAGCTGTTGAAAGTGATGCTTGAAAACATCCACAATTCCCTGTGCTTTGGTTCCCTTCACTGTTTCGAAGAGCCTGTGTCTCAGTTCTGAAGCCAGAAGCTAATTGCTTTGACCTTTTAAAGAAACGCCGGGTCTTGTTCTCTGCCCGAGACTCGTTTATATCCTTGAGCTGAGAAACTGCGTATGCTCTTTTCATCCTTCACAGGGTCTTTTTCTCGTTTCTCCTTTTTGCTCGGTACTCTTCTCTTGCTGCTCTTGTTTTCCGTTGCAGGTGCAGCATCTGCAAATGTGCATTTTCCGTCTCTCTTTTCAATAAGGCGGTTCTTTTGTCCCTTGATAGTCGATCTCGAAACTTAGCCACTACCAGAAAGTGGTCACAGTCGACATTTGATTCTCGAAAAGTGCGCACGTTCAAGATTTTTTTTTTTATAATAAACACACACCCAAGAGGTTTTTTATACCCTTGTTATGTTATCAGAAGGAAGGGGTTGGAGAGGAGGTGCCGGTTTACATGGTCTTAAATTTCTGAACACTGCAATGATCGGGAAAGACAGAGTGTGGAAGAGCGTTCCACATTCGTGTAGTACGGCTAAAGAACGATTCTCTATACTTGAGCGTACGACCGAAGTTGGACTTGAGGGTAAACTGATGGGCATTCCTGAAAGCGCGGGTATTACGGTTGAATTGTTTAAGGGGTGGAATGCAACTGGCTATTTCACTAGAGCAATTACCGTAGAAGTAACGGTTGGATGCGTGCCTTGCGACTATAGCATATGGTCGATTTGGTTGGATTCGACCATCCGGAGATTGCCGTGCAAGGTTGCTGTGTAGATCTTTCGTCTTGGAAACCTAGTGCTACTTATCACCGTATAACGAACTGCAGCAAAGTCGATTAGTTGGAAGCCGTTATCTGTTGTATTTTGTGGAGGCTGTGCTTTCTAGCTAATCCGCCAAAGATGTTTTCCTTGCCAATTTTAGCATTGAAGTCTCCGAGTACGATTTTGACGTCGTACTTTGGACAGGCTCCGTAGCCTTTACCCAGGAGGTCGTAAAAATCCTCCTTGCTAGACTCCTCAGCATCATCGGTAAGGGCGTGTGCACATATTATGCTGATGTTTTGTAGTGTGACCTTGATGCGGATTACAGCCAGGCAATCACTATCCAGAAATCCTGCATGACTTTGGATCTAAGCCGATTTCCACGACGAATCCGCATCCAAATATGCACATTCTTTGATGACAGCTGTATCGAATGTCACAATTTTTCCTTTTTATTTTTCCTTTTTATTTTTCCTGATCCTTTCCATCATATTTCCTGGATCGCAGTAATTTCAGCTTATACTGCGTAAGGACAAATTTAAGTTTTTGAGTTGCACCTGGAGTGTAGAGTGTTCGTACATTCTAGGTACAAACTTTCAAAGCATAGTCCGTTGTCATCCGGGTCTGGTTACCGCTAGAGGGGGGTCATTATCCGATTCTCTGCCTATCTCTCTCATAACTTCATGTTTTTTTTACTGTGGGGGGTTGTTAGCCCCTTGCACTAATCTCCGAATTTGAACAGCATATGTCCCCAGATCCGACAACACCCAACCACTTGCGTACTTATTTCTACTTATAGTCCTCCGAGTGACTTAAAATTTAGAAATAGAATTCGATAAAGAATTTGTATTAGCGGTTGCTTTGTTTTTATTAAAAAAAAAAATAATAAATAAAAAGAATCCAGGGACAGCCTTTTAGAGTCAAGGCCTAAGTGGGTTACTCTCATAAACTATTCTCTGGGTGCGTCTGAAGAACTGAGGGGACCTACAATTTATAGCCGATTCCGAACGGCTTATTCGAGAAGCACTTTTTCATGACAGATGAAGTTTTGTCAGTTTTTTGCAAGAAGCAGAACCCGTGCAAAATGAAATAAAAACTTAAAGGCACGAGTAGGAGTCGAACTCATCACGACGTTCTACTTAGCAGTCAACACACCTAACCACTAAGCCCCGGGCTTAGTAAATAAGATCAAATCAAGAGTAAAATTACATTTTTGTCAAAAACGCCTCCTGCCATTTTGTGACACCGTTTTCGTAAATTTATTCTTAAAATTGTTTACCAATGTTTTTCACTCCAACAATATTGCTTTTTGGAGTGAAACATTTTCCGACGTAAGCCTCTTGAAAAATCTTAATTTGTAGTAAGCAAAACTTGTATACTAAGACTGGATCTTGGTCGTCTAAAAAAATCCGTTTAGGTATATTAGTTTTTGTTCACATTCGTTGCCAATTTGAAATGCTCAACGAATTTGTGTTAGTTCATCTGTATGGTCTTATAATTTAAAATGGCCGACGAAAAACGTTGCTTCCGCTCAAAAAGTATTCCTACAAATCTTCACAACACAAGAAATACAACCAGAGGTGAAAGGATCTCCAAAGTAATTGCCACAATTTATCAAACAACTTCAAATGACAATGAGGTGCGTGTAAATAAACGTATAGTGGGTTCCTTTTTCCCCAGCCTATTTGACCAGAGACGATGGCGTTTGCTGTCCATCAATCTGAAACCGGAGGCGCTTGTTGACACAAAGTTATTAGCTTTTCGACAAAACATAACCAACTTGCGCACTTTTATCGAAAAAAGTCCCAGTGAAGGAAATTCTTGCGCCGCCATTGTGTCGTCGTTCAAGAGGATCCATGCGTCCGTTGCGTTGTCGTTGTGGTTGTCTTAAGTTTGAATGACAAAAAAACACCTCCGACTTTCATGTTCACCGGCAAAAGCTATTCGCGGGGATTGGGACTGTTGTTTGACGGAATCTTCGGCCTGATGAAGTGTCAGAAGTTCGTCATTGATAATGATTAGATGGCAGAGATACACGCACAACGCATTTTTATCGCATTATCTCTGATCGCATTGTGTGCTCTGTTTGTGTTTCTTTTTTGTATCCCCACATTCGATTGGGGTCCATAAAAATGCATCGAAATGTGCTTTAAAAAAAAGTTGCGACTGAATGGCGTCTGGCTGGCGGCGGAAACACACTTTTTTTTTTCGTTTACTATTTATTTAGTTTTTAATTGAACTGATGATTTCTATTGATAGAATGTTTATCTAACGCTTTGTGGTTGAACATCAAGAAGCCCTGTTTTGTTGGTTTTGGAGGTTGGAGGCGGGTTGGCAGAGGTTTGGTGGTTTTGATAACAAAACTGGGCGGTGAACGAATGTGTTCTGTATGAGAGTAAAGGTAACATTTGCACTGCGGACATAGAATAACTTTTATTTGCTGATTGCAAGTAGACTATTCTGAGTGTGGCGCCATGGAAAGAATTGTGTTTCAAAGGAGGTTGACGTTGTTTGTTCAGTTTGAGACTTGGAGCTGGGTCTGCACAAAAGAAAAAACAGTAAGCAACTAGTTCGAGTCAGTTTTTTTGTACACAGAATTTATTTCAAATCGAAACTTTCCACTATTCTGAAACGAGGTTTCGAATGAACTTAGTTCAACTGAAACGTCTAAGAAATCCTATCTTTATAGCCTTAATAAATAAGTTCAAATATTGTATTTAATTGCCAAAGTCTACAACTCAGCGCAGTTATCAACAGTTCAATCAGTATTACTGCTTATGGCTTTGAAGGAGATAATTATTCAACTTGCTTAATTTTTCCACTCCCCTAATTTCTGAAAGTCATAATTCTTTTGCAAGTTTCTTCATAGTTTCAACAGTAGAAAACTTATGTTAGAAAATGGTCAAACAATTATGAGATCAAAAAAGATTGTATTCATCAAGCAAACACTGATTCATGTTGTTATACAATTTATCAACTTGACCCTAAAACAAAACAAACAACAAATGCGTTGAATTTGAATTAAAACACAATTTAGAAGTTAAATGCGCTTATCTCGATTACTTTCTATGCTTTGTTGAGCAAAATATTAATACTGTCGACGTCGAGCGGCGAATGTGAGAGATATATAGGTACTTCTACCTCTTTGTGCAACAACCGTGAACAAAAATTAAACTATGAAGATTATGTATCAATTTTAACTGAATAGAGAAACCTTAGACAAAAAGCTAGTTAACAAACATTTAAACAAACAACAAATAAACAAATGGCACTGCGTTTAGTTAACATTTGTGTTAGCTTCTGTATAATTGAAAAAATAAGATGTCAGGCGTGTCAAAATTAAGAAGTGTTATTATTACAACAATTTATTAAAAATGAAAATAATTTTCGTTTCATTTTTGGCAATAATATGGCAATAGAAACTTCAGTAGTTCTATTCAAAACGTTTACTAAGGTACCTATTTTTCTATTCATATTTTTTTTTTTTTTTTTTTGTTAGTATGGCGAAGCTCGGAGAAAGCACATAGCTAGTAGAGTAACTTGGGGAAATGTGGTACACTTTGATAACGCGGTATAGGCAGGTTTCTAAATAACTAAGCATGCCCTTACACTTATTTTTGAATCAACAGGTTAAGTTATGAAAAAAAGAAAAGTAACCGTGTTCAAAGGTCAAAAAATTTGAAAAAAGCTGAACAAAATATTGAAAATAAAAAATCGTATCCATTCGAGTTTTTTGGCTGGTCAAAGAAAAGTGTTTGTTTTTGTGTCAGTTTTGTGTTTTCTAACCGGTGTTTTATTTAGTTCGAACAAAATATTTAGTAATTTCAATGGAATAATAATTGTGGTTTAATTTATTTTTTATATAATATATATAAAAGAACAGCCTAATTTTTGTGTTCGTTCGCTAACCGGGCACACTGGTTGACCGATTTTCCTAATTTCTTCTCTAAATGCAAGAGGTTTTAGGGTAGAAGGCAAAAATAAGATGTATACTTTTCAAATCACAAATGGTTAAATTTTGAAAAAATTTTAAAATTTTTGTATTTCGCACAACAAACAAAACTGATCAATATACAAACACTCAATTTAATTTGAAAATTTTGTCAAATATTTTTTTTTTTTCAATAAAAAAATCAAAAAAAAATTTCAGTGAAACCAGGAAATTATATTTGAACTAGCTGACCCGGCAAACGTTGTTTTGATATATGAAATTTCTCGAGTATGAAAATATGTATGTATATCTTATTTATTTTTAGTGGGTAGTGAATGAAAAACATGGTGTGCTCAAATTTAAGCCACAAACAGACATTATTTAGCTTTGAGTCAATAGTCATTGCAAATGCCAATCTGATGGGGAATTGAATGCTTTCAAATTGAAATGTGCCAGTTGCTTACGAAAAAACCGTTTTGCGATTAAAGCATTGCCACAATTGAATTGGTTGCTCGACAACAATACTACGTTAAGGACAATTATAAAATTGCATTGGATTCAGAATATTTGCGCAAATTTCAGCCGAAGTTAAACGATCAACAAAAGTACCTAAGTGTATGACACCATATTAGATATGCAAGTTGTGATCAGTCTGAGTGGTGGTATATATTTTTGTGATGCACCCGATGGAATGGGGAAACCATTTTTGTTATCATTAATTTTAGCATCAATAAGATCTGAAATTAAAAAAAGAGTTGGCTCTTTCTTCTTCTGGAATAGTGAGCACATTTTTAGATATAAAACTGACATTACAATATTTCAAAAAAGTTGGTTATGGCCGCATATTTGTGTGGGATGACAGCACATGGCACACAAAAATTTACTTGAAGCCTTTAACCGCAACTTGAAGAATTTAGAGCTCTGAATCTTTTTGTTGCTGAGGACAAACTTTGTCGATTATACCACGGTCAACTGCTGCAGACGAATGGAGTCGTTTAAAAACTTCTATTTCAGGAAACTTACATTGGCCAATTATTGGACATTAAAGAGAGAGAGAGAGAGAGTGGCGCGACAGATCTTGAAGAGCCAAGGCCGAAGTGGCTTACTCTCATCAACAATTCTCTAGGTGCGTGTGAAGAATTGACGGGACCTACAATTTAACGCCGATTCCGAACGGCAAAGTTGAGAAGCACTTTTTCATACTCTTGATACTTTTGGAAGTTTTGTCATTTCTTCGCAAAAGGCAATGGCCGAGAAAGATGAAATAAAAAATTTGGGCACGAGTAGGTCTCGAACCTACGACGTTCTGCTTAGCAGCCAACGCACCTAACCACTAAGCCATGGGCACTATGTATTGTGAAATGATTGCAAATGAGTGCTATAAAAACAAAAATGGTTGGGCACTATCGGACATTGGAAATGGAATAATTTCACTTGATTCTGAAGGCCGAATTTCACTTCCAAACAATTTTTATTGTAATGCAAATCCACGGAATGAGTTGATTCAAGATGTCTTTCCAAGCATTGAAGCATTGAGTTGAAGTGCAATAATGGCTGGTACAGATTAAAGTCTTTCTAAAATCGATGCAACAATTTATTTTGAACTAGACAAATTAATGCATAATTTTTTGCTCACAAGTCGTTTGATTGGTTTGACACAATTTCAAATGAAAACGATGTAGTAAATTTTACAACGAGACGGAGTTTTTAAATTTTTTGCATTTATGTACCAGGACTGCCTCCACATGTTTTAACTCTAATGAGCATTACTATGTTTCGGGACATCAATCAACTTAAACTTTACAGTACTACAAGACTAGCCGTGAAGAAGTCAATGGCATACGTCTTTAGTTTCCTGTTCGACTTGAGTTCCATGAAAAATAAATAAGACGCAAGGTCAATCTTTCAAAATATGTGGTTTTGATTTAGAAATTTCTGTTTTTCCTCATGGTCAACTTATACAGGGTATCCTATAATTTGTCTGCCATATATAATTTGGGATGTGATTCTTGGTCATATTCTTAGAAAATAATCCTTCTAAGACAAAGTTACTTTTTCATCACTTTTTGACGATTAAAAAAAGGCTAACTTTGTATTTAAGTGGTGTTCAATTTTTCTTGCCCGAGCAAAGTGTTGACTTTAAGATATTTTTTTTTTTTTCAAATAATTTACGCATTACGAACATAAAGTTTTCTTATTTTTGCCTTATGAACAAAAAACTTAGCAAATAAAATCTCATTGATAAACAAAAACCCATACATTTTATGATACTTGGGAAAATCTAAAACAGCTTATGGAACATCGAATTTAGGTTATTTTTGTCAATATTTTTACTGCAGCACTTTATAATATCCCAGTAATTGTTAGTTTTAAGAAAATGTATAACATTGTGCGATCCTGAAGAGGACTAAAAGCATATTTATGCCTCTACCTGGCTTGCTGTCAAAATCCTAATTACCTTACCTCTTCTCAGGGAGCTAAATTTGGGGAAGATATGTTTAATGGGTAAATTAACTAAAAAAATTATGTAGAAGAATTGAAAAACGGATAGATGAAAAATCGATAGATTATATCGATTACCATATTCTTCATCCTGCCAATCTCTAATTTCCGAATAGTTGTGGGCCGAAGCCCTGCGAAGCGGGAAGGGGTTTTGCTAGTTTTTTATAAAAAATTTTCTCCAAATATTCACTTTTGGCTATTGTGGTATACTTGTCATGGGCTATCGTGGTCAGTTTGAGTTTACCACATTACCCTTATGAAATGATATCAAGGTAAAAGAAGTAAGTATTCTGTTTCTGCTATAAAGATTCATTTGCAAAAATGCCCAAAAAAGGTTGAATTAGAAAATGGAATCCAACAGCAATGGAGAAAGCCATTCATGCTGTGAGAAATGGAGAAATGGGAATTTTACTTGCGTCAAAAAAATCTGAAGTCCCGCACACAACTCTTCAACGTCATGCTCGAAGAACCAAAACGTTAAACGATATTTTTTCCATAAAGTTGGGCCGGAAGCCTGTTTTAAATGAAGCTATTGAGACAGCTCTTGTAAATTATATTTTAGATAAGGAATCTCGTATGTGGGGTCTAACAAGACGTGATATCAGATCCTTGGCATTCCGAATTGCGAAAAAAAAATAAAATCACAAATAATGTTTGTATAATCATAACCGAAAGTTTTGGAAACGATTGGCTAAAATTATTCTGTAAAAGACATAAAGATGAATTAAGCATTCGAACACCTACCGGCACCTCATTTGATCGTGCAAGAGGGTTTTCACGGGACAATGTCAATGTATTTTTTGATCTTTTAGAACAACTTTACTTGAAACATAATTTCGCTGCTACTCGAATCTGGAATGTTGATGAGACAGGACTTTCTGTAGTTCAGTCTAAGCAGCAAAAAGTCGTGGGGAGAAAGGGAAAACGACAAATTGGAGCAATGACGTCAGCAGAGCGTGGATCTTTAATAACAGTCATTTCATGTATGAGTGGAGGAGGCTCGTTCGTCCCACCATATTTTGTGTTCAACCAGCTCTTATGAAAGAATCACCGGTTTCAGGAGTTGGATGAACATGAGAAACAATTTGAAGATGCTCCACCTTCACATGACGCTATCTGCAATTATTGCAACAAACAGTGGAAAGATGATCAAACCACAAATTTAAAATGGGCATTGTGTTTGCAATACGATATGATATGGGCCCACGAAAATTGCATTCCCCAAAAGAATGCCATTTTTTTTGTTCTTCATGTTCAGAAGTTTTTCCGTGAATAAAATAAATTGTTTTTTTTTTTTATAATTCACTTCTCTTGAAGCCAAGAAGGTTCTTATGTTAATTTCTTATTATTATTACATTTAATTTGTTTTGCATTTCTCTTATTTTTAATAAAAATATTACAAATATTAATTTTTTTCATTTAAAATGATTTAAAAAAATAATAATAAAACCCATTTGACAAAAGGGTGTACCATATTACCCACTACTTTTCAAACGTGTCAGTTTTGGAGTAAAATCAAAGTTTTTCTTATATGTTTGTAATGAAATTTCATAACGCGACGAAAAGTATTATTAGTGTGGCTAATATGATTATGTTTATATCTACAAAATTTGGAATCATTCGGTACAAGGAGTTCGTCTAAAAGTCAAAAAAACAAACATGTATACCAGATTTACCCAATTTCTTCTAGGTATAGCGTTTGAGAAAAAAACACAACACACAATGAGAGGAATGCAAGACCAAAATTTTCGCATACTGTCTGGATTTTTGAAAAATCGTTTGTGTTTAAGAGTGTAAGAAGGTTCATCATGGTTGTTGCAGGGGCGCGGGACGAACAAGTTGATTGGAGCCCTTCTGTATATGCATTTACACTTAAGTACACTGATGGATGACGATAACAAAATATGAATCTATCGAGAAATATGAAAAAAACAGTCTTGCTTTGCTATTAAACTACTTTACGAAGTCGTTATTTTCCAGTGGGTCTACCACGAAATCAAGACTAAATTCTAAATTCTTAAACTCTTCAAAACAAAACTAAAGTTGACAAAACACCTTGCACTTTTAGTTGCATAATCCAGTTCAAGCGGCTTTAAAAACAAAAGGAAGTCATGTGGGGTTCCTTAGGAGCCTTACCAGTAACACGGACTTGTTAAACCTGCACTGTTGTTAAATATAATATCCGTTTTTTTTCCCTATGATCCTGATCAGATAATTGATATCGATATCTCATACAAAACGATATTTTGGCTTATATAGGTTTATGGTATCACTGACTTAGTGGCTTATAGTGATTATGTGCGTTGGCTGCTTAGCAGAACGTTTTGAGTTCAATTCCGGAGTCCTACTCGTGCCCATATAAGTTTTTATTTCGTCTTTCACGGGCACTGTGCACTGTCTCCTTGCGAAGAACTGACAAAACTTCCAAGAGCATCAATCTGTCATGAAAAAGTTCTTCTCAACGTTGCCGTTCGTAATTCGCGTTAAATTGTAAGTCCCTTCAATTCTTCATACGCACCCAGAGAATTGTTGAAGAGAGTAAGCCACTTAGGCCTTGACTCTTCAAGAGTTGAAGCGCGAACTTTATTTTAATGCCAGAACGGAACCTTATAGTACACAGGCTAATTTGTATATCGGTAAAAATGTAGGTACAGTTCCCGTGGTATAGATTTATGTAAATGTTGCATACTGCAAACCATAGGTAGTGGTTGTTAGATGTATTGTGGGTAAAATTTACTTATGAGGGTTGAAAAAATCATGTTTTTCTCTTTCTCGATTTTGTTGGTGTGATTCCTAGTTAGAAACATTCTTCAGCAGAAACAATCCAATTTCTTTTCGTTGATTGCGAGTAAAAAAAATACGTGTATCCTAAAAATTATCGACACCAATGCTTTAGTACTTCCTTAAAAGAAGAACAAAACAACTCCTGTTTGTTTAAAAAAAAAAAAAAATCATAATTAACTGAATCAACGACCTGAGAAGTATGAATTAGAGAAAAAGTGCCTCAAGTGGGGCCCCTGCAATTCGAAGACTTGAGGTGTATGTCATTCGAATTTGAAGTGAAGTGCCGCTGCCGCCCTTAATTTTTGGGCTCCCTGAACGATTGCCTAGTATCGCTATCGCCCTTTGCTTTAAGTGAAATTCGGGCCTTGAATAAAAACCATTACCTTACCCTTTTTTCTTTTTCTCGATGTATCTTGGAAACTGTATTTTGTATGAACAGAAAACTATTTCCACAAAAAAGCCTAGATACCTAGTTAAAATTTGAGTACCTTCTTACATACGCTTTCTTAATTTTGGGATGGGGCAGTGTAAGCGAAGATAATCAGAAAAAGTTCCTTACTGTCTCCTACCAGAAAGAAGTATATCAACACAAATTTGCAAGCACAACAGCCCAAATTATGGCCCCTTTAGAGAACCAACTTACACGAAAAAACGGTTACTTTTTCAATCAGTATCCTTATCTTCTACACCAATACAATTTAGTGATTTTGCGTTGCTTTTCCTAAAAACTAGTTTTAAAGTGTAGGTTGTGGTTCTTCTAACAACTTATCAAAAACAACAAAAAGGATGGTTTTGATTGTCTTTTCTTCTACATTTAGAATGCAAAAGTTAAGAAACTAATGGTCTCCCAAATAGTATAAGCTTTGTGTATAATCTGTATCGCCTTCCTTTGAATCAAGGAAGTTATTTGTTTTTATATGAATATACTAGCTATACCCTGCCACACTTCGCAGTGGCACATGTGATTGGATGGTTGAGAAATGAGAAACAAAAAAAGATTACATTTCATACAAATTTAATTTTCAATATTTTTTGTTTTTCTGTCTGCGTAGATATAAACACTATCCGTCGCATCTAAATCTAAGCCACACAATTCTTAAAATTGACCTTGAGCTTTATTGATTGTGATTGCAAATTTATAAGGACCTAAACTGCTATCCGTTTCCCGCAACCCCGGTACCTCGTTACTCGCTATCCTACCCTTCACGCTAACTGCTACCCCTATGCCCTCTATACATACTCCTGTTTCCTGTCACTCCGCTACCCCGCTACTCCACTACCCTACTCATATATAATACCTACTTAAAAACCCATTCACGCCACTACCAGAACATTCTGTCAAAATTCGGTGCAGAACACTCCACTGGTACAAAATAAGTAAGTCGAACTCAATACCACAGAAACAATCAAAAATACATGTGCATCAAATAATCCGGTAAAAATTTGAAATAAATTCTACAGTACCAACAATTGAAATTTTTATGACACACGATATGATATGATATTAAATATTGAGTATGATTATAATTTAATGACATGTATCAAGCCAAATACAGGTTGTTCAATGAAATTTAACATTTTCAGTCATTTTTTTAACAAAAATAATCTTACATTTTTAAAGAATTTGCTGCAAGCGGTTCAACAAATCAAAAGAAACGAATCTAAAAAATCAGACCTAGCAGACTGCGTACTTCCTTGTTTGATAAAAATAAGACCTTAACTTTTGCACCCGCTATAACACTACCCGCTAAACTCTATCCAGGGCCCCACTACCCTCTACCCGCTACCTGCTTCTTTCCACTCGGTACCCCGTCACCGGCTACCTGCTACTTCTACACGCTACCCGTCACCCCACTACCTGCTACCCACTATCCGTCATACCACTACCTCGCTACTCCACTACCAGCTTTCCTGGATATATCTCATAAACGGCTTGGTCGATTTTATATAAAATACTTAAAACTCATTTACGCCACTACTCGTTCCCTCAAAAAACGATGACAAACGCTCCACTGGTACAAAAATAGTGAGTCGAACTCAGCAACAAATCTAAAAAAACAAAAAATCGACTACTAAAAATTTCAAGTGTATAGTTTTTTTTAAAAACAATATTTGACAAATAATATTTTTCTTCACTGACATTTTATTTATTATTATTTTTTTTTTTTTTTACTGAAATCTGAAAATAAAAATATTTGACAAAATCGAATATTTGTAGCTATATTGATATATTTTGCTGAAGTGAGAAAAGCATTATTTTTTAACATCTGCACCGTTTGTGATTGAAAAGTTTATATTTGTTTGTAAACAACCTTCTTCCCTTATTCCTCTTTAGTTTAAAACAAAAATTAAGAAAATCGGTCAAACGGTTGTTGAGTTTTTCGAGCGTACATAAACCAACATTACATTTTTATATATATAAGATATTGTGTAGCGTTTATAAACGCATATGGCAACTTTGCGGTATACAAGCAGACTGTGACAGTCCGTCTGAGTTGGACCATCAGCAATAAGCTAATTGGATTATTATATTAAATAATAAAGGATAAACTAAGTAGCTAATGATAATCGAAGTAATATGTGTTATTATTTATGTGGATACACAACAATTGGCTATGAGGAAATGTGTTAATGAAAAAAAAAAAAATTAACAGACCACGTGTGATTGTTATCACCTACTTGTAATGAGTGGCGGTGAAGAGGAACAAAAACAATTAATGGATCGAATTATTAAAAAAAAAAAAAAGCTGAAATGTCTTAAATAGGTGAACTACGAAAGTACAATCACGAAGTGATATGAGTTTAGCATTTACAAGTGTAAAGTAGAACAATTTTTTGTCGGAAACAATATAAAAAAAGTGCGCGAATGCGATCATTGCTTCTCATATCTGCCACGATGATACGCTAAGCCCTAAAAACAACTTAATTCATCCTTCCTTGCCTGATAACACCTGAATATCTTATTTCATAATTGGAGAATCATTTTAAGCCTGCTCTCTCTGGATTCGCGGAGCGACATAAATTTTATTCATCGAACAAAGAAGAGGCAGAATCTCTGATACAATGGGCAGCACGTGTAAGAAGTCTGTGATTTTGGAACTCATTTAGACATGCTTCTACGAGACAAGTTCGTGATGAGGTTAGAAAAACGCGCAGAAAAAGATAACTTTTTCTAGAGAGTCCTGATGCAAGTTTCACTCTAGAAAAATGCCTTCAAATATTTCAGTCAGTAGAATGTATTATCTTACTGTGTAAGCATTCGATATAAATAAATTATGAAATATGAAATATGAATGTGTGAGACAACAATGCAAGATGGAAAATGTTAACGAAACAGACGTCAGAGGGGTTTACAGATTGCAAGGAGCCGAACAAAAGCGTGACGTCAAAGCTATCGAAAAAAATCGTACACAGCAAATAGCCGTAGCAGATTCAACGGCATCAGCAGTGATTATACTGATAATGAAATTCAAAATGAACATGAATTATCAATTTTCTATTTTAGAACAATTTCTAATTTAAGTCCAATAACGCCAGCGTATCCGTGAATGGAATTCCTTTGGTTATGGAAATCGACAGCCAGCGGTGCTGCAATTTAAGCCATGTCAAAGCGGATGTTTCTGATAAACATTTTTCAAATATTTTTTCAAAATTACAAGATGCAGGCCTTAAAGCGTCTAGAGATAAGTGCGAGTTCTTAAAGTCTTCAATTAATTACCTCGGACACGTCATTGATCAAATTGGTCTTCATAAAGATAAAAAAAATTGCATAAGTCCCATTTAGGTATTGTGAAAATGAAGGGGTTAGCAAGAGGTTATGTATGGTGACCTCCATCGACAAACACTTAGAAGAAGTGCTTAAACTAATGGCTTTTTTCCGTCAATTCCGTTTTTTGACTGGAGTTATAGCTATTTCACGATTGCCAAGGCGATCTTCAGACTCCTTTCACTAGTGGTGCACCTCTAGAAAAAGTTGTTATTATTCAAATACGAAAAATTAAAAATTAGGCAGATGCACCATAATGTATCGGAAAAGTGTTGATAAAGCACGAAAATAATATGTGACTTAGAAGAAGTTTCAAACTAGTGTGATCATTGTTTGCCATTTAAAAACAGCCCACCAAAAAGCCCTCTAGTAAATTGGAATTGGCCACAAAAACCATGGGAAAGACTGCATCTAGACTACATGGGGCCGTTCTTTAGAAATTACTTTTTGATCATGGTTGATGCCCACAGCAAATGGTTGGAGTGCATAAACATGAATAATACCATTACTAGCTCTAAGACAATTGATCAAGTCAGGTCAATTTTTCGCATTTCGATCTACCGAGAACTATTGTGACCGACAATGGCACATCATTTATATCAAACGAATTCGAAAATTTTCTGCGTCAAAACGGCATTACACATTTGACATTTCCTGTAGGCCACCTCGCTTCAAATGGACCAGCTGAAAACATGTTAAAAAGAAGCTCTTAAAAAAGCATTGAATTTGAAGGATAAGTAACACACTGTAATTTTAACAAACTATTGGACGCTTTTTTTATGGTTTATAGGAATTCTATCCACATAACAACTGGTGCTTCACCAGCTCACTTAATGTTCAATAGAGACTTAAGAGCAAGGTTCGTAATTTATTTAACCCTTTTAAAAACACTAGCAAGAGTATTGCAGACGAATTAAAACAAAATGTCTTAAAAATGCAAAATAACCAAAAACAAAACTACGTCGGAAAAAAAGAATGAAAATTGATGATTGATGATTCAGTTACGTTACGATAAAAGACTTCACCACACCAGAAGTGCGTTTTTACGCTGACGATAGTTGACTATAGTTTTTATGTCAAAAAGAAAATGGTTGATGTGTCATAGTTGAAATAGTTAGAAATAGTTGAAATCACCCAAAAACGCTTTTTAGTTAGGTTTGGTTGATCTGTCAAACAAGAAAAAAAAAAAAAAAACAAATCTTTTGAGGTTACATTTTTCTTTTCTTTTGATCATAACAATTTTTGTTGCTCTAAGTTTACTGAAAAATTCAAGAATTTTTATTCCAGATTGATAGTCATTAAAAACACCATTAAACAGAAAAGAAAAGACTTTGACACATCAACCATTTTCAACTCACCTCCTGAGTAGAGTTGGGAATAGTTAGAAATAGTTACGATTTGACACTTTAACACTGACGCAAAAACGACAATTGTGGTTACGAAACGTAACTATTGGCGTGCAAAAACGAGAAATAGTCAACTATAGTCAGCGCAAAAACGCACTTCAGGCCAAGTTCAATGGACTAAAGGAAGAATTGTTCGCATTTTAGGTGTGGATACACCACATCTAGTATACTACTAGACCAACGATTAACTGTGAATCAAAAAGAAATCGATTTAATGATAGCAAATTTTCCAACTGTCATTTCTGCAGTAGCATCACTCAATATTATTTTTATAAAAAAACTCCTAACACAAATGAGTTGACTAATCAACCAAGAAGTACTATTTTTTATTTTGAATCCTTGAAACTAAAATTAAAATTGCATGATTTAATTTTGTATAATTTTAACTTCTTGGGCGAAGGAATAAGTTTTTGCAAACTATGAGCACTTCATTTGATGATGAAAGAGTTCAAATACAATTTTTCAACCAAAAACCAAAAAGAGGGTTCTCCATTCATCAAAATTTAACCTATTCTTGTTTCACTTCAACTTTTCCAATTATTGTTCACTGTGTTCCATGATTGTTCATTAGCCCAAGAAATAATTTAATGGCTGCTTGAAAAGAGCCAATCGTAATGGAGGATTTCAGTTCTTCTATGTCATAACTCATAACTCACAAAGTGCCGCCGTGAAGCCTAACGTGAACGCCACAACGAATCAAAACGAATTAAAAAGCAGAATGAAAACTAAATTCAAGGAACCCTCAAACGAAGGAGAATCAAAAGAGAACTCGCCGATAAATATATGGAAGCCATTATCTTGGTTGTGTGAGTGGATGAGGGGAAATCACACACACTCCACTGAATTTCAGTTCATATAGCTGTTCTCTTTGCACACAGAGCACAAAAGAAAACAAAAGTGTAGGGGAATATTTTCTTCGTGTTTACTTTGCGATCACTTGGGGCGGAACCTCAAAATTTCCTCTTTAGCAAATATTGGGAAATTAATTTTTGTTTGTTTGTGTTCAGTTCATTGAAATGTCAGAATTGATAAGAAGCAAGAATGGAGAAGGAGAAATTGATTGGGACTTTTAGTTCCAGTTGAATGAAGAGAAGCCATGAAAAATTAAAGCTTTAGCTTCTTTTAGGAGGCGTGATTAGGGCGCATGCCACCATTATTATTGTTTCTATGGTTCTGTAGTTCTGTTAAGCATTTTATTCACATGTTGCTTGTGTTTGTTTGGTAGGAGCTTTTGCTGAGAGGGAAAGGTTGAATATATGAATTTAGTTTGATGTATGAGAAAACTGGAAATTGGAACTAATGGAACTAAATGCATGTAGATTTAACATGTGTCGAGTGTGTGGCTAATAAATGGAGACGGGAATTTTGATTTTTGATAGTGCGGCTATTTGACGCTTGGGAGCGCAGCAATAGTTAATTATTGGAATGACAGTGGAAGGCACAGACACAGAAATACATTTTATAAGAAGAAAGCTTCTCGTACTTGAAGAAATGTGAAAATGAGAATCGTGGAAGGAACCTACTGCAATTATGTTCCAATATTTTGTCAATGGAATTCGGGTACTAAAAGTGCATCGCATTTGCCGCAAGAGTGCACCACTAGAGCGTTGAGCTTTCAAGTGAATGGATACTCTATGGAATTTTTAAAAATTAATCTTTGAATAGCACTTGAGACTATAGACAATAAATGTATAGCCACTAATTAATTTCGGTTAAGATGCCATTAAGAACGTAGAATGCGATACAGGAAGGGCTCGAAGCGTGAAAACCTTTTCTATTTTTTTTTTTTTTTTTTTGATCAAACAAATACATATACCTACCCTGAAGGAGCAAGTGAAAAATTATGCTCAAAACACGATTTAATCTTCAGTTGTACAAAATCTAGTGAATATCTAATTTGACCGTTCAACAACAAAATGAAAAATTATACACAAACTCACGCAGCGAATTAAGATGACACATGAAGAAAAGGAAAAAGAAAAAAACACAAATAAATAGACCAAAAATAAGGCAATTAATCAAACAGTAGTCGTCGTTGTCCGTCTCGTCTACCATGTCGCCTGTGTGGCATTGGCAGAGCATTGTATTTTTCAAACTGGCCTGTTCTAATTTTTTTTTTCAACCCCAACAACTGGACTTGTAATGTCAACATAAGGACGTTTGCGTTAACTCGAATAATACACAACAAGAACGCAACAACCTGTCATTCATGCTTAAAACATAACAAAAGATAAAAAATACTCAATGAGAGGAAAATGAAACACAAAAAAAAAGTGGAAAATTGGTCACACACGGAAATAGTTAATAAATTAGCAAATGGTCAAGTGACCATAAAATTGTGACTGGACAGACAATGCGGACATCAATTTTGGTCACTGTCACTTTTTGTCTCCCTCGATTTTCAATTTTAATTCAATTTTTGTATTTTGTGTTTCTACAAATAGACGGATCCCCAGGTACAGAGGTATCCGGACGGGACGAGTGTCTGCTCAATTTTTTCAAAACCGTAATACACAGGCATCTGACCTGCATTGTTTGACGCATTTGTCAAACGTGTGTTGACCCTGTTTGCCAGTTTGACAGTTTTTTAAAATAGTGTATCTGTTTGTCATCGAAGACAAATACCCATCAGGCATTAGGGAATGACAACATGTTTAAAAAAGAAAAAAAGAAAAAGTAAACGTAAGCACTATCTCAATAAGTCTAAAAATCAGTTTCTGTGACCTGTTGTTTAGCTGAACTCGGAAGACTTCTGTCATGTGGCTATCTCCAAACCGCTGTTCAATTGCGTTTACAAGAACTGTGAAGTCACCACTCTTCTCTGCTGGGATGGTTTGTAGCAGTTCTGCAGCTGCTCCTCTCAAAGCAAGCGTGAGAGCAATGTATTTTTCGTCATCGTCCCAGCCGTTTGTTAATGCTGCTGCTTCAAACTGTTTCTTGTAGATTGACCACGGAATCTGACCATCAAAGCTTGGAGGATTTACTTCTCTCTTCCTTGAGCACTCACCAGAAGGTTCTCGAACTTTCAACTTTCGCACTTTTTCTAGTTCGTTTGTGATGGATTCGATTTGTTCGTCAATTTTCTCAAAACGTGCATTTTGTTTTTCGACGCGCTCGTCGAGAGTATTGATTTTCTCTTCGAAATCCGCAAACCTGCCTTCTAGAAGATTTTTCTGTTCGTCAAACCGCTCTAGAACATTCTTGTTTTGAGATTCTAGTTGCTCCCGAACATCATTTCTTTGAGCTTCTAGTTGTTTGAGAACATTTCCTTCTAGTTGTTTGAGAACATGCTCTTGCTCCTGCTTCTGTTCATTTCTTTGAGCTTCTAGTTGTTTGAGAACATTTCCTTCTAGTTGTTTGAGAACATGCTCTTGCTCTGCTTCTGTTCATTTCCTTTGTAGCTTGTAGTTGCTCCCGGACATCATTCTTATTCTCTTCAAACTTTGCTAGAATAAGAGACATCATGTTAGATAAGGCATCATTAGCATTTACCTCTTCCACTTTTGCTTCAAATTCGAAAGCAAATGTATTCGGGTCTTCATTTTGCTGCTCTAGATATTCCTGCAGCCGTTTAACGAGTTCGTTTTTCACTCCTGCCCCACTTAAGCCACGTTTGCTTAGTTCGGCCTTTAGCTCAGGGACAGTTAAGTCTTTCAACACTTTACTCATTTTTTTTTCTTTTTTTTTTATTTATTTTAAATTTCACTTCTTTACACAATAATTTAATCACTGTTCACTGTTTTATTTTCAATAAGTCTTAATCCCTTATTCTGACACCAATGTAATATTCGGCTTGGTCCGACAATTAAAACTTATTCACTTTTCAAATAAAACACAAATTCACTTTATTCAAATCACTCACAAACTTATTTATTCAACACTTTCAATTATTACTTTCAAACACAGTGTCTTTACTTTATAGCAGTTCACATTCAATTAATTCATTTTCGACACCAAGCGGGTATTTATATAACTCAAATAAGTTCGAGAAACTACTAGATTCTAGTAGGCGCTGAAACTTCTCGATGCTTAACGAAGTTCTCCTCTTAACCACTAGAGTGTATACACAATTACTTACAACTACAAATAAAACTTTTGCTACATAACTATTCAGCAATTAGACAATATTAGAGTGACAGAGATAGATAGTGTTTACACATTTAAGTATAGAGATATAAAGAGGCGGAGTTACAAAGTGTGTACACATTACCATAGAATGAACATGTAGGAATAGAAAGTGTATACATATTACAATATTAAGAAAAGTCTGTGTTACTGCACCAATCCCTAAATCTAATTAAATCGTCTTGCAAAAGAGTACAGTCAGTTTCGAATCTTATTTATTTTTTAAAGTTTAACTGTCAATCGCATAAATAAAGAATATTGGAATTATGGAACCGTTTGAGACGACATCATTAATAAAAAGGATAAACAAGACAGGTCCTAAATGGATACCCACTGGTGTACACCGAATTAACCATAAAGTTATTTGAAACAAACATTAAACGAAAAACTACACGATAATTTCTATTTTTAAGGTACGAAGAAATCCATTTAAGAAATTGGGTATTGAAACCTAGTTTGTATAATTTATTAATAAGGGTGTTGTGGCACAGTTTGTCAAACGCCTTACTAAAATCAGTGAAGATACAATCAACTTGATCACGCTCTTCAAAAGCATCTAAGCAAAACGATGTGAAGTCAAGTAAATTAGTTACAGTGGACTTATTTTTGACGAAACCATGTTGACTACTACATAAAATAGATTTACAGTGAAAAGAGAGGACATCACACACAATGGACTCAAACAGTTTAGGAATAACAGAAAGTTTTGCAATGGGACGGTAGTTTTGTATCTCCGATTTCAAACCCTTCTTGTGTATAGGAGTTATGAAAGCACTTTTCCAAAGATTGGGAAAAATAGAGCTACTCAATGACTTGTTAAACAGAACATAAAGTGGATAACTCAAATGAGAGACACATTTTTTTAAGATAGATGCTGGAACACCATCAGGTCCCGGACAGTTATTATCGTCAAGCCTTAAAATGCCTTGGATTATTGCATCCTCAGTAATGTTAAAATTTATTGAATTGAGATGTGTAAACTGGACAAAAGAAGAGATATTGGAGTCACAGATAGGGTCAACAGGTTCATCAAAAGCATTCTTAAAAAGTCCGCAAACATATTAGCAATTTCTTCAGAATTTTGTCGCGTGGAATTCATGTAAGTCATAGAGCTAGGAAAGCCACCATTATTTCGTTTTGCATTTACTAATTGCCAAAATAATTTAGGATTTATTTTTAACTCCCTTTCTGTCTTTGCGGTATAATCTTCAAATAAAAGGTTGTGGTAGTCGAGAAAAAGATTTTTCAATATTAGGAAAATATTATAATCTTCAACTGTCCTTGAAGCATTAAATTTTAACCAAGCTTTGTTCCTTTTGTTTTTTAAATTCTTTAAATGGCGGTCAAACCATGGTGGGTCATTAGAATCCTTATAAGATGTCTTAAAAGGTGTCGTTTGAATAAATATCTCAAATAATTTACTATAAAATGAATTGCACATTACATTAATATCACAGTTTATAAATAGTTGGTTCCAGTTTGTATTGTTTAGTAAAATGGATAAATTATCGATATTAGATTTGCTGAAGTTAAATTCAATTTTGTTGCTGAGTTTGTTAAAGTGGGGATTCATGTTTAAATTTAACGATATGTCAAGTGCTGGATGGTGACGATCTTCTTTGGTGAGTTCTAAGGCAGTGGTCAAAACAGCAGCATCAGAATTAGCATTGTCGGAGAAAAAAAACGAGGTCCAATGTTTTACCCGAAGAGTTTCTTGATCCATTCAATTGGTTCAACCCAAATGATGACATACCGTCAATTAAGGTAAATTCTTTCAGGTTAGAGGCTTTAGTTGGAATGTAGCTATAACTATCTTCGTTGCAGATCCAGATTAAATTAGGCAGGTTAAAATCTCCTACGATGAGAATTTCATCTTCAAGTTCCAGCCCAAAAAGATGTTGTCCAGACAGTTGTTTAGTTCCTCATAAATTTCGATCGAAGAGGCAGGAGGTATATATACGGAGACAATGTATAAATGGCCTTCCTGCGTTTTAACTCTCACGCATAAGAGTTCGATGGATGATTGTCGAAAGTCATTGACTAAATTACAGGCTAGGTGATTCTTCACTGCCACAAGTAATCCACCTCCAACAATGGTGGAAGAATCAGTAATATGTCGATCCCGTCTGAAGGTTTGGTAGTTCGTGTCAAAAAGCTCAGTATCAAGAATTGAACTATCCAACCAGGTTTCCGTCAAAATGATGATATCATGTGGAAGACTATTTGAGTTAAGGAAGACCGAGTTGGTCTTTGTCCTCAGTCCATTTACGTTTTGGTAATATATTAATACCTTTTGAAGCTGCTTTGTCGAAGATTCTGCATTGTCTTGTTGTGTTGAAAAGGGAGCTGATTTGATTGTTTCTTAATATGTCTATTGTCAAATTCATGATATATGCTACCATTTGGCCAGAACGAAGAAGAATTTATCAAGTGAAAGTAGGAGTCAGGTATGCGAATTTTAAACGATGAATAACTAACGTTACATAAAAAAAGCTTAAATCTAATTATAAATCTAATGTTCTATAAAACACAGTTTTGAATTTTACAGTTTTCAAATTGTCATTAACAGCAGTAATAAGAAAGTATAATTTATTATATATTGAGATCATTTGATTTAAAGGACTATGTGCACCATAGTTTGACCTGCTAAACATGGGGCATAAGGGTTGCCTAAGTCTAATGCTAGATTGGCTGCAGTTAAAATTCAGTCGACAAAGAAGTGAAGTCGATATTTTACCATTTATAATACCAGCGATGAAACAGAATTGGATAAATTTTCGATGATTTTCGAGTGATGGTAGATTTATCAAAAGAAGTCTTTGAGAGTACATTACAAGTGCAGATCCCTGTGACCAGGAGAGAAAAACGGAGACAGAATCGTGTAAACTTCGCTGGATTGCTTCAATCCTATATATATGAACAGAGTAGTAAGGTGCCCAAACTACGCAGCCGTACTCAAGGATTGGTCTCACAAACGAAATATAGAGAGTTTTAAGAACATATGGATCCTTGAAGTCACGCGAAAATCGCTTAATAAAACCGAGTGTTTTGTTAGCTTTCTTAATAATAAAGTCTAAGTGGTCATTAAAAGTAAGTTTAGAGTCTAAAATAATTCCTAGGTCAGAGAAGAGGAGAAACTCTATTCAAAGGTTCCGAGCTAAATGTGTAGTTATGTGTGATAGTCGTTTTTTTGCGTGTAAAGCTCATTACTTTACACTTGTCAATATTAAGAAAAAGTCTGTTGTTATTGCACCAATCCCTAAATCTAATTAAATCGTCTTGCAAAAGAGTACAGTCAGTTTCGAATCTTATTCTTTTGTAAAGTTTAATGTCATCGGCATAAATAAGAATATTGGAATTATGAACAGTTGAGACGACATCATTAATAAAAAGGATAAACAAGACAGGCCCTAAATGGCTACCTTGGGGTACACCTGAATTAACAATAAAGTTATTTGAACAAACATTACGAAAAACTACACGATAATTTCTATTTTTAAGGTACGAAGAAATCCATTTAAGAAATTGGGTATTGAAACCTAGTTTGTATAATTTATTAATAAGGGTGTTGTGGCACAGTTTGTCAAACGCCTTACTAAAATCAGTGAAGATACAATCAACTTGATCACGCTCTTCAAAAGCATCTAAGCAAAACGATGTGAAGTCAAGTAAATTAGTTACTGTGGACTTATTTTTGACGAAACCATGTTGACTACTACATAAAATAGATTTACAGTGAAAAGAGAGGACATCACACACAATGGACTCAAACAGTTTAGGAATAACAGAAAGTTTTGCAATGGGACGGTAGTTTTGTATCTCCGTTTCAAACCGGAGATTTCTTGTGTATAGGAGTTATGAAAGCACTTTTCCAAAGATTGGGAAAAATAGAGCTACTCAATGACTTGTTAAACAGAACATAAAGTGGATAACTCAAATGAGAGACACATTTTTTTAAGATAGATGCTGGAACACCATCAGGTCCCGGACAGTTATTATCGTCAAGCCTTAAAATGCCTTGGATTATTGCATCCTCAGTAATGTTAAAATTTATTGAATTGAGATGTGTAAACTGGACAAAAGAAGAAATATTGGAGTCACAGATAGGGTCAACAGGTTCATCAAAAGCATTCTTAAAAAAGTCAGCAAACATATTAGCAATTTCTTCAGAATTTTGTCGCGTGGAATTCATGTAAGTCATAGAGCTAGGAAAGCCACCATTATTTCGTTTTGCATTTACTAATTGCCAAAATAATTTAGGATTTATTTTAACTCCCTTTCTGTCTTTGCGGTATAATCTTCAAATAAAAGGTTGTGGTAGTCGAGAAAAAGATTTTTCAATATTAGGAAAATATTATAATCTTCAACTGTCCTTGAAGCATTAAATTTTAACCAAGCTTTGTTCCTTTTGTTTTTTAAATTCTTTAAATGGCGGTCAAACCATGGTGGGTCATTAGAATCCTTAAAAGATGTCTTGAAAGGTGTCGTTTGAATAAATATCTCAAATAATTTACTATAAAATGAATTGCACATTACATTAATATCACAGTTTATAAATAGTTGGTTCCAGTTTGTATTGTTTAGTAAAATGGATAAATTATTGATATTAGATTTGCTGAAGTTAAATTCAATTTTGTTGCTGAGTTTGTTAAAGTGGGGATTCATGTTTAAATTTAACGATATGTCAAGTGCTGGATGGTGACGATCTTCTTTGGTGAGTTCTAAGGCAGTGGTCAAAACAGCAGCATCAGAATTAGCATTGTCGGAGAAAAAAAAACGAGGTCCAATGTTTTACCCGAAGAGTTTCTTGATCCATTCAATTGGTTCAACCCAAATGATGACATACCGTCAATTAAGGTAAATTCTTTCAGGTTAGAGGCTTTAGTTGGAATGTAGCTATAACTATCTTCGTTGCAGATCCAGATTAAATTAGGCAGGTTAAAATCTCCTACGATGAGAATTTCATCTTCAAGTTCCAGCCCCAAAAAGATGTTGTCCAGACAGTTGTTTAGTTCCTCATAAATTTCGATCGAAGAGGCAGGAGGTATATATACGGAGACAATGTATAAATGGCCTTCCTGCGTTTTAACTCTCACGCATAAGAGTTCGATGGATGATTGTCGAAAGTCATTGACTAAATTACAGGCTAGGTGATTCTTCACTGCCACAAGTAATCCACCTCCAACAATGGTGGAAGAATCAGTAATATGTCGATCCCGTCTGAAGGTTTGGTAGTTCGTGTCAAAAAGCTCAGTATCAAGAATTGAACTATCCAACCAGGTTTCCGTCAAAATGATGATATCATGTGGAAGACTATTTGAGTTAAGGAAGACCGAGTTGGTCTTTGTCCTCAGTCCATTTACGTTTTGGTAATATATTAATACCTTTTGAAGCTGCTTTGTCGAAGATTCTGCATTGTCTTGTTGTGTTGAAAAGGGAGCTGATTTGATTGTTTCTTAATATGTCTATTGTCAAATTCATGATATATGCTACCATTTGGCCAGAACGAAGAAGAATTTATCAAGTGAAAGTAGGAGTCAGGTATGCGAATTTTAAACGATGAATACTTTGAATGGTTACGATGGATCATCTTTTCAACGTGCGGCTTCAGATCTGCACCAATTTTTAAGGTTATATGATTTTTGATGTCTAAAGCATTGGTTGAGGGATGAAGCTTAGAGACAAATAAGGTTTTTTGTCCTTCAATAGCTCTTAGACCTGTCGTAATGGGAGATGTGAATTCATTTCCATCAGTGGTTTCCGAAGCTACTGGGGCTGATTTTGTTTGAGGTGTTATAGATGCTGATAGTAGTGTTGATGAAGATGATGATGATGACGACGATGATGAGGATGATGATGATGATGAAGCTGAAGACGATGATAAATTGATAGGTGGTGACGAAGATGATGATGCTGGAGACAATGATAACGCTGATTGTGAAGACGACGTTGCTTGAATACTATCAGATTCAGGTAATGGTGGAAGAAGACATGACGGCAAAGGCATACCATTACTGAAATTGAATTTAGAGATGGATCTTGATGGCATAAAAGATTGAAATATAGATGTAGCTGGTTTTTTAGATATTTGAGTTTCGCTCGTATTGTCAAGTACTTCACAAGATCTTTTAGTCGTTGGTTCATTGTTTAAGTTAGGGTTCAAGTTTTTATTTTTTGCTTTACTCCGGGTTTGCATGATGTTGTTTTGTGGCTTATTACTCAAATTTTCAACTTTTTCTGTAAGCTGAGTCAATTGGCGGCTTAGGTTTTCTAGTTGTTTAGTATTTTGTATTAAATCTCGAGCCATATTTGTGAGTGCAAATGGATCACAATCGTCGCAAAAGAAGTAAAAAGACTTGTTCTTTCCAAATAGCTTGATTGTGCTAAATGGTGCGTCTAAGCATTTAACATGGAAACATCTTCTGCAGTTGCCGTTACAAATGATTGAATCAATCATATAATCTGATATTTTGTCACAAGATGCACAATTCGCCATGTTTACAGCGTTTAAAATTTAAAATTATTTGTTTAAAAGTTAGGTTAGAAATATTGGTTCTTAGTGTACAAGAAAGTAATAATTCAATTTGGCATATACACAAACCAGTTTGTCGGTAATGTAGTTGTCGGTAATTGTAGTTGGCACTTGACAGATGATATTCGCTGATGACAGATCACAGATGCTTGGTTCTGGTTGCAAAGAGTTGTTATTTTAATTAATTAATATGCTGATTAAAACAGCTTGTCATTGTCTCTGCTATATGTTGATGCTCAGCAAACCAATTATCCAGACAGAAATAAGGTCGAAGTATGAAATAGAAGTAGATATTTTGGACTCAGGAAAATGCAGTATCACAATGCTTCAAGGCAGAACATATACAAACGTATCACTCACCAGGGAAAATAAAAAGGACAGAATCACAAGAAAAATGAGTGTAAACAAATGACGTAATTTTGAAGGCAGCTTATGCATACAGGCACGGAAGCAGCAATAATGCACTTTAATCACTTAGAACACAATGAATTCACAATACAAATCAATAAAACCAACAAGTACAACCATTAGCCAATAAATTTACACAATTCAGGATTTATAATTCGATAGAACTTTAACAAAAAGCAATTAAAAATACGAGCAAATTAAAAACGAATCAGCACAGCACAGCGTTGCCGTCTTGATGACTTGACTTCATTCAAAGAATTGTATCCCTATATCCTCACATTGAAATCGTTATTACGGGCGATTTCAACGTACATAATTCATCGTGGCTTCTCCATTCGGGCCAGACAACACCCGAAGGAATTTGTGATGAGATTTTTGCTGAGTTTAACCACCTTACTCAAGATGTCACTGATCCCACTCGGATATTGGACATTAATGGCCAAGCGGAAAATACTCTTGACTTGTTTCTTACGTCTGACACTGATAAATACACTATCCGTGTATTGATGCCTCTAGCCATCAGACCATAGTGTTATAACTGCAAATTTATCGTGTCAAGCTAATCCAGTTAGTAAGAATTCCTGGTCATTTGTAAAAAACATGAGGAATTCTTCTTCTTCCTCGGTCCCTATGCTCGTTGACAATGACACTCCAGTTGTTAGATCGCTCGCGAAAGCTAACTCACCGCCAACTCTTCCCAGCCAGAGAGTGTCATGACTCCGCCTGTTCTTGAGCGATCAATGATTCCATGGGACAAATCTTCTTCTGCACTCGTGCTGTAGCGAGAATTTTAAAGGATCTCAACATACATAAATCTGCTAGTCCGGAAGATATCCCCGCTATTGTTCTGAAGAGGCATTCTTACACGCTGACAAAACCCTTGCGTAAGCTTTTTCATCAATCCTGTTCTTCTGGGCTCGTTCCGGGCAGTTGGAAAACAGCATTTATCCAGCCTATTCCAAAAAAAGGCGAATCCTCCTCTCCCTCCAATTATAGTCCAATTGCACTTACGTCCCTTCTTTCTAAGGTCATGGAAACGCTGATAAATTATCAGCTCAAGAAATATCTCGAAGACTGAAAGCTTCTTAATGACCGGCGGAACGGCTTTCGCAGCAACAGGTCCACAGGTGATTTGATGGTTTATCCCACCGAACAGTGGAATAAATCTTTACATCGTTTTGGAGAAAGTAAGATTGTTGCACTTGATATTTCAAAGGCATTTGATAAAGTCTGGCATCTTGCTCTTTTATCGAAAATGCGTGCCTTCGGTATCGATGAATACCTTCTTCGACGGATTCTAGCCTGAAACCCACAATATAAATGCTGGTGTGCCCCAGGGCTCCGTTTTGTCTGCGACCCTCTTTCTCATATTTATTAATGATCTCTTGTCTGTTACTTCTAATCCAATAAATTGTTTCGCTGACGATAGTACCCTTAACTTCTCATATTCGTTTAAGGATTCACATCTTTCCTCTTCGGATGTGGAAATGCAACGGCAAAATATGATAAGCTCATTAAACTCTGACTTAAACAGCATTGTACAATGGGGAATTAAAAACCGTGTAGAGTTTAATGCTTCTAAAACTCAATGCTGTCTTGTATCGTTGAAGCGAGATATACCTCCCTTGTCACTGTCCATGAGTGGCACTTGCATCAATGAGACCGAACAGCTCCTGATTCGCGGTATGTGCATGTGGACCGAGCACATACACGATGTAGCCAAAAATACCACAACATGTTTGGGTTTCTTAAGATTATGCAAGAAATTTGTCTCCCCATCTGATCTGGCTGTTATCTATACGACTTATATCCGTCCAAAGCTTGAGTACAATTTCCATCTTTGGGTTGGTGCTCCAGTAACTTACTTAAGCCTCTTGGATGGTATACAAAGAAGAGCCGTAAGAATGATCGGTGATAGAGGCATCAGCGAATCATTCACTCCTTTAGACCACCGTCGTAACGGTTCGTGCCTCTTTCTGTTTTATCGTTACTTCTACGGTAAGTGCTCTAGGGAAATAGCCAGTTGCATTCCTCCCCTTAAACAATTCAACCGTAATACCCGCCCTTCCAGAAATGCCCATCAGTTTACACTCGAGCCCATCTTCGGTCGTACGCTCATGTAGAATCGTTCTTTTGCCGTACTACGTGAATGTGGAACTCTCTTCCACACTCTGTTTTTTCCGATCATTGCAATGTTCAAGAACTGAGGAAAAATGTACACCGGCACCTCCTCTCTAACCCCTTCCTTCTTTTCTTAGGCATAGCAAGATTGTAAGAACCCCTTGAGTGTGTGCTTATTATAAAAAAAAACAAAAAAAAAACAGATTTCTGGGAAAATCTTATAAGAACCCAATCAGTTATCTTCTTGTCAAATTAATAACGAACATTTGACAAACTCTCTCCAGACATTTGCTGTCTTAAATTTTAACTTGTTTGTCTGTCGGAAGCAAAAACACAATCAAAAAATGGTCAACTAACCTCGATTCCAATTTAAGTTCATCATCAAATAGTGTCAAGTTCACTTTTTGTCAAAAGAAAAAAAGACAAAAATAACAGTTCATAATTTTCGTTTCGATTTCTAAACTAAATCCCATCCTATTAGTCAGACAATAAGCCTCATTACAGGTGTAAATCCAGATTTATGAATATGGTGAGACTACATTGACGCGGCAATTATTCAAATTTTATCGAATTTATTTACTTCTAAAGAAAATATCATAACGGACCAATTTTTATACATTTTTCACTAACAAATACCAATCGATGTGCAGGAATATCATTAACACAACTCATAATTATTCAATCTTTTCAACCACTTCTCGTTTGAGCCAATAATAAAATTTAGAATTCACCTCACCCGACCATTTGATGTAGTGTTTTGTATTCCGTTGCGATACGAAATGGAACTTTTCTTATTCCAAACAAAGTTGCTCGCGCCACCTTTAAAGGCGGAAAATCAATCACACGCCATGTTACTTTTTTGATTTTCATCATTGTCTTCGACAGAAAGCAGTAATGAAGACATTTCCATGTGTTTTTTGTTAACACTTGATTGGACGATGGCTCTCAGATAGTCAGATGGTGTAGGTTAGACGAAAGTAAAAGCCAATTTGAATTGATATGCAACCAGGTGCATCTGTTTTTCCGAGTCGACTATTTGTTTTACAGCTCGTAACTCCACCCAAAAGCAGAGTTGGGCATGTTTATGGGCTTCCCAGTTCCCATGGCAAGCCTCCAAGAGAACGTGATTTTCCTTTCGGTGAAATGTTCGAGTGCGCAACCGTATGTGTCTCAGAAGGTAACTTGCAGCGGTTTTCATATTGTGCCTGTGTTCCGATTTCTTTTTGTTCGCGTACAGACCTTGGGGCATAGAAATAATGAACGTTTTATAATCGATTTGAAAGCAATATGAGGCCTCACTTCAATTATTTATGTTTATAGTCTGACTAGAAATGTTGGGATTTCGTGTTTTGAATGAAATTGAGTTGAATCGAAAACAATGGAACTGTCAAAGTGATCATCTGTGTTCCTCAAACTGTGAAAAAATCGATTTGAGTGACAGATGAACATAATTTGCGTCCTCGAAAAAATTACAATTATTTTTGTGTAACGTGGTAACTTCTTTGTTCTCATTTCAAACCAAAGACTACTGGTTTCGCTTTTCTTTGAATGACTTTGAACGACCTTGCACGAATTCACACGATCGTGTTCATCCAATTTAAAAAAATTAAAAGCTCCGATTTGCTTCACAGACGTTATTAATTAGCATTTGAGAATTTTACTTTGATTTGATTCTTTTGTTGTTTATTTAAACAAATTTAATGCCTGGTGTTTTATCCTTGGAGTACCTACTTATCTGAAGCATAAGTAGGTTTTTTTTTGTATGATGGTGGATTTTCGTGCAAATTAGTAGTTTATGCCTGGATGCACACATGGACTTTGGACATTCTAAAATTTCTTTGTTTGGTTAAACAGGAATTGAAAATCTTAACATGCATGAAGGTTAGAATTTGGCTTCTATGGATTTTGTTTTTTGTAACATGCATGATTTTGGATTTTTTTAGTTAACTGTTTAGTTTACTTTACGGGTTGTACAACGACTCACGTGCACATGGACCTAGCGAGAAGGGTCAAGGTCCAGAGACTCAGATGGCTCGGTCATTTAGAGTGGATAGGTTAGGTTAGGTTGTAGTGGCTGTCTAGTTGTTGTTGACTCACTTAGACTTCAAGGATCCATTGTGATACCACAAAATACCCATGGGAGAGTAATGGACTCAAACAAACCAATTCGTGCTTCTAATGAAGTTAGAGAGACATTTTGTGTCAATCGGTGCCAGTTCACTGGTATTATTGAAGATGGGATTACCGAGATAGTTATTCCTTCTAATGGAGAGTGCTGGACATGTACATAGAAGGTGTTGGACTGTTTCCTCTTCCTCCTCGTCTATGCAGCTTCTACAGAAGTCATTTGTGTAGACCCCTAGCCTCAGAGCATGTCTACCTATGAGGCAGTGTCCTGTTATAACTCCAATTGTAGAGCTTATATTTCGTCTGCTCAGGGATATCAAGCCTTTTACCATTTTAGGTCTATGCTTGGCTATATTTTCTTGGTTGCTAGGCAGTTGGCACCTTGTGACCATCAAGCATTTGTTGATGCTCTAGAATATTGTTTGAGAAGATATTTGCATGAAGCAAATGGTGTTCCTATGTTATGTTTTTGTCTAACATTAGGCAGAAGTGTTCCGTTTTTGGCGAGCTCATCGGCTTTACAATTTCCCGGGACGTGTCTGTGGCCCGGCACCCAATTGAGGTGAATATTAAACTGTTCACTCATCTCATTCAGAGATGATCGACAGTCGTGGACTATTTGAGAGTTTGGCTGCCCGAGAAAATTCGTATATCCTTGCAAGATATAACGTTTTCTTTGAGCCAAGATAGTGCCTCTTTAATCGCCATTACTTCAGCCTGGAAAACACTACATTGATTGGGAAGTCTGTATGATAGACTAAGATACAGTTGTTTCAAATAGATATCACTTCCAACTCCGTAATCGGTCTTTGAACCGTCTGTATAGAAGTGTACCGCATTGTCTTCCAGGGTCTCTCTTCTTCCCAGGAAGATCTTGAAGGGATGGAGACATGGAAGCTTTTATCGAATACCAATTTTGGGGTGGTATAGCCTAAGCGACATTGGATAGATCTGAAACTGTCTAGAATAGTAGTATGACCAGTATTGTAACTGTTCCATTGAGAGGTGGCTCTGAGCCTTTCGCATGAGATAGCTGCCACCATTTTGGAGAAGATGTCAAGAGGTGTTATGTTGAAAGGGCTGCGGTTGTGTTTGAGCGAACTGCTCCTGTGATGCACATATCTGCTGCCCGCTGGACTTTGATGAGCTTATTTAGAATTACCATCTTGTCCAGTGCGGTCCACCATACGACAACTCCATAAATGAGTATCGGTTTGATTACCGATTACCAGTGGGGTATTTTTTGGGGAGAAGCCCCATTTTGATCCTATGGCCTATTTACAAGTAAAAAGCGCTAGTGTAGCTTTCTTTCATCAATATTTGCCTTCCAATTTAGTTTTTTGTCTAAAATGCGGCGTAGAGTCGATGGATACTAGAGTTTTAAGGACTGCAGTCATTTCGGTATACTTTAATTAAGTCACGAATAAGACTGTTTTTTTTAGTCTTTTAACTAACAAAAGTACTTCAATTGGAAAGGAGCAGTCTGCAGTCAGTACTTATTTTTTAACTTGCAGTCAATTGATTAAGTCAATACTTTTGGGTCAATACTATTGAAGTACTGAAGTACATAGGGAGTTTTTCGTTTAAATTCACATTGTGAAGAATCCTGTTTATGGATTCATTCAATAATTTACCCCAGTGTGGAATATGAATGTACGCATATTCTGTCCAACGTTCAGAGTCCAGGGCCGTATATTTCAGGAGATGCAGACGGTCAAGGGGGCCAAATGATGCTTGGTCCCTAGCTAGTCGTCTCCAGTTGACGTTCTGCCCGCTCCGTCGGTGTTGGGCGTCCTTCCTCGAAGGCAGCATATACTTCGTTTTTCCCTCATTTACCGCCAAACCCATTTTTGCCGCTTCTATCTCACTTCTCACAAAGGTGCCATTGACATCACGCTGTGTTCTTCCCATTATATCAATCATCGGTGTACGCGAGGCACTGAACAGATTTTTCGAATATAGTGCCTTTGGTGCTGACAGTGGAGTTCTGCACTTCCTTCTCAAGAATGATGTTAAAGAAAACGCGCGACATCGAAAGATTCCGTAAGCTCTTTGCCAACCTTGATGGGGCAGCTTGAGTTCTCCATGGTAATTTTGCACAAGCGAACGAGCTTGGCAGTGATGCCAAAACTAGACATAGCTTTATACAATTCGTCTCTGTAGATGCTGTCATACGCGGCCTTAAAATCGATGAAAAGGTGGTGGCTATTGATTTGGAGTTCATAGGTTTTTTCCAGGATCTACCGTTACGTGAAAATTTGGTCGATGGTTGACTTTCCTAGCCTGAAGCCACATTGATAAGGACCAATCAGATCGTTGACGAAAGGCCAGTACAACAATTTCAAACTTTGATTCATTTTTTTTTTTTTACTCATGATTTTAATGTTTATCAAAGATTTTCGAGATTTCAATGGAAGCGTAAGCTCGTTAAAGGTAAACAAATTTCTCTCTTGGTCATGTGGCAATTACGAGCTTCGCATCGCATCATGGACGTGGTCGACAAAACAACGTGTTGAGTTCTTTTTTGGTTTCTTTTTTTTTTTTTTGTGAATTAAGAACAACTGAACCTCAGGTCATTTAGAGAATTACGCAAAATTGTGTGTTTGGAAAGTTGAAGGCAAACAGATGGCCTCAGTCGCCAGTGCTGTATGTGTCTGTAGTTCGTTGCATTTATGTGCGAAGTACTGTGATGTCAATAGTCAATAGATTTCTTTATTCTTTGGTTGTAAGTAATTATCATTGAGAAATAAAATTTTTAATTCCTCTGGTTTACAAAGACAAACGTTTTATTTTGTTCAAGAATTTTCTGTTTTCAAATAAATGCTCAAAATAACAACTTGCCTCCATCATGAGATAGTTTTGTATGAAATATATTGCGTGCAAAACATTTCATTAAGTGTAAGTCTATCTACGGAAAAAAGAACTAAATCACGGACTTGGAACTCACTATTTAATTTCTCCGCCAGAGATATCACAGTTGCATTTCTTCAAATCTGTCAATCACAACACAATGGCGTAAAAGACAACCACCAACAAGAAGACGTGAGATGAAAACAATGACCCAATGTGCCATCAACATAATTATTGCATCTCACTCCAATTGGCAAAGTGCGCAAGTGCACGCGTAGTCTTGCGCAAAGTAACAACAACAAAAATGGAAACCGGGATACAAACGAAACGAAACAAATCTTCCGCATTTAGTGTTTATGTCTGACCACAAGATTTGATCATTATTGCTATCAACATCGAGATCATCATCATATAGTCATCGTCATATGGGTTCACAAATAACAGCAACAACAGCAGCAGCAGAAAATCATCAACAAAAGATTCACGATGATTGGAGGAAGTCGTCCAAATCGCGAACCAATTTCCGCAATCGAAAATTTAAAGCATCACATATGTAGCAGTATTTTTCAAGCTGCGCTGCGTTGCAGTTGATCAGGAATGGACCTTGTCAACAAGAGGTAGAAAACTAGTATAGACTCTGAAAAGCGCTTCTGCAACCTTCGACAAATCCGACCTCGCTTACGGTAAAAAAAAAATTATGACCGTATTAAGTTCGACTATGATTCTCTCTTCAGTTCGAGGACTTTGCATGAGATGCTGGTTCCCAATGGAAGTCAAGCCACAATGGAGATTATAATAGGACTCTGGGGCTGTCGAAAGGAACCCAAATTACGGAAGCAGGTCGCTCGAGTTTTGTTTTTTCTCAGACCATAGACACAAGATAAACGATCTTGCTAAAATGATATGTGAAATTGAAAGAGGATGGTAGCTCTAACTCCTACACGCGTAATATCTTATGGCATACTGACAAAAAACCATATACTTGCTATGTATAGCTCGTGGAAGGTGGAAGTTAGGAAATTGAAAAACATTTTAAGCTTGTAATTAATTGATTCGATAGCTGAAAGAGACTTACGTTTAACTCCATACAATCTAACACCACCTGTACTTGCTAAACTAAAATCTTGTAATTGGAATATGAATTACGAACCTTATTTGTTGGATGAGTTGATGTTTAAAATACGGATTTATTGTGATGGCAAATGAAGAAAAAAAATGCAAGTGGTGCCGGCATGTGGCAATTAGCTAATCAAATGATTAATCTTTTAAGCTGATGATTAAGGAGAGATACGACGCAAAATGAGCTTTGAGATTGTAAAGATATTACTTTGTGGATGATGCTAGATATGATAAAAATGTCCGCAGAGGCTTAAGTGGAGATTTAGATAAATTAATCTGCGAAATATATGAGCTAGCTTTAGGAAGATCAGTTCGATCATGATAATGTTATGGATGGAGTTTTGTTTGCGAAGGTCTGATTATCACTTTAAATGCGCGAGAGTGGAATAGTTTTTGGAATGTTTTTAGCACTAAAAGAACAGTACCGAACAAAAATGAGAAATGCGAAAAAGACCTTGCGAAGGAAGAAAAGAGCATCCGCAGTTTCTCAGCTCAAAGATCTACAAAAGTCTCGGGCCAAGTGAAAGACCCGGCGTTACTTTAAAAGGTCGAAGCAATTAACTTCTGGTTTCAGAACCGGGACCCAGGCTCTTCGAAACAGTGAAGGAGACCTAGTCATCGAAGCACAGGGAATTGTAAATGTTTCCAAGCAGCACTTCTAACAGCTGCTGAATGCGCGAAATGTCGATCGAGCTAATGAAAGAGAAGCAAGACCAGTCAATGAAGACCCAGTCCCAGCCCCCAGCGCAGAAGAGGTAGAAAAAGCCATCCAAGAGCTAAAAAATAACAAGCCCGCCGGGTCGGATGTCATGCCTGCGGAACTCTTTAAATATGGAGGAGGTGTTTTGATGAACCGCATGTACCAGGTCATCAACAAAGTGTGGGAGGAAGAATGCATGCTCTTTTATCGGTCGATAAGCTAAATATGCCCCATCAAAGCATGACGCTTAACAATACGCAGTGCAGTGTGCAAATGGGTAACAGCTCATCCGAGTTGTTTCGAACATGCGCAGGGTTTAAAGATGCGCTGTCATGAGATTTCTTCAACATAGTCCTGGAGCAGATAGTGCGCAAGGCAGGTGTGTCAACGGAAAACATCTTCCACAAATCCACCCAGCTCATAGGCTATGCGGACGACATAAACATCATCGGTCGATCCAAGAGAGCTGTGCTAGAGGCCTTCACAGCGATTAAAGAACAGGCAAAACTTGTTGATCTTGAAGTGAATGTGGACAAAACAAAGTACATGCTATCAACAAACAAAGCAACATCTGTCCACCGCCTAGGACAAAACGTTGGAAGCAGCAATTTCGAGGTAGTTAAGGAGTTCACCTACATTGGAACAAATATCAACCCCACAAACGACTTCGGAGATCCGAAGAAGAATTACCCTAGCGAACCGCTGCTGCTTCGGTTTGGCAAAACAACTTGGTTCAAAACTCCTCACTCGAAAGACAAAGTGACTTCTATACAAAACTTTGGTTTTAGCAGTCCTACTCTACGGCGCCGAGTGCTGGACGATCGATAAGTAAGAAAGAAAAATTCTTCGACGGATTTTTGGTTTCGTATGCGACGATGGCGAATGGAGAAGAAGGTTCAACCGAGAATTGTACGAGCTGTACCAAGATGTGGATGTAGTCCAGAAGGCCCAGAAAAGACGACTACATTGGCTCGGCCACATCGAGGGAATGGACGACAACGCTCCAGCCAAGAAAATCTTCTCATCCAAGCCCCCAGGTTCGAGAAGGCAAGGAGGGTCGAACCTACTGTACAAAGACCAAGTGACTGCGGATGCCAGAGCGCTTTGTTTCAGCGACTGGAGAGGGTATGCGAGGACCGTTCACGATGGAAGTCTGCAGTATCTCAGGCTGAGATCCTTCATGATTTGTGAGCCGGATAAGTAAGTTGTAAGTTTTCGGTAAACCCATACATTGCGATTTTGTTCAATGTTTACAGTTTTCATTAATGATTGTATCACACTAATAAAATGTCCACTAAACTGTTAAGCAAGGACATTCACTTCCATATTATCGTGATAAAAAAAATTTTTGTATTGTAATGCACTTAGAAGTTGTTTTTAATTCTTTAGTTATATCGGAAAATGCTTTGCTTTTTACTCAGAACTCATTTTTTGCTTTTTCTCTTTGCAGGTATGTAACTACAAATTTTAATCGGAGTTTTAACCACCAACATTTTTCTGATGTCTGAGTGCATTTTCCAATTAATTGTAAAGCAAGTGTATTTATGACTTAATTGACATCCAAATATGGCACCGCCATCAATTAAAATTAAAATTTGTCCACTCCTTTTCTACACAAATAACAAAATTTTCAGGCCACATAGCCATCGCTGTTAACAGATATCAAAAGAATTAAAATGTTTCCACTTTTGCTATGAATATGTTGTATCAATAGTGTTGCTCTTCTATCTTCAATTAAACAAATTAAAATAGCAATAAAAATTACATTGACTGTAGTTGTAGTTTCCTTAAGTATAACAACTCGAACATGTGGGTTGGGAAAGAACAAGCTTTTGCTACATGACTAAGAAATCGGAGTCGACACCAAGAACTGGTATGTCTGAGCTTGCTATCGCCATATTTGTCCATTTTATTGAATTATGGAACCACATGGCTTGCTTAACATAACCATAGGGTGTAACATATAATGCCATAGTCTATTTTATGGATATTTTTTTTTATTCTCTCAAGTTCCAGAAAGATCAATTTGTCATCTTTTCTGAACAAGCTTCATCCATAACTGCATCATGCGCCCCCCAGAGCAATAATTAGTTGCAAAATTATCCAGTTTTGAGCTTGTTATTCTGGTATCTGGTTCACTCCTAGCCGTCAACTGATACAAAAAATGCATCATAAGCCTTTTTTTTAAACCTGTCAATGAATAAATTCATAACAGATTGGTTGAGCCCTGTCTTTCCCATAAGACATTTCTGCCATTTGTAGCTATTTGAAACTAAAACTTATTAAAGCCTAATTTTCTTTAGTTTTATTTTATTAAAGTCTAAGTTTGATTTTAACAATGGTTCTTGCCTGTACAAAAGAAAGAATAAGACTGATTTATATTTCGAAAAAAAGAAAGAACTCACTGATCAGTTATAACAAGATGGGAAAGCTTGCTGTCAAAATGACATTTGCCAACAAGCTAGGGGAACAGGTTAACTGTAAGAGTATGCGTTTTATTGTAATAATGATACAATTGCCTACATAATAAAAGCAAGTTTGCTGCAAGAGTATGTGTGTATGAAAAAAATAAGTTTTGAGGTATTTGGAGGGTAAAACGTAGGTAGGTTTCCAATCTTGTTATAATTGATCAGTGAAAGAACTCTCTCATTGTATATGGACTCAGGTAGTAGTATCAAGAATGGTGTTTTCGATATTTTGTGCTACATCAAACCCAAAAAAATCCCTATAGAAAATTTATGTAAAAAATTAGCACTGTGCAAGCTCTCAAGATGGCACCACAATCGATTGCCAGGTCGCAGGTTCTAGCTAGATAGAAATCATTGAATAAGAAGTACAGGAAGCGGTGTTAGCTACATGCACAGTGTACGTGAGTGAAGCAACAAAAATGTCTGATGATGTCCATTTTTAGGGTATGTGCTGACAATTTTTAGGGTATGTTATGTCAAACTTTGACTGTGTTGTCAGTCGAGTTCAGGGGTGTATTATTTCTGTTCGTGATGGTAAGGCGCTGCAATTCGTTGAATTTCCGTAGTGTGCACGGTTGTTTTGAATAGTTCTTCCATCGTGTTTCGAAACGTTTTTATTTGTTGGTTGTATTACAATAGGCGTAATAAACGTGATGAATTACGGATGAAAAATCAAGAAAATGTACTGGAAAATAAAAAAATTAATCATTAAAAACCGTGCAATGCACCTTAAGTGTTTAAACACCATGCTTCCTAAAAAAAGAATTGAGATTGAAAAAAAAAGTTGAAGCAAAATCGACGAAATCTTGATTTAATCAAATTTCGCTTGGCGCCCCTGAGATTAACTATTCAACTGCAGACCAGCCCTGTTGTAATGCGTTTGTGTTTGTGAAACTTACACTACTTAGAAAAATGCTTCAATTCTTGTTCATAGGACCCCTTCCTGTGCTTCTTATTCAATGATAGAAATACAATGAACTCTCTGTCGTAAACGTCAAACAGCATCGATGACGTTTTACTCTTCGAACATGAGTCCATGATGATTGACGTTTCGAACATTGAGGATTAGCTTACATAAGAACAAAAACAAATTATAATAAACTAAATCTTACATTTTCTGTACGACTCAAATAAAAATGATTATTCCCTTCACGATGTGAAGCTGGTTGATTTTATGTAGGTATGCAATGAAATGGTGCCCAACGGCACAACTATGGAATTTTCATTCCAAAACTTGCGCATAAATAGAACGCCATTTGTGTGTTAAAAGAGCCAAGATAGAAGGAAAAAAACGACCAAACATTAACATTCTATTTAAGTGGACAGTTATTATTTTTGTCGTTCAAATATTTTGAAAGAAAAAATAAAATGTATTGCAACCTACTTTGATAGAAACTAACAGCAATAGTGGCAGCCGTTGCAGCGGTGTTGAAGGCAGTATACGGCACACCCGTTGATTGTATGTACCTAACCTTAATTTTGATGATTATGTCGATTATTGTTAGCATTTGCACTCTGTGAACGATTTTTAAATCCCATAGAGATGCAAGCCTCGCTGGTTTTGATTGAATGTAGGAGGAGCAGCAAGGTGACTTGATGTGGATGCAGCAAGTTGTTTAAGGCAGACAATTTATTATAGACCTAAAAGGGTAAAGGGGGACGTTGAATTGTTTACTCCATCACTGTTGGAAAATTATTAAAGTCAAAATGTTGTTTGCAAGATCGCTAGCTTGCACTTAAAAGATGGAAGGAATGTTTATTTCTTGTAATTATTTTGAGGTTTCAACTGAGTTTTATTTATAAAATTTTCTTAAATTGATTAACTTGAGCAAAACATGCATATAAATAAATAATTATGAGTCATTGTTTATAAAGCAGATGGTTTGCAGTAATTTTGTAAGATTACATTACATTAGAAGCAAAAGAAAATTTTAGTTAGCTCATAAGCTCATAAAATGTCGCTGTACAGCCCATACAGTTCGTCGTTAAATCTTTCATTCACAGTTTATACAGACAGGAACATAGATCTTCCGTAAAACTTTTCTCTCGAATCGGCCTAGGGCCCTCTTATCCGTTTCTGACTGGCTCCATGCTTCTGCACCATAAAGCAGGACGGGGACGATGAGGGTCTTATAGAGCGTCACATTAGTTGTTCGGGAGAGGGTTTTACTACTCAAATGCCTTCCAAGCCCGAAGAAACAGCGATCAGAAAGAGATATTCTTCGTCTTATCTCAGCGCTGATGTCGTTGTCCGTGTTGATAGCGGCGCCAAGGTATACAAAGTCCCTAACTGCCTCGAAAATATATCGTGACGTTTTGTCGAAGATGTGTCGATGTTGGGTGTAATGTCTCGATAACAGCATGTACTTTGTTTAGCCCTCATTGACCCATTTTTTTAGCCTCTATCTGTATACTCGCAAAAACACTGTTGACATCACGTTGCGTTCTCCCAATGATATCAATGTCATCAGCGTATGCGAAAAGTTGCGCAGACTTCTGGAAGATAATGCCTCTAGTGTTGCCGTGGGAGTTCTGCAGTATTCGTTCCAATATGATATTAAGAAATCGCCTTGTCAAGAGCTTTTTTTGACATCGAAGGTGTGTCGTCGGTGAGGTCGTTACCGACTTCAATGGAGCAGCACAAGTTCTCCGTTGTCAGCCTGCTCAAACGAATGAGTTTTGTAAGGATGCCAAAACTGGACATGGCTATATACAGTTCTTCTCTATAGATGCTGTCATACGCGGCCTTAAAATCGATGAAGCTCTTGAGTTTTTTCCAGGATCTGCCGTAATGTGAATATTTGATCGATGGCGTTTTTTTCTGGTCTAAGGCCACACTGATATGGACCTATTAGCTTCAGGTGTTCACATAGGAGGCTGATGCCTCTGTAGTTGGTGCAGTTTAGAGAATCTCCTTTCTTCAGGATCGGGCAAACAATGCTGAGGTTCCATTTATCGGGCATGCTCTCTTCCGACCATAATCTGCAGATGATTTGGTACATGCTCCTTACCAAGTCATAACCGGCTGCTTTGATGAGTTCGGCAGTGATGCCATCAGCTTCCGCGGCTTTGTTGTTTTTAAGTTTTTTGAGTATAGAGCAGAAGTGGTCGTTCCATATCCTCAGCGTTGACTGTGACTCTACTACGATATTTTCCTGTTGGTCTTTACAAGCTTTTTTTCGTGCTCGGTAACCCTGAGACATTCGTTTCACCTCTTGGTAAAACTTCCGAACCTCATCCCTGTTTTTTTAGTCTTTCTACATCCTCGACCGATCGCTTTTCATGCTCTCTCATTTTCTTTTTGAAAAGGTTGTGTTGTTCTCTCCTCCTTGCTAGTAGAGCAACCGAGCAGATCTCGTCCTCCTGTGCAGCGCTGCTTTGTTTGCTTCTTGCTTGGCTGCATGTACCTGTCTCGTTTTGGTAGCCGCGTGAAACCCAGCACATCATAGGCAGCATACCTAATGGCTTCCTGTCACTTCTGCCAATGGTTCTCAATGCTCCGCTGGCTGTAGTGGACTTCTCATGAGGTTACATGACAATTGAACGGAAAAAGATTTGGTGATCTCTTGCGATTGTAGCCGTCCGACGTCATACTTTTTCCTGTTCTTGGCTTTGGTCGAGATATCCGCTTGGCTACAACGAGGTAGTTGTCCGAGTCGATGTTGGCCCCTCGGAAGGTTCGGACATCAATAATGTTTGAAGAGTGTCTTGTGTCCATCATAATATGATCAATCTGGTTGACAGTTGATTGATCTGGAAACCTCCAGGTCCCCTTGTGGATGTTGAGATGTGGGAAACGCGTACTTGCTACTCCTATGTTTTGCCCCGCTGATGCAAAAGCGAAAAGCCTGAATCCGTTATCGGATATTGCTCCGCTAATCGGTCAAATTACACCACAATACTGCACAATTTTACCCTTCAACTTTGTTTTCCATCACAAAAATGCAACTAGACACCATCAACAAAGCCTATTTTCTGGTTTCTAGCACGGAAATCGCAATCTCAGGGCCAAACAAGACTAATATTAATGGATTCTAAGTGTTTAATAGTCTGACTGCTATTGTGTGCTTGTTTTTCTTCTTTTTCTCACTCTTAAAGTAATTGCTGTTCTTTTTTGTGGTTTGATTCCACATGTTGTAGGTTAGTAACCGTTAAAGCCAATTTATAGCTTTGCATTGGAGTACAATGGCTTCCAATTAAATGGCACGGCGCGGCGGTTTTTCACTAAACAATGCATGCTAACAACAAAATGGAAACAGCTAATAGAAACCCTTTTAATACGTAAACTCTTCTGGCTTCTACGCAACTTATTTAAAATTTTATCTCTAAACAATTCTTGAGCTTTATCTTTTGATCTAAGTTCGAGTTAGACTAATCTTTAAATTAAAAATTGTGTGCGTAACGCATGCAGGAGATCTTTAGCTCCAACATAGTTCGGCATTGAAAACCGTCGCCACCGCAATCGTCGTGGTTGTCGTTACCATTATCTTTGCCATGCAACAGATATTCAATTTCAAACATAAAACGAAACGTCAAACGAATATCTGAGAGCTCTTGTCGTGAACGAAACGAAACATGACGCAAACACCCAAAAAAACGCACAACCATAAACCGTAATCCGCAACAGCAACATGTTGCTCGAGGTATGAAGTACATAAACACACATGCATTCGAAATGGCCTTCCCAAAAACGCCTTTATGTAAAATAACGCCTTAATTGAAATCTCATACATCCAAAAAGCTACTTAAAATGAGATGGGATTTGAAGTTTTTTTGTTCCACCATATTTTGGAATTTGAGATACTTTTGTATAGATTGCACAACGAACTTCATGACAACTGCCATTCTTGTGATGTTGCGTGCAATCCAATTTACTCCTGATCGGGTTTGGCATGTTACTGTTGATATAAGTATAGTTAGGCTGACAGTTATCTTTGGAACGAGAAAATGTTGAATATTTTAACTGAAAATGTCAATTGAGCTGCCCATTTCTATTTGGGCGATGACGTTCATTAAAACGAAGACAGCACTTGAACAACTATTGTTAATCTTATTTTATCGTTGGCATGATATATATACATATAATTAAAATCACTGTCACCATTCAACAGTCTCCCCAAGCCAGCTCGGTCCCTAGCTAGCTGTCTCCAGTTTTGCACTCCAAGTTTATTGAGGTTCTCTTCCATTTAAGTGCGCCAACTGAGTAGCGGTCTTCCACTCCTCCTGCGTCCCTCGGGAATAGTGTCGAAGGCTTTCCGGGCCGGAGCATTGATGTCCACCGACTCTAAATGACCGAGCATTCTAAGTCTCTGTAGCTTTACCATTCTGGCTAAGTAGATGTCGTTGTACAACTCGTAAAAACGGGGCGAAAGATGACCAGAAGAACCATCCTCTCGAAACAGCCTAAGGCACATTTATCCGATTTTGTCAAGGTCCATGCTTCTGCACCATACTGCAGGACCTTAGTTGCTCGAGAGAGGGCTTTTGAACTTAATTGCTTTCTTAGCCCAAAGAAAGAGCGATTAGCAAGAGTTAATCCTCGTCTGATCTTGGCACTGCGCTGGTGATATTGCGCGTGTTTATAACGGAGTCAGGTAGACAAACTCCTCTACTACCTCGAAGTTGTATGCCTCTATTGCGACGTTCTGTCCGAGCCGTCGCGTCAGTGTTGGTTGTCCTTCCTCGAAGACAGCGTATACTTCGCTTTTCCCTTATTTACCGCTAAACCCATTTTTGCCACTTCTGTCTCAATTCTCACGAAGGCGCCGTTGACATCACGCTGTGTTCTTCCCATTATATCAATATCATCGGCGTACGCGAGAAGTTGAACAGATTTTTGGAAGATAGTGCCTCTGGTGCTGACGGTGGAGTTCTGCACTATCTTCTCAAGAAAGATGTTAAAGAAATTGCATGACAGTGCATCGCTTTGTCTGAATCCTTTTTTGATGTCGATAGATTCCGTAAGAGAGGATCTTGTAGGCGATGTTAAGTAGACTGATTCCTTTGTAGTTGGGGCAGTTTAGAGGATCTCCCTTCAGGATCGGTTCCACTCATCAGGCATGCATTTCTCTGACCATATCTCACAGATGATTTGGTGCATGCTGCTATCTAGCTCGTCACCTGCTTTTTTGAACGGCTCGCAGCTAAACCATCTGCTCCAGTGGCTTGGTTGGATTTCAGCCGTGATATCGCCGTTTTTATTTTTCTTCTAGGTCAGGTTCACGGAATTGTTAACTATCATCGTGTCCGATGAAAGGCTTCTGTCTGACGGCGGGGTTTTGTTCGTCGTCGCCATTATACAGACTTTCCAAATCCCCAGCATTGACGGCGATTCTACTATGATGTTCAATTGCTTATCTCTGCAGGCATCGATTCTTGCTCGATGACCTTGAGCCAGCTGTTTAACCTTCTGATAAAACCTCCGAACTTCATTCCTGCTGTTGGCTCTCTCAACATCCTCGATCTGACGCTTCTAAAGCTCTATCTTTTTTCTCCTGAGAAGTAGGTGTTCCTCTCTCCTCTTTCGCTCGTAGAGCTCACGAGCAGCTCTTGTCCTTCTATGCAGCGCCGCTTTGTATGCCTCCTGCTTGGCTGCATGGGCCTGCCTGCATTCTTCGTCAAACCAGGGGTCTCGTTTTGGTGGCTGTGAGAAACCCAGCACATAAGAGGCGGGATTTGTAACTGCTTTTTGGCAATGTTGCCACTGGTCTTCGATACTTGATGTTGGTGGCATAGAACTCCTTAAGAGGTTAAGAGGTAAATGTCGCAGTTTTTCATTCTCCTTTTGCCCGGTGCATCCCATCGCATTTCCTGTATAGCGGTAATGTCTTCTTTGTAGTAGTTGAGGGTCTCCGCTAGTTGTTTGGCAGACGAGGTTTATTAAGGGACCTAACATTCCACGTGCATATCCGAAATTCGTTGTCTTTTATACATTTGCTTGGGTCATCATCAGTGATCCGTCCGTTTCCGAGGCCTGTTGTTGCTTCGCAACTAAACTCTTTTCTACGTAGTCGGGAAGTCACTCCGACGTACAACCCCCAACTTGGAGTACCAGGCTTCAAGTAAGTCGAAGTAGGCGGTCAAGGTGTTCACCAAGTACTTCGGGATAACTAGAACTAAATACGCCACCGTTGATACCAAAAATGATATTCATTCGCTGCCGTCCCTCGTTGGGAATGCCTTGGTGGGAACACCCCTTCGTTGAGGGGTAATTAGTAGTAACAGCCAAAGTAGCTTCGATCTGTCGACCATTCTGCGAAAACAAGTTTCGCGATCGCATAGCTCTAAGCTTCATAGTAGTAGTTACCGTAAGCCGCTCCGCCACGTCAAGGCTTACCCCATGGAGGGTACTTACGTACTTAACTATATCAAAATATTCTTTTTACAACTTCGTCTCACGAAATATTTAATGGAGCATATGGAAACTAGTTCACGCTGTGCGTATTTCTCCTGCCGTAAATTCATCACACTCAAAAGCATCTAATGGTGTTGTCGTTGAATTGAATGTCGCTACTATTAGTCTTACCATTTATGAAGCTGTAAGATATTTTATATGGAAAGGTGTTGTAGAGAACAGAGGCAGCTATTGAATGGGTGGATTAAGTTGTAAAATTCTACGGGCGATAACGAAACCAATTGACGAAATAATGTTAAGGACTTGGAATTGACTTAATAATCACAAATGGATCCATAGCCAAAAGCAAACTCCTTCAAGATAGTCCTTAAATAAAAGAAAAACTTAACAAAAGGAGAAAGGAAATGTTAAACATGTTTAGCTGGGAAAATCCACTCCTGGCAACTTGTAGCTGGAAATGTGGTCAAAGGAATTAAATTGTGAACAGTCTGTTTTCTTCGTGCGCTTGCAAAACTAGAGCAAACACTTCATACCAATGGATGGAGGTACCTTTTGTGGTTTTGTACAAAATATTTTGTATCAATTTAATATGAGTTCGATCCCAATAAAATTTAATTTAATTAGAAGTTTGCATGGAGTGTTTTTTGTGATCATATTTGGATCGATTATGTTGTTTCTAAAGTGACAACAGGTATGAGAAGAATTTTGAAATTTTCTTTGATTTTGGCAATAATTGTTGACAGTTCTTCCAAAAAGTGGAACTTCAATTCTGAGTTTGAAAATTATGCAAAAACCATCATAAAAGCGTATCCTTGTCACTAAGAAGTGACATATATATTTAAATTACGAAAATTGCTTATAATGTCTTACTTCAATACGTACCAGCTTTGCGATGTCATTTTTAAAAGACCTTCGAAAAAGGCACTTGTTATGAAACCCCCGTAGGTTAGGTTGGAGTGATTGTCTAGATGTTACTGACTCACTTAGACCTCAAGGGTCCATTGTGATACCAATAAAGAAGGTACTCATGGGAGAGTAATGAACTTAAACGATTTTGTTCTTTTAATGAAGTTAGAGAGACATTTTGTGTCGATCGTTGCCAGTTCCCTAGTAGTATCGAAGAAGGGATTACCGAGAAAGTAATTTATTCTATTGGAGAGTGCCGCGTGCCAGGCATGACACTGAAGGTGTTGGACTGTTTACTCTTCCTCCTCGTCCATGCAGCTGCTCCAGAAGTCGTTTGCGTAGACCGCTAGCCTGAAAGCATGTCTACCTATGAGGCAGTGCCCGGTTTGAATCCAATTGTAGAGCTTATAATTTTTCTGCTCAGGAAAATCAAATATTTTGACCGTTTCAGGTCTATGCTTTGCCAAATTTTTTTGTTTGCTAGGCAGGTGGTACCCTGTGACCATCTAGCATTTGTTTATTCTAGAGCATATTGTTGAGAAGATATTTGCATGTAGCAAGTGGTGTTCCTATGTTATGTTTTTGTCTAACATTAGGCAGAAGTGTTCCGTTTTTGGCGAGCTCATCGGCTTTGCAATTTCCCGGGATATCTCTGTGGCCCGACACCTAAATGAGGTGAATGTTAAACTGTTCCGTCATCTAATTCAGAGATGATCGACTGTCTCGGACTATTTGTGCAGACGGACGCGAGAGATTTGAGAGCGGCTTGGCGGTAATGTTGTGGTTGATTGAAGCCTTATGATTACTGTGATTACATGCCTTTTAGAAAATAAACAATATTATTATGTAAATTGATAAAAGGTCTGACATTTTACAGCGTACCATAGTCGATAGAGCAAACGCAAAACAAAAAAACAGAAAATGTTCTCATTTGCATGCAAATTATTTCACAACAAAGAGACGTTCAACTGTCACTGTGAAATACAACCAGCATTCCCATTATTGTCTTTTTTCTTCTTTACCTGCAACATCACTGCCAAAATGGACCAATGCTGTTGCAGGTCCCATCAAACCGCAACCATCATCAACTTAAGTATTATCCAGCGAGTGCATTAAGTTTGCAGCACTTGTCATCAGCTTGGTAAATGCCATCATTATATTTCTGTCTCGTTTTTTTTTTTGTGTGTGAAGACTTCTTCCAGTTTGGACCATGTTGGCAAGCTCCTCCGCACTGCACACTGCAGCAGCACGTACAGCCAGACCACCCACAAGACAGCAGCCAGCAATTCAAGAAAAACTACGCACCTTAGCAATTAGTCTAATGCGACTACTAACAATGACGTGAAATCGGTTGAACGATTCATGAGGGATGAAGCTAGTTCAGAGTCAGTTTCTCTTTGCCAGGTGCTGCAAAATGTTTAAGCAGCGCAGATAATTGCAAACGTGCAGCAATTGCACATCGTCCTACACTCAGAATGTGCTTCCACCTTTTCCTAAAGACCAGACATAAGATTGTCTGTCGTGCTTAGCAGTTCAGAATCGTTGGCAATAAAATTGAAAGCTGTTGTTGCGTTTGTAAATTTGCATGCCGATGCCACTGATCCAAAGACCGATGGAACAGTGAAACTAGAGCTACTTGTGAATGCAACAACGTCACGAAGGATGTGTGCGCGGGCGTTTAATTTGCTGTCATTAATGGATTACGCTGGAAGGTGTCGCGTTTATGGCTTTCCAGTTGTTGAATTCAAACATTGAATTACCTTTATATGGTGAATGGGGAAGTGACAAACGAAATTTTAATCTCATAGCAGTCGAGGAATTCGGCAAAACCATTAGCATAAGTCGTGATTAGGAATGGGATTTCGATGAATTAAGTCAGCCTACGCCAGCAAAAATTTAGGGCTGTCAATTAAAAAGGGTAAATACAAGAATTGATGTTGATGGAGTGTTGTCTTTGTTGAATTCCTTGGAAAGCAACATTACAAAATAATGTGGGTCTACACGATGATGACAAAATTGTAACTAATTTCAAAATTGTAACTTATTACAAAATTTGGTAACTTCAAGCATGAGGAGTTTGACTACCACCAGAATGGTGAATCGAAGTACCACCCAAGGCGCGGTCTTTTCAATTCTTTTATGGGACATGGCAGTAAACGACCTCCTAACTTCAATGGAAGCAGAGGGTTTCAAGGTGATTGCCTATGCTGACGACGTTGCAATATAGGTACCTCGAAAACATCCTCAATTCTCTCCTAACTCCTACAAAATGCCTTAAACAGGCTGACAAATTGGGCTAAATAGTGTGGCTTGGACGTTAATCCACATAAAATAGAACTAGTACTCTTTAACCCGCCCACGATTAAAGGAATACCCTTAAGCTTTTCCGACCAAGCCAAATATTTAGGACTCATTTTAGACGAAAAACTAAATTGGAAGGCAAATATTGATGAAAGAGTGAAAAACGCTACTGTAGCGCTTTTTACTTGTAAAAAGGCCATATGCTCAAAATGGGGCTTCTCCCCGAAAATAACCCACTGGCTATAAACTTCGGTAATCAGACCGATACTCATTTATGAGTTGTCGTATTGTGGACCGCACTGGACAGCGCTGGACAAGATGGTAAATCTAAATAAACTTATCAAAGTCCAGCGGTCCAGGTATGTGCATCACACGAGCACTTCGCTCAACACCAACAGCAGCCTTGGAAGTACTTTTGAACCTTACACCTCTTGACATTTACTCCAAAATGGTGGCAGCTAACTCTCAATGGATCAGTTACAACACTGGTCATTCTAATATCTCAGACAACTTCAAATCTGTCCCAGATCATAGTCTAAGCGATAACACACCACACCATCAAGGTTTCAATCCCTTCGAGATCTTCTTGGGAAGAAGAGAGACCCCTGGAAGACAATATGGTACACTTCTATACAGACGGTTCAAAGACCGATTACGGCGTTGGAAGTCGTATCTATTCGAAACAACTAAATCTCAATCTATCAAACTCTCAAATAGTCCACGAATGTAGATCACCTCTGAATGAGATGAAGGAACAGTTTAACATTCATTCATTCATTTGGGTGCCGGGCCACAGAGACATCCCGGGAGCACTTCTGCCTACTGTTAGACAAAGGCATAACATAAGAACACCACTTGGTACATGCAAATATCTTCTCAAACAATACGCTCTAGAATCAACAAATGCTAGACGGTCACAGGGTACCACCTGCCTAGCAACCCAACAAATATAGCCAAGCATAGACCTGAAACGGTCAAAAGGCTTGATTTCCGTGAGCAGAAACAATATAAGCTCTACAATTGGAGTCATAACAGGGCACTGCCTCATAGGTAGACATGCTTTCAGGCTAGCGGTCTACGCAAACGACTTCTGGAGCAGCGAGGAGGAAGAGGAAACAGTCCAACACGTTCTGTGTACATGCCTGGCACGCGGCACTCTCCAATAGAATGAATTACTTTCTCGGCAATCCCTTCTTCGATACTACCAGGGAACTGGCAACGATCGACACAAAATGTCTCTCTAACTTCATTAAAAGTACAAAATGGTTTATTTAAGTTCATTACTCTCCCATGAGTAAATTCTTTAGTGGTATCACAATGGACCCTTGAGGTCTAAGTGAGTCAGTAACATCTAGACAGCCACTCAAACCTAACTTATACAAGCCGCAACAATTTTATTTGAAATTGTCAATTTTAATAACACATTTCGGCATCACTCTATCTCATGCACCATTCACATCTATCAACACAAGACAAATAATGAAGAAGAAAAACCTCGCACGAGTTCGTTCACCCAATCTGCTGTATGCGACCAAACAAGCACTCTGGCACACGCTTCTCTTGTTAATTTTTGTTTCTGTTTTTTTTTTTTTTTTGCAAAGTGTTTCTATAAACTACTAACACACAGCAAATTCAAGTTGCAAACGGCCCGAGCTACTCGGGAGGAAAATTAAACTTTTACTTTTATCAGAAGGTTTCTGCTTCTCCTTCTTGTTCACTTCTCTACAAGCCTTGAGATAGTTATGTGCTTTGGCTTTTTTTGCTTTTCAATCAAAGCAGGTGATCCCACTAACTACTTGAACATGCAACCGAAAAGAAAAAAAAAAACACCTGCTCCGCGAAGTTGGTTCAGTATTGCAACTTACTGAAAATCTCATACGACTGTACATGTACAAGTGTATGCGCAGAAGACTGAATTGGAAAACTAGAGCAAACGTGTCTAGTGATGGAGGAAAAATTTAATTTAAAAAACAAAAAAATAAACTTTCTTCAATGTACAACCCACAACTGGAGTCGCTGCTGACTGCTAGACGCTAGACGGAGTTGCTATACAAAAAATGCAAAGACTATTTATACAGACGTGAAATGTGAGAAGGGAGTAGAGAAAAAAACAATGAATGTAAGTTGCTTTAAGTCACAAGCCATTTAACCACAATAACAACAAATCCTTGCCAATTCTGTGAGTTTGGTATATTTGTGAAATTTCATGGAAATCATGCCTGCGATTGATTATCATTTCACAAAAACCTGTACCTGAACTAAGAGCTTTCTCAAAATCGATGTGAAGAAATTGCAAACAAGGATTTATCATACAAAAATCGTCCAAGATTAAAAAAAAAAAAAAAACAATCACTTTTTTTGCACGATATTTGTATACGGTTCAGCTTTTTCATATTAATGTTTTTCCACACTATCAGATAAAGTCAAAAGAGAGCTTATAGCAAGAAACATCTAACGACCAATAACACAGAAAACTGTGTTTAAGTGCAGGTCAATGAGATCTGTATTAGATCTCGTCTGTTTTGGTCTTTTTATTGTTTTTGCTTGTAATGACTGATAATTTCAGAGTCGATTATTGCAATATTCGTGGGCTAAGAACTAATTTTCTTGCTGCGTATATCCAATCCAC
>CAKKXW010000001.1:85669665-85681735 GCA_920937365.1 Sphaerophoria rueppellii
AAATCCCTTACTACAAGAGCCAACAATGTTGAGTTATCAAATGCTGAAAAAAGGACGACATTCAAAGTTCATGAAGCCGCCACCGCCACCGCCATCGCACAATATGTGCGCAAACACTAATTTAAAAAAAAAAAACCGGTACTACTATTTAGTCGAAAATACTCCCTTTTTTTTGCATCAGCACTACCTTCAAATTTTTTTGTCCGGCAACACTGGCTCCGAGGTGTCCAAGCGACATCAGCTCTGTGGCTGATAATGCGATCTTCAAAAACAGGGCGCAAAACATCGAGTGTAGCTTCGGCTGCATGGCACGCAACGCCATCCTGTTGAAACCAAATGTTGCCAATATCCTCCTCTTCAATTTTTGTGAACAAAAATCCTTTCGACATGGCCCGATAACGATCGCCATTGACTGTAACGGCCAATCCTTGCTCATTTTTGAAGAAAAATGGCCTCTGGACCAAAATCCGCACCAAACAGTGATTCGTTTTGGGTGTATCGGCTTTTCAATGTTTGCGTGTGGGTTTTCTGTGCTTCAAATGCGATAACTTTGCGTGATTACATACCCACCAATATCAAAATGAGCTTTATCTCAATAGATGATTTTTTTGGCAAAATCGGCATCTTCTCCAAGTCGATCGCAGGCCTTCTTAGTGAAGCGAAAGCGAATTGACTTTGTATGGCGTCATAGCAAGATTTTTTTGCAAAATTGGTCTCAATGATGTCTCCGAAATGTTCAATTGTTTAGAACGACGGTGAATTGATGTTGATGACGCTTCACGCACACTTTCTGCCACAGAAGCAATATTTTCGGGTGTACGAACTGTTTTTGGCTTTCCACGCTTTGGTTCGTCGATTAACATGCCGGTTTCTTTCACTTTTTCACAAGATAACGAACATACTGAGTTGACGGTGCTTCTTTTCTTCCAAAATCCGTTCGCAATTTTTGCACACATTATCCAACATTACCATGATTTTCAAAGTAATGTCGCCATATTTCTCAGCGTTGTTCAAGCGTTTACACAAACATATTCGTTTGGCGTAAGGAGAAAACTAATTATCTGTCAAATCAGTCATGAGCTAAGTGTTACCATTCACGAAATAAGCACTAAGAAGCACGTTTTATGACGGAGCCTATATTTTAAAACTTTTCTTTCCAAAATTCTGCTAAATCGCATTCAATACTTGTGTTTACTTGTTCTTAAATACTGCATACAAAGAGTATTAATTTCGTTCGTTCGATTGTAGGTATATTGTCATTCAGATTTTTTTATTTATAAAGGGTAAAGTAAATAAAGTTAGCGTGTTCATTAATAAAATAGGAAATATCCTATTTTGTCCAATGCATTTTACGTTTCGCATAAGTTCTACTCTTTTAATTTTTAATTTTTAATTTAAGAATATGTCGAGCGATTGATGCACGGATTGATTAAAACGTTTCTGAAAAAACTGTTAACAAGAAACTGTTAACAAAAAAGAAAGTAGGTAAGTGTTTGACATAATACTTACATACCATCTTAAGGATTAGAACTAATAAAAAATAATTTATTTTCATTACCTAATACAATTTTAAAGAACAAATTTAAATTTTTCAATTCAAATAGATATATATTTCTTGTATGTACCTATCATGATAGTTAGATTTTCATATACTTAACTGTTCGTGCAACCTAACTTGCACTTTTTTTCTTTTTATAAAGAACTAGCAAAACCCCTGCCCGTTTCGCAGGGCTTCGGCCCACAACGGTTCGGAAATTAGAGATTGTCTTCATCCTGCCTACGGTAATCGATGGATAGGCAGAAATGATCAATATATAGAAAAATCATGTATTTGCCAATCTGATGAATAATCTATTCGTTTTTCAATTCTTATACATAATTTTTTTTAGTTAATTTACCCATTAATCATATCTTCCCCAAATTTAGCTCCCTGAGAAGAGGTAAGGTAATTAGGATTTTGAAAGCAAGCCAGGTATAGGCATAAGTATGCTTTTAACCCTCTTCAGGATTGCACAATGTTATTAATTTTCTTAAAACTAACAATTATTGGGATATTATAAACTGCTGCAATAAAAATATTGACAAAAAAACCTGAATTCGATGTTTTAAGCTGTTTTAGATTTTCCAAGGTATTAACAAAATGTATGGGTTTTTGTTTATCAATGAGATTTTATTTGCTAATTTTTTTGTTCATAAGGTAAAAATAAGAAAACTAAATGTTCTTTACGCATTATTTGAAAAAAAATGTATATATCTTAAAGTCAACACTTTGCTCGGGCAAGAAAAATTGAAAACCGGTTAAATACAAAGTTAGCCTTTTTTTAATCGTCAAAAAGTGATGAAAAAGTAACTTTGTCTTAGAAGGATTATTTTCTAAGAATATGACCAAGAATCACATCCCAAAGTATATGGCAGACAAACTACAGGATACCCTGTATAGTTGACCATGAGGAAAAACAGAAATATCTAAATCAAAACCACATATTTTTAAAGATTGACCTTGCGTCTTGTTTATTTTTCAGGGAATTCAAGTCGAACAGGAAACTAAAGACGTATGCCATTGACTTCTTCACGGCTAGTCTTGTAGTACTGTAAAGTTTAAGTTGATTTATGTCCCGAGACATAGTAATGCTCATACCATCAGAGTTGAAAAATGTGGAGGCAGTCCTGGTACATAAATGCATAAATGCAAACAATTCACAAACTCCGTCTCGTTGTAAAATTTACTGCATCGTTTTCATTTGTAATTGTGTCAAACCACTCACTTTTGAACTCTAGTTCAAAATAAATTGTTGCATCCATTTTAGAAAGACTCTAATCTGTACCAGCCATTATTGCACTTCAACTCAATGCTTCAATGCTTGGAAAGACATCTTGAATCAACTCATTCCGTGGATTTGCATTACAATAAAAATTGTTTGGAAGTGAAATTCGGCCTTCAGAATCAAGTGAAATTATTCCATTTCAAATTCCAATGTCCAATAGTGTCCGTAGCTTTGTTGTTAGGTGCGTTGGCTGCTAAGCAGAACGTCGTGGGTTTGAGACCTACTCTTGCCCAAAGTTTTTATTTCATCTTTCTCGGGATTACCTTTTGCGAAGAACTGACAAAACTTCGAAGAGTATGAAAAAGTGCTTCTCAACTTTGCCGTTCGAAATCGGCGTTAAATTTTAGGTCCCCTCAATTCTTCACACGCACTTAGAGAATTGTTGATGAGAGTAAGCTACTTAGGCCTTGGCTCTTCAAGATATGTCGTGCCACTTTCTCTTTAATGCCCAATAATTGGCCAATGTAATTTTCCTGAAATAGAAGTTTTTAAACGATTCCATTCGTCTGCAACAGTTGACCGTGGTATAATCGACAAAGTTTGTCCTCAGCAACAAAAAGATTCAGAGCTCCAAATTCTTCAAGTTGCGGTTAAAGGCTTCAAGTAAATTTGTATGCGCCATTGTGCTCTCATTCCACACAAATATTCGGCCATTACCAACTTTTTTGAAATATTGTAATGTAAGTTTTATGTCTTAAAATGTGCTCACAACTCCAGAAGAAGAAAGAGCCAACTCTTTTTTTATGATCTGAAATATATTGATGCTAAAATTAATGATAACAAAAATGATTTACCCATTCCACCGGGTGCATCACGAAAATATATACCACCACTCAGACTGATCACACCTTGCATATCTAACGGTGTCATACACATAGGTACTTTTGTTGATCATTTAACTACGGCTCAATAGTTTGCGCAAATATTCTGAATCGAATGCAATTTTATTATTTTCCTTAACGTAGTATTGTTGTCGAGCAACCAATTCAATTGTGGCAATCCTTTATTCGCAAAACGGTTTTTTCGTAAGCAACTGGCGCATTTCAATTTGAAAGCATTCAATTCCCCGTCAGATTGGCATTTGCAATGACTATTGACTCAAAGCTAAATAATATCTGTTTGTGGCTTTAATTTCAGCACACCGTGTTTTTCATTCAGACAATAACTATACGTGGAATACCTCCAGTTCGTTAGTGTTGATTACATTTTATTAAAGACTCATTCTATCAACATTCAAAACGTTATAAATAACAAATAAATACCTACTAAAAATAAATAAGATATACATACATATTTTCTACTCTAGAAATTTCATATATTAAAATAACGTTTGCCGGGTCAGCTAGTTCAAATATAATTTCCTAGGGTCACTGACTTTTTTTTTGTCGAAGAAAAATTATATTTGTCAAATATTTTTTTTCTTCACTGATATTTTTTTGATTTTTTTATTGAAAAAAAAAAAAATATTTGACAAAATTTTCAAACTAAATTGAGTGTTCGTATATCGATCAGTTTTTTTTGTAGTGCGAAATACAAAATTTTTTACATTTCTCAACAGTTGAACCATTTGTGATTTGAAAAGTATACATTTTATTTTTGCTAAACCTTCTACCCTAAAACCTCTTGCATTTAGAGAAAAAATTAGGAAAATCGGTCACCCAGTGTGCCCGGTTAGTGAACGAACACAAAAATTAGGCTGTTCTTTTATATATATAGATTTGAACAATTGTTTCTGTTACATACCATCGACTTAATCGGAAAATGTTATGTTACTTATTTCTGAAGATCTTTTGACCTGCAAATCAGAGATGGCAGAGTAGTTTACGTTAGGTCATTCTCTACGTTTACTACGCGTTGTTAATCGAATAAACTACACGTCTCATTTGTTTCATTTGCTACCTACATTTGTTACGTTTACTCACTACATACATTATCGTTACATTTCAAAAGGATTAAGAAAAAGAAAAAGAAATTAAAAAATAAAGAGTGAAAAAGAAAATGAAAAGTGAAAATGAAAACTGTAAAACATTTAAGGACAACTATTAAATAATGATTTGCATTTGAATTTGAGCAACGGTGACACAGCGCAACGATTTTAAAAATCATCATAGCAATCCATGACCATTTCGATTTGAATTTGAATTTCGTCTTGGTTTGCTTGCTACATTTAACAACGTTTATTACGTTAACTACCTCATTCGTGTAACGAATGTAGTAAATCAAAAAATAGTCAATTTCTGCCATCTCTGCTGCAAATATACATTCATATTGATTAAAGCTTTTTTCGACATTTATGTAGGTACCAATGCGTATAGGGTGTTCTGCCTTTAAAATACTTGGTAGATAGGTATTCAAATTTACTTAGAAGTCTCCTTCTGTTAAATTTTTCTTCCGACCTGCTTGCAACCTGCTTGTGACAAACATACAAGGCTCAATGGGCAAGGTTTTCCGCTTTTTTCAATGGCACATTATTATTTGTTTCGACCTTTTTGTGATATTTGAGAAAACTTGAATTGGGAATAAAATTCTTGGTCAAAAATGACAAAGAGTCTAAAAAAGGGGATCCGGAAATTTGTCATTTGTCTGTGAATTCATCTACTTTATTTCTCATTTGCAAAAAGAAAAGACATAAAAGTGGTAAGATTTTGCTAAGGTACCTACCTGTATATTTTAAAAGTTGAAGCTCATATTATAATAATATACAAATTTTGGAGTTTACTCCTTTTGAATCGATTCATATATAGAACCCGGTATAAAAAAAAAATATGGATAGGAAAATCCAACATTGAAAAAAAGCCTTAAAATTGACTACTAACGCCTATTTTAACTCTTTATAACGGCCAACTTACTGGATCGATTTAGATGAAATTTGGTACAAAATTAGAACCCAAGAAAGGGCATACGGTATTTTTTAACGCAATAAAAGGGGTTGAAAGGGTCACAAGGGGTCGAAATATTAGGTCAAAGTTTGTATGGGGGTCGATAAGGTTGGAAGTTTAAAACTTATGTTTATAGCTCTTGATTAAATACGACATTCAAAGTTTTAAAAAAATAGCTGAGGGGGGGAGGTGGGGTGAAAATAGGGGGTGAAAATCTTATGCCCATGTCGAATTTATTTAATTGAACTGAGATTTCAACGTAGAACGGTGCAATTTTCACACATGATACAGAATTGCATGCTCTTCAATTTATAATACTTTTATTACAACGGTAACTCATACATATCGTCAATGTGGACATTTTCACATACATTTGCTTATAAATTTTAATCCTTTAGACAAATTGTTTAAAACTCCATAATCTACATGAAATAACGGTGATTTTGATACCTCATTTGTAAGGATACGTCTCGTACAAGCATCACAATCTCGATTTTAAAATAAATATAATTGCACACAAACGACCGGATAGGTTCATTAGAAATGACTCATGACCTGTATGAGAATTGCGTTAATGCCGAAATTTGATCAATGTGCTTCGATTAGAAGCGTTCTAGCGTGCGTTCTAATAAGCGTATCTACAAGATTAAGGTCTCTTAAGGAGCATAAGGTTTCAATACAGAATTTATTGACATTCATTCCAATTTAAATGCAATAGTGCATGATAAGTGTGGGTTCAATTATATTTTACTTATTAACTAACGAAAAGTTGATAAAAATTTTTACCGTTATGAAAATTTAATGACGCAATTTTGTAGATTTTTTCATTCTCTACAAAAATGTTGGCAGTAATTCAAAGTTCAAAAATACGCAGGAACGTTTTGAATTAAATTATTGACTAATATATTTTTTCAATATAGGTTTGCTGCAAGGAAAATAATGAAATATAATATTTCATCAACTTAATATAAAGTAAAACATGAAATCATTTACTTCCTTTGCGTATCATGTATATATTTAAGGACTATCATTTTAATTGAGTGAACTCCAGTCAAGCGTTGTCGGAGCTGACACGTATAACTTTTTTTGACCAAAACAACTGCTGGACTTAAGTTTTCTTATTGTCTTAACCCTCCGTCCTCTAACCTATTTTTTCTTTCGCATTTCACTTATTGGGGTATGACATATCCCATTCATAAATATTTAAAAAGAAATTGATTTTAATAAAATAATTTTTTACTCATAAGTTATAGTTTTTTAGGTATATCAATTTTAAATACTGAAATGCATTGCAACATAAAAATCAAGCATTTTCTTTTTTAATTCATTTAAAAAAAAGTTATTAAAGCAAACAAAAGGAAAAACAAAAATCGAATTAAAAAAATGTTAAAGAGTTAAAAGTGTTTTAAGTATTTTTTTGTCGATATCCACTGTCAGCGGATAACATTAAAAAACGAGAATTTACAAACAAAAACATTTCAGGGGTGGTATTATGTGCAATTCTTGGACCGACACACTTTTTTTGATTTCTATCTTTTTTCCTATCACAGAAATTGCAATGGACTTATTTTTGTAAAGTTTTTGTTTGCTGAGCTCTTTCACTGGTCGTCGCCATCATCTCATTTTGATAATCATTGCCGAGTATGCCTTCAATAATAATTTTCAAACTCCATCTTAGACTTGTGTCTTTCTTCTTAGATGCGATTCGACAAGGCTATACAATACTTCGTATAAAAATTATTTTCTTGGAGCTATGATTACCTAAACAAATCTTTTGTTAGCCTAAGCAATTCTGTCCGTTCTGTGTACTTTTTTTTACATAAGCATCTGTGATAAATAACTAGAACACGACATTAGAGTATCCTAAACCCTTATTCATAGAAATTAAAAAAACGCACACTCACTTCTTACTTGGGTGTATGATACCCCAAACCAAGTTTCACAGCAATATTTTATATCTAAACAATTTAAACTCTTCAAAAAGACCCTAGTCTACGGCAGAAAATGTAAAATTAAATTACAGAGGCATGGAGTGGCTGAGAAAAAATTGTAACGACTATGACACGGCTTACAATTTTTTCTGGGGTATCTCGTACTCCAGTGGGAGTAGCAAGGGTTAAACAATAGATACCTAGACCTACTTTCTAGAAAACAAGTGAAATGAAAATCACACAGCATACAAGATTTTGAATAACCAACCTTAAACTGTGAATTACAAAGAAATCGACTAAATGATAAAAAAATGTCCTAGGACCCACTACAGAAGTCTTCTTAAGTCCATTAAAATTTAAATCATCGTTTTTATTTAAACAAAAAATAAAACTTCCAATACAAATGAGTTGATTAATCAACACATTTTTTTTTTTTGTATTTTCAAACTAAAGTTACAAATACTGCGTTGAGTCTTATTTTGTAAAATGTCAATGTCACTTCATTTGTGTGTCAAAAATGATGAAAGAGGATAAGTTTAAAAACAATTTTGAAACAAAAAACAAAAATAGCCTATTCTATGACGAAATGAGTTATCAACACCACAAACAACTTCAATCCATTTTCACTTTATGCCATGATTGTTCACTAGTCCAAGAAATAATTGTATGGCGGTTTGAATTAACGCAATGAAAATGGAGGATTTCATTCATAACTTACAAGATACCGCTATAAGGCCTTACTTGAACTCCACAACGAATCAAAACGAATTAAAAAGCAGAATGAAAACTAAATTCAAGGAACCCTCAAACGAACGAGAATCAAAAGAGAACTCGCCGATAAATATATGGAAGCCATTATCTTGGTTGTGTGAGTGGATGAGGGGAAATCACACACACTCCACTGAATTTCAGTTCATATAGCTGTTCTCTTTGCACTCGGAGCACAAAAGAAAACAAAAGTGTAGGGGAATATTTTCTTCGTGTTTGCTTTGCGATCACTTGGGGCGGAACCTCAAAATTTCCTCTTTAGCAAATATTGGGAAATTAATTTTTGTTTGTTTGTGTTCAGTTCATTGAAATGTCAGAATTGATAAGAAGCAAGAATGGAGAAGGAGAAATTGATTGGGACTTTTAGTTCCAGTTGAATGAAGAGAAGCCATGAAAAATTAAAGCTTTGGCTTCTTTTAGGAGGCGTGATTAGGGCGCATGCCACCATTATTATTGTTTCTATGATTCTTTAGTTCTGTTATGCATTTTATTCACATGTTGCTTGTGTTTGTTTGGTAGGAGCTTTTGCTGAGAGGGAAAGGTTGAATATATGAATTTAGTTTGATGTATGAGAAAACTGGAAATTGGAACTAATGGAACTAAATGCATGTAGATTTAACATGTGTCGAGTCTGTGGCACTGTGGCTAATAAATGGAGACGGGAATTTTGATTTTTGTAGTGCGGCTATTTGACGCTTGGGAGTGCAGCAATAGTTCATTACTGGAATGACAGTGGAAGGCACAGACACAGAAAACATTTTAAAAGAAGAAAGCTTCTCGTACTTGAAGAAATGTGAAAATGAGAATCGTGGAAGGAACCTACTGCAATTATGTTCCAATATTTTGTCAATGGAATTCGGGTACTAAAAGTGCATCGCATTTGCCGCAAGAGTGCACCACTAGAGCGTTGAGCTTTCAAGTGAATGGATACTCTATGGAATTTTTAAAAATTAATCTTTGAATAGCACTTGAGACTATAGACAATAAATGTATAGCCACTAATTAATTATTGTTAAGATGCCATTAAGAACGTAGAATGCGATACAGGGAAGGGCTCGAAGCGTGAAAACCTTTTCTATTTTTTTTTTTTTTTTTTTTTTTGATCAAACAAATACATACCTACCCTGAAGGACCAAGTGAAAAATTATGCTCAAAACACGATTTAATCTTCAATTGTACAAAATCTAGTGAATATCTAATTTGACCGTTCAACAACAAAATGAAAAATTATACACAAACTCACGCAGCGAATTAAGATGACACATGAAGAAAAGAAACAAAACAAAAAAAAACACAAATAAATAGACCAAAAATAAGGCAATTAATCAAACAGTTGTCGTCGTTGTCCGTCTCGTCTACCATGTCACCTGTGTGGCATTGGCAGAGCATTGTATTTTTTCAAACTGGCCTGTTCTAATTTTTTTTTTCAACCCCAACAACTGGACTTGTAATGTCAACATAAGGACGTTTGCGTTAACTCGAATAATACACAACAAGAACGCAACAACCTGTCATTCATGCTTAAAACATAACAAAAGATAAAAAATACTCAATGAGAGGAAAATGAAACACAAAAAAAGAGGAAAATTGGTCACACACGGAAATAGTTAATAAATTAGCAAATGGTCAAGTGACCATAAAATTGTGACTGGACAGACAATGCGGACATCAATTTTGGTCACTGTCACTTTTTGTCTCCCTCGATTGTCAATTTTAATTCAATTTTTGTATTTTGTGTTTCTACAAATAGACGGATCCCCAGGTACAGAGGTATCCGGACGGGACGAGTGTTTGCTCAATTTTTCAAAACCGTAATACACAGGCATCTGACCTGCATTGTTTGACGCATTTGTCAAACGTGTGTTGACCCTGTTTGCCAGTTTGACAGTTTTGTAAAATAGTGTATCTGTTTGTCATCGAAGACAAATACCTACCCATCAGGCATTAGGGAATGACAACATATTTAAAAAAGAAAAAAAGAAAAAGTAAACGTAAGCACTATCTCAATAAGTCTAAAAATCAGGTTTTCAAGAGTGAATATTTCTTGGAACACACTCGCATTACACAATTTTTTGTTTGGTCGTTTAAGTCAAATTATTACTTGCAACACTTGCACACTACACAAAATGCTTTTCTCCATGTCATAAGATAGCGTAACGGGTACAATGGTTGGCACCCCCAATTTTTGTACTAATTATTGGCACCCCTCATGAAATCAAATATGTACGAAAAACTACTATGCCTAAGAACTTAAAATCATATTTTTTCAAAAGATGTAGCTATCAATTTTCTACAATTCTGCATTTTTATTGAGAATTATTTCAATCTCATTTTATTTTTATCAGTGAAAAAGTAAAGTCGTTTAAGTTCGTGAAAAAAGCGCTAAAAACACAGTGGTCCCGCTAAGGAGACAAAATTTTGTAACTGTCCGTTTTTCAATTTTTTTTTTGAGTTTTTGGATGAATATTAATTTTTTTAAATATAGAAATATAATAAATTAAATATTTCAATTGTTTTTTTGTAAGAAAAAAATGTTTAAATTGTTAAAACAGGGGTGCCAATAATTTATCCAATATAAAGTTGTGGTTTAATTATTGGCAGGGGGGTGCCAATTATTCGGGCTATGGGGCATCAGTTATTGGCACTGCCAATAATTGTATTTTAGAGACTGCCAATAATTTTACCCTGTATCAGTTGTAAATTTCAGTTTGAAAAATGGGACAAAAAAGGCACAAATATGGAAAAGAAAATAATCAACATGCTTTAAAAATTAAATAATATTGTATTTATTATAATTTTTAATTTCCCAGAAGGGACTATACCGACAAAAACACATGTTGAAATGTCTTAAAATACATTATGAAGCAATTAAAAAAAAATTAAAATTTAAAATGTTTGTTAGAGATTTTTTAATGAAATATTATTTTAATTTTTTTATTTGCGTTAAATGAAGTGTTTTTGTTATAATAAACCGTTTTTTTAAAGAAAATTTTGATCAAAATAGCTAGCTATCACGAAAAACAATGGTACTTCTCTCATTTTTAAGGGTGCCAACAATTGTACCCTTGGGTGCCAACAATTGTACCTTGGTGCCAATGATTGTGCCTTTTCGCAGTCTTTTCCTATTTTGATGTTTTTATAAGATTCTTTGTTTATTTAACATTTTTTTGTGATAATATTCACATTAGAAATTCTTTAAGCTTTAATTTGACATAAAAAAAAAACAAATAACTCACTCTTTAAATATTCATACTCATATTCATATTCTTTTATTAAAAATAAGCCTTGAGACGAGGTCTCATTTATGGCTTAAAAATACATTATAAAAATTACAAAGTTTATGTTATAAAAATAACAGATTTTTAAAGATATTTAAATAAAAAAAGCATTATAAGACAAAATTTTATGAGAACGAGCAGGAAAATTGATTAAAAGAAAAAAAAAAAAAGTAACTAGTTTATAAATAATGAATGAAAATATGAGGCTGTTTCTGGGTTCTGTAAGTTCGAAGTTAAACAACAAATAAAATTATTAAGGGAAGTTAAGCTTTTCTAAATGTTGGAACGTCTGTGCTGCTAGAAAGAAGCACAACCCATGGTCTTATACCTTGTCAAATGGATTAGTTAATTTTTCGAATTGAAGGGAATTATTAAAATAAACAACAAAT
>CAKKXW010000001.1:85686466-85698770 GCA_920937365.1 Sphaerophoria rueppellii
TTGAACACTAAAAGAAAAAGAAGTGAGTATAAACAGTATAAACTGTCAAAGTTAAAAGCTAAAAGTTGAGAGTTCAATTAGTTGAAGGCTATTTTCATCTTCAATTCTTCGTTTGAACTCTTAAAAGAGGTTTAAGTTTAAAAGTAAAAGTGAAACTTACTTTTATAAACGTTGCCTAACGCTTTTAACGGATGCCTAAAACCTTCTTCTCTTCGTGGCCGTCAAGGCATACAAGCTTGGCTTTTCACGCTTTGGTTTATTGTTGAAAATGTCAGTTTCATTCATTTTTTTCACAAGATAACGAACATACGGAACTGCCGGTGCTTCTCTTCTTCCAAAATCCGTAGGCAATTTTCGCAATCCGTTGCAAATATTTTCATTCAAAGTGAAAATGAAAATTTGAATTTGGAGAAAATTCTCAAGTTTGCTTCTTAACTTCTACTTTTATCGGAAGTTGATTAACTTGAGAGTTGAAAATCGAAAATTGAAACTGTCAAATATGACAAATATGAGTGAAGAAAAAGAAAATCACAAGTTGAGAGGAAAACCCCTCAAGGCCTCAAGTTGAGTTCAACTTGTATCTAAATAAATGGATCCAAGACTAGGTACCATAAACCTTCTGAAACTCTGTCTTGTTCTTAGCAGATAAATATAGATTTATCAAACGTTGCACATGGTCGGCATACAAGTTGATGAAGAAAGTTTGAGCTCGTTAATTCAGCAAAACAGAAATATGGGCCCAAGTGTTGATCTTTGTGGCACCCCATTTGGTATATAAGTAATGTTGGGAAACTTAACATCAATAAGTTAATCAATAAGTTTGCACGACTTGGTTGTAAAACTTTGATGCAGTCTTTTACAAAAAAGTGAGTTTTTACGATGTCATATGGTGACAAGGTAAGTAAAACAATGATGAAGCTAAACCCACACTTATTTTAGCAATAACCTAGGATGGGGGATAATTGCTTCTCAATTTAGTCGTTTTAAATTAGCATACCATTGAACAATATTGTAGTAGCGTTACAAGCTCTGCAAACGGAACTGAAAGTTTTTATTCTATTTCACATCTAAGGAGGCGGTTTACAATTTTAGCTTAAGAACAAATTCTTTTTTTTTCAATATTCAATCAGCGGAAATTGAGGATACCCATTTTCTCTAAGAACTAATTCCTTTTAGGCTTTACTTTTAAGGTATTGTTGATTTTGTCAGTACCAAACGCCTTAAGGCCCACGTTACTTCTTTGTTTCAAGATCTTATACGAACAGGGTTCTCTTTAAAAATGTCTGTTCCAACTAAGATATTTGCTTCGTCGTAGACTCTTTTGTTGCTGAAATGTCTCCTTTTCTAATGTTTGAAAGAAGGTCCTATGCTCAGGACTTTTCGTTCAAAAACTTGGAGTTCCTTTATTGCTGTCTTCGAGATGATGGGAAGCTGTAGGTGGATGACGGGCCTGACTAGAAACTTCGTTGACTTGCTGATTCGTGTTCTCTTTTTTAAAGGTGCATTTAGCCCGATCAGGGCAAAGTTGGTCTTCCTTACAACGCCTCTCGAGTAAGGGTTGAATTTCACCATCTCGTTAAAGCGAACTCCGAGGCATTTGGTAGTTCTCTTCGCTGTTAAAGCTGATCCATCGGCTAGCGAAATTGCAATGCTTCGGAATCTTCCAGCTGATCTAGTTCTATACTTCTGCTATTGGTGCGCCTTGGAAGCAAACCAGCTCTGATTTCTCTGTGTTTATGCGTATCCCCAACTTGCTGTAAAATTGGTTTAGCCTTTACACATGGGATTCAATTTTCCTGGCTGCGATGATATTAGAAGGAGATGAGCAGTATGTAATTGAGTCATCTGCAAACAGAAAACTCGCACATTTACTGGATGTGGGTTGGTCGGTTTATTGAAATTTCTTTCAGCTTGAAAGATTTTTGAATGCACAAGATACTTACTAGAATTTACCTGCTTTTTCATCAAGCCTTAGCTGACGCTATGAATGACATCATCACCACAATTAGTAGCGTTGCTGCCCCCAGTGCCCAAACATTTAACCTTTTCAAACCTGGGAAATTCCAGTCAAATTCATGACAAGAAAAGGAGTAGTGTGCATGGAAAGTGGCACTGCATACGTATTCAGTCTTTTTCGCGCTTGTGCCATACCCGGTTCCTTACAAAAAAATCCCCAAAGATCAGGCGTTCGCTACAGGGATATCGGTTCTTCACTTATGATGGTATTGAGCGATGGCTGCTAATATTAGATCTTGTAGCTTGAAAATCTCAAATTAATACCGATGTTTTGCCATTTTGCTCCTAAAACTTTGGGTTGTATCTCTTGCCGCCCCCATCTCGCAGTCTTGATGAGAAACGACTAGCCTATGGCATACGTGGAACTCTAATTAGCACATATTTGCGTATCATCCTTCAATTTGTTGTGTCGAAAATGCAAACTTATAAAGGGTTTTCCAATAAGATGTGTTATTTTGATATTCAAAGAAAAATGGCATTTTTGTAGATAAATTATCGGTTGTTTATTTCATTATTAACAGGAAGGTATGCCGTTAATAATGGAATACAACATTAGCCAAATGGCCGCCACGACCACGCTTACAGCACCATATACTTTTCATGAAATTTTCCATAACCAAATCGCAAAGTGGCTGCCCTATGTCCTCGATAGCCTCACGAATTCCACCTTTTCTTGAATCGACGCTGGGCTGTTGGCGTACAACATATCTTTCACGTGGCCCAAAGGGAAACGATGGTTTCATTGCTTGTGTGGCACGTAGCGCCGTCTTGTTGAAAGTAAACGTTGTCCAGATCAAGACAATCCAATTCCGGCAATAAAAAATCATTAATCATCACTCCATTGACCGTAACTATTGCTCCAGCCTCATTTTCGAAAAAGTAACCATAAACCGGCGTTGAGGACGGAGAGGCTTTTCAGCAATAACTCTTGGGTTTTCCGAGCCCCAGATGTGACCCCCAGATGTGTTGCTTGTTGAGGCTATCTCAACAATGGGCCTCATCAGTCAAGATGATTTACATGCATTTCAAGGACCCAATCAGCAAAGACACGACGTTGTTGATGATCAGGCGGTTTGAGTTCTTGTGTTAACTGAACCTTATAAGCCTTAAGACCCAACTCTTTATGCAAAATGTAATGACGTTTGTGGAATGACTTATTGCAAAGAACGACGAGGAATGAAAAAACCTAGGTTTTCTTCAACACTTTGGGCTACAGTAGCAATATTATCAGTTGTTCTTGAGCGACGTGCACGGGTTTTATTCTTCACATCACTAACTTGTCCCAACAGCTCGAATTTGTCCACCAATTTCTGCATTGCGGTCCGACAAGGTGCTTCACGACAACCTAAAAATAATTTAGTTTTACGAACCGTCTTTGCCAAATTTTCACCATTTTTATAGTGAATTTTAATAATTTGAAGCGAGTATCGTTTCATTTTTTATTAATGGCGTAGTTTCTACTTGTCAAATGTCAAAAAATAACAGCTTCAAAAGTGACAGCTACCGAAATAGCGGGCTATTCAAAATAACACCTCTTATTGGAAAACCATTTATTACTATATAGGTAGTTAACGATTTGTGAAATGTCTTTAATAACTTTGTAAATGAAAATTTACAAAAGATAATAAAACTCTTTAAAAAAGTATTTTTTTACTAAATTAAGTCTTGAAAGCGATTGCACTCAGTTACTAAATTTTAATTTTCATAGCATTTACAGACTGTGAATAAAACCAAGAAATTTCTCGGCCATAATAATACCAGTCATCTACTATTTATCTCAACTTCCTCAAGTAATAACTTCCAAATGCAATATTTTCCATACAGAAGAATATTTTATTTAAACGACGGAATCATAAACAAACAACTGCTATTTGTCTTTGTTTACACAAAATGTATATGCCTCAAGACTTACTCTACTGAATTTCAATTAAAATTGTCCTGCTTCCTATTCCATATATGCACTTTGGACTTTGAAGTAAGTTTACTTCAGTCTAAGGTCGTTAAAAGGATTGTAGTCCTGAGTCCTGTTGATATTGTTTATACTGAGAAAATATTTACTCACATCATTTAAACAAAGACAATCCTGGAATCTGGATACAAAAGTAAGGAGAAGTCCAATGCCAGGAATGTCTCAAATGTGTTGAGTATGGTTAGCTCTAGGAATTGTAAGAGCACTTTCCCAGTGGTTTAGTGCCATTCTGCTAAATTACTGGATTGGAGTGGTTTCAGAACTCTAGAGTGATGACAAAAGGACGACGACGTGTGCAATCCTCTGCTAAAGACAAATAACCTGCATTCTTGCCTTTAAACTTTATTGTTTTGTTGCTCTTTTCTTTTAAATAAGAATTTAATTTTCTAATTCGAGAAAGTGTTTACTTTAAAATTCATCCTCTCTTCTTTTGTTCCTCCCTCACTCACTCCCAAAAGCAGTGAATGAGGATGAGAAAATCGAAAATTTCGATTGTCTATTTGTTATCGATAACTAAATCACTCATGTATGACAAACGGGACATATTTATTTCGTTCTCTTCCAGGCCTGCGAGTTTCAATTAAATTGTCGGATTAAAGGACACTGAGACAAAAAAGACAAAATTTAATAGGATCCTCTAATATATCAAATATATTTATTTATAATTCGTTTTGTATTAGGATCCTCCTGGAGCGTCGTCGTGCATAAAATATTCCGAGTGTGTGCTTGACCGGAATATAATATTTATTAGTTCATCAGTAGATTACGGCTTATGGGCGGACGGGCAGTTCGTGTTTTACAAATCGCCTGCGAATTGGGGAGCGTCCGATTTTGCGAAGGATTGTTATTGATTTTAGTATATCATACAGAATGGCTGGCCGGAAGGTTATGGCAAGGATAAATGATTGGTTTTCGTTTGGTTGAACGCGTATGTGTTTTTCTTTCCAGAAATATTAAGAGAATGCTCTTAAAACGTGACTTCATCGATTAGACAGACATGGCCATGGAAGCAAACAGAAATTTGTATTGTTCTTAAGTTAACAGTTGAGACTGGAAAAATTGTCCATAAGTCTCGACTGGCTTCGAAGTAGTGAATTCTGTCACTTCAATTCTCCAACACCCTGTTTAAAATTTCAAACAAAGCTCACAAATAGCTTTGAAGAAGTGGCTAAAGGATATGCTTAAGATATACTGTAGAACGCAGAAGAAGCTTAGGGTTACCAACTAAGTAGTAGGTAAATCAAAAACTTGACAAGAAATTCTATATTATGGCCTATGTTCCCTTCAGCAGAATCTTCCATCTAACCCGATCGTAAAAACGAACGCAATCTTGTTTCACAACTTAAGGCCTTTTTGGACGGCTTCCTATTTGCTCATTTGAGCTATGTGTCCAGCCTTCAAGAGTCTACTAAACTGAAATCATCTTCCCTCAGAAATGAGACCAGGGTTTTTTCCAAAGAACGTTTTTCTCTAAGCCTAATAAGAGTTAACAGTAACCTTGGCTGAGCAAACATACGCTTTTGAACTCACTGAAGGAGGCGCTACAGTACAGGTCTGACCAGGGCCTTATGCAACAGATGTGTTTAGATAGATCGAATCCTCTCTCTGTCCAGTTTCGCTTGACAAGTTCCACGTGAAGTCTTCCTCTTCTGCGGCTCCTTTCCGGTTTGGATTCGAAGACTCTACGGGGCGGAACATTATTTTCTAGCCGTTCTACATGAGCCAACCATCTAAGTGGTTGGACCTTAACTTATCTGGCTAGGTCAGTGTCAATGAACAGCTCGTACAGTTCTTGATTCAATCTTCGTCTTTGTTCTCCATTCGTGCAGACTGGATCAAAAATCACTCGAAGAACTTTTATCTCGGAGCAGCCCAAAGCATTTTCATCCGCTGTTTAAGAACCATATCTCTGCATCAAACAATATGACCAGGATAGTGAGGGTTTTGTGGAGTTATACAACTTTTTTTGCTCGAGGGAGGACTTTTAAACTCAATTGACTTCTAAGTCCAAAGAAGCAGCGATTGGCATGGGTCGTTAGATTTCAGAGCTAGCTAACAAAATAGAGTGGCGCGACAACTCTTGAAGAGCCAAGACCTAAGTGGCCTACTCTCATCAACAATTCTCTGAGTACGAGTGAAGAATTGAGAGGACCTACAAGTTGAAAAACAATTTTTGATGACAAATTGTTATCTACTCTTAGAAGTTTTTTCAGTTCTTTGCAAGAGGTAGTACCCGTGAAAAATGAAATGAAAATTGGCCACCTGAGTCGCGGTCTCCCTCTCCTTTTACGTTCCTAAAAAACAGTGTTTAAGGCTTTCCGGGGTGGAGCTCTTAATGACCGAGGCATTTGAGTCTCTGGACCTTGACTCTTCTGACTAGGTCCATTTCGTTGCACAGTCCGTAAAGTTCACTACTGTATCTTCTTCTTATTTCTCATCAATACACACGGGGCTAAAGATAACTTGAAGAAATTACCGCTTGAAACAGCCAAGGAACATTCATCCGATTTTGTAAAGGTCCATGCTTCTACACCTTACAGCAAGACTGGGATGATGAGGGTGCTCGAGATAGGGCTTTTCACTCTATTGCTTTCTTTGCCCAAATAAACAGCGATTGGCAATAGTTATTCTTCGTCTGATCTCGGCGCCACCGGTGTTATTGCCCATGTTAATAGGGGAGCCTAAGAGAGACAAACTCCTCTACTACCTTGAAGTTGTATGCGTCTATTGTGACCTTCTGTTCGAGCCGTCGGGATTGGGTGTTCTTCCTCAAAGATAGTATATACTTCGTTTTGATCCCATTTAAGGATTGAATCCGCTTTTGTCTCAATTCTTAGAAAGGCGCCATTGATATCACGCTGTGTTCTTCCTATTACGTCAATATCATCGGCATACGCGAGAAGTTGAACAGGTTTTGGAAGATAAGCTCGTTTCCAACCTTGATGGTGCAGCGTGAGTTCTTCTTTGTTTTGAACAAGCAAACGAGCTCGGCAGGGATGCCTAAACAAGACAATGCTTTATACAGTTCGTCTCTGTGGATACAGTCATACGGGGCGTAATATCAACGAAAAGGTGGTGGATATCGATTTGGAGTTCACAGGTTTTTTCCAGGATCTGTCGCAAAGTGAAAATTTGGTCGATGGTTGACTTTGCTGGTCTGAAGCAACGTTGATAAGGACCAAACTGATTTTTGACGAAAAGCTTCAGACGTTTACATATTACGACAGAGAGGATCTTGTAAGCGATGCCAAGTAGGCTGATTTCTCTGTAGTTGGCGAAGGATCGGGCAAACAATGCAGAACTTCCATTCATAGGGCATGCATTCTTCCGACCATATCTATCAGATGATTTGGTGCATGCTTCTATCTAGATCATCGCCAGCTGCTTTGAACAGCTCGGCAGTGACCATCTGCTCCAGCGGCTTTGTTGGATTTCATCCGCGATATTGCCGTGTTCACTTTTTCTAGGTCAGGTTCACGGAATGGTTGGCTATTGACGGCGGGATTTCGTTTGTCGTCTCCGTTATACAATCTTCAGAAAATGTCTTTCCAAATCCCCAGCATTGACTGCGATTCTGCTATGATGTTCAATCGTCTATTTCCAAGACGTTCTTGCTCGATGACCTTGAACCAGCTGTTTTACCTTCCGATAAAACCTCCGAATCCGAACTTCATTCCTTCTGTTGGCTCTCTCTACATCAACGATCCGACGCTTCTTATGCTCCTTCTATTTTGCTGCTGAGAAGCCGGCGTTCCTCTCTCCACTTTTGCTCGAAGAACTCCCGAGCAGCTCTTGTCCTTCTATGCAACGCCACTTTGTATGCCTCCAGCAGCTTAGCTGCATGGGCCTGGCTACATTCTTTGTCAAACCAGGGTTTTTGTTTTGCCAGTGTGAAACCTAGCACATTAGAGGCGGCATCTCTAATTTATATCTGGAAATGTTGCCACTGGTCTTCGATACTTGATGTAGGCGGCATAGGACTTCTTAAGAGGTTACTTGATATTCGATCATAGAAGGATCTGGCGTTCTCTTGCGTTTGAAGCCGTCCGGCTTCAAATTTTCTTGCAGCATTTCCTTGTTTTGGCCGTTGTCTGGATCGTTGTCTGGATATTCGCAGCACTACCTTGGCTACGACGAGGTAGTGGTCCGAGTCGATGTTAGCTCCTCGGAAAGTTCGAACATCTAAAATGCTGGACAAGTGCCTTCCGTCGATCGCAATGTGATCAATCTGGTTGACGGTTGATTGATCAGGAGATCTCCATGTACCTTTATGGATGTTGAGATGAGGGAACCAGGTGCTTGCTACCACAACATTTCGCCCCGCATCAAAATCGATCAGCCTGAATCCGTTATCGGAAGTGGTGTCGTTCAGGCTATGCTTTCCGACCGTTCCACTTAAGATGTCCTCTTTTCCCAGCTTTGCTTTAAAATCGCCGAGGATAAATTTATTGTTATAGTTAAGCCATTGCTCGTTTTGTCAAGGAGCTCGTAGAACTCGTCTTTGGTGTCGTCATTTTTCTCTTCTGTGGGGCATGCGCACATATTAGGCTAATAATGCCAAATTTAGCCTTGATTCGGATTTTTGTGATGCGGTCGCTCACACATTTGAAGCTCAAGACCTTTTGCCTGTGTCTGCTTCTCACGACGAATCCGCATCCAAAGAGTCGCTGTTGTTGTTCTCGGAAACAATCACCATAGTAGATGTCGCAGTTTCTCATCCTCCTTTTGCCCGGTCCATCCCATCGCTTTTCCTGGATAGCGGTTATGTCTGCTTTGTAGCAGTTAAGGGTCTCCGCTAACTGTTCGGCAGCACGCGGTCTATTAAGGGAACTTACATTCTACGTGCTTTTCAAAAATTCGTTGTCCTTAAAAGATTTGCTTTGGTCGTCACCAGTGTATCCGTCCGTTGCCGAAGTCTATAGTTGCTTAGCAACTAAATGTTTTTCTACGTAGTCGGGAAGTCAACCCGATGTTCAACCCCCAATCTGGGGTACTACACATTTGATGTGACTCCAAGTGTAAAACCGCTCCTTTTACGGCCTGGGCTTCAAATAAGAGGAAGTAGCCCATAAAGGTGTTCACTAGGTAGTTCGGTCAAACTGAAGACGCCACCGTTGATTCCAAAAAAAATATATTCATTCGCTGCCGTCCCTATATGGGAGTGCCTTGTTGGAAACACTCCTTCGTAGAGTAATTAGTACTAACAGCCTACTCCGCTTCGACCTGTCGACCATGGGAGGCCCTTCTGCGAAAGCAAGTTACTCGACCGCATAGCTCTAAGCTTCATAGTAGTAGTCACCGTGAGCCGCTCCGCCATTTAAATTCGCTGGCTGAGTACTATAGAATTGCATGTTTTTTCAGATTATTCCGAGATAATCACCTTCAAAGTTTCAAATGTCAATTTTTCGTATTTAAATTTATGATATCAACAAAATTATTATGCAAAGTGATGAAGAATGGGAAAAATTGTTTAAAACAGGAAAAAAAATTTAAATTATACTTTCTTAAAAGGTTTTATGAGCAATGTAAAATTATAACATGCAACATGCAACCTTATAGCACTGAAACGATTATAGGAAAAGGAGGTTATATTGTATGAAGACAGAACAATGTACCTTCTTCGACGGAATTGAATATTAATAAATCCTTTGTCTTATGTTTTTAAACATGAAAAATCTGAAGACGATTCCTTTCATGAATAGCAAATATTTCACAAAAAAAGTTAATGGAGTAAAAATTCGAAGATTTATAAGTATAAGGTGTTTTTATCTGCCTTCTTCCAAGAAGAAGTAAGTTGAAAATGTGTATGAAAATAGCAATAAAGAGCAAAAATCTCATAACTGTAACCTTTTAAAATTAAAAACACAAAATATTTAATATTGTACTAGTTGACCCGCCAAACTTCGTACTGCCTCAAACATAATACTTGTACTTCTTTACCCCGCTAAACAACCACTTCCCGCTAACGCATTATCCCACTACTCCCTATCCCGGAAGTCTTTCGCGGCTAACCAGCTGTCGCAATTTCTTCTTGCTACCCGCTACCCTATGACCAGCTATCCCGTTACCAGCTACAATGTTACCACTCTACCTGGTACCCTTTGCCCGCTACCCACTGCCCGCAATCTGCCACCAGCTACATGCTACACTGCACTGCTCCGCGCTATCCTGTATCCACGCTACCACCGAAACCACTACCCGCTACCCTGGCCATATCTCATGAACAGCTTTTTCGATCTTGTAAAAAATACTTAAAACTCATCTACAGCACTACCAACATTCCCTTAAAATTAGGTACATAGGGGTATGTGGTAGTAGGGTAAAAACTTAGGAGTAAATGTATTTTTAAATTTCAAACCATAAAAAAATAACAAAAAATACAAAAAATATGTTGGGTGAACCACCCTTAACAATTAGGTGTTCTCATATCTACTGAATATACAAACGAAATTTCGCCGTTTCGGGAGAGTATAAAACGAAAACTGTGACATATGAATTTTCTTCTTTCGAGTTGTTTGAGTTTCACAATGTCATGATAATTTCCATGTTATTAAAATCTCCAAAGCATCTTCTTACGGCATACAATCTTAGCTTCTGCTATTTTTCAAATACTCATAGGTATGTTTTTCCCAGCCTTACTTGGGCTTATAATCCTTTCATGTAAGAGTTTGGAGCCTTAGAAGCTCAAAACCAAAAACTCTTTCCACCTATTCGGAGTAGCTTTGAAGATGACATTACTTTTCAAAGTTATCTTCAGGGTTAAGCAGTCTCTGTTGCATGCAAAATACTATAACTTAGTCGTTGAGGAAACAGTCATCAATTAGAAAAGACTAAACAGGGACACTCTTTGATCGAAATGAAGTAATCGATGTCTATCACCTTAAATGAACCACCATGTCTTCTTTTGAGAGGAACGGATAGATTTTTTCCCAGATAAGCCTTAAACGTTTGTAGCGTCAAAAATTGCTGTCAAAAATCTTGTCTCTGTTCCATTCGAAAACCCATTTAGAAATTTACCACTGTTTTTGTTTTTTTTTTTTTTTTACAAACTATCAGAATTGGTCGTATAGGCTTATAGCAAGCACCATCTTCTGACCGATGGTTTGCCAACACAGGACTGTGTTATACCACTGGCTCATCACTTAGTGTGGTGTTAGTTGTTAGTAAGCACATAACGAAACTAAAACAAATAACACAACACACATAAACAATTAACATAAAATATAGACAAAAAAACATCACAAAATCATCATAAAACATTAAGAAAGTGGAACACTGGTTTTCAAAATTATTTTATGTTGATTTTTACTTAAATTAAAATCAAAAAGTTTTGAGTTCCAGTTTATCAGTTTACCCATACATTTCAAAGGCTCATGCATTCCATAATTTGTACGGTGAATATGGATCTTAATCAGATCCTTACTACGGAGATTATAACCTCCCCCTCGAGAGCAAAACAAAATTTTACAGAAAAGGTCAGGAGCATCAGTGACTCCAGTTATAATTTGATGGACAAATACAATATCATTAGAATTTCTTCTCTGTTGTAGTGTTTGCATATTAAGGATTGACAAACGACTTTCGTATAGAAGGGTATTTAGGGGATCAATCCACTGAACACCTTTTAACAAAAAACGGGTAAAATTCCGTTACACGGATTCCAGTCTTTCAATATGAACATCATATAAAGGAGACCACACCTGCGATGCATACTCTAGAAGGGGACGAACCAAACTGAAACTGTTGTACAAAACACAGGTGACATTAGGATCCCGGAATTCCTTTGCCCATCGCTTAATAAAACCTAACATAGAATTAGCTTTATTGACTATGCCGTTAATATGCTCAGAAAAATCTACATTATGTGTAAAAAGAACTCGTAGGTCCTTAACAGTAAAAACACGAGCTAAAGTTGTAATGTAAATGCTTATTTAATTTGGACTACACTACTGATTGTGAATTAGAATATATTGTTATTGTGAATATCCATCAACTTGCGTGTATATAGGTAGGAAAACGTCAAACCAGTTGAGCTTCAACCACGGCAGAAATATCAAGATTATTGGAACTAAATATTCAGAGACCATTTTAAATAAATAAAACAAGTCCTGAGAAAATATTTGAACGTGTTATTTATCATTCCTATTAACGTGTCAACGACACACGTTACAAAAGTGTGGTTTGAAATGACATATTCATAAGATGAAGGTGAACGTTTTTTAGAAAAGGTCATTGTTTGACACTTTATCGGGTTAAGATTTAAACTGTTCTTTTCACACCATAATGTAAAGCGGTTAATATCATTTTGAAGTAAAATGT
>CAKKXW010000001.1:85699270-85716223 GCA_920937365.1 Sphaerophoria rueppellii
AACAGATTCCCAGAGTCCTTCATGTTCTAAATAAGTTTTAATTACGAACTTCCAACTAGCATAATTGTCACGACCTTTTAGCTTTTCAATCGTGGCCAAAAAATTGCTCGACATAATTACATACAATATTTATATAATGTCCTTAAGTCTTATTCAAGATAAAAACAAAAAACAACAAAGAATAATATAATAAAAGATATTACTATTTGTATACAACAAATCTTCGGAGTAATTCTTTCTTGCGGTATATTTATTCTTCTTAGCGTTTCTCTGGGCCCATAACCTTTTGAAATTTCAGGCAGTTTAAATCTTGAATATAATAAATTTTATTGAGGAATGAAAAAATATTTTATAAACATAAAACACATAAAAGTATGTTCATACAAAAAACTAAGTATAGAGTACAAAATTCAAGTAGTGAATTACATATTTACAACAATCAGCATAAAACTCGTCAAATGTCTCGCGAGGCTGTTGTTTACGATACGATCCATAATTTGTCTCAGAATTTCGAAATAGCGTTTATTTTGCTTAAACTGTCTTATGAGTTCAATTTTTAGAGTAGTTCAGCATTTCGTAATCTTGATTTTCCTCTAGGTACTGCCAGATCTAGAAACCAAATGGTGGAAGTTTGCAAATAGTTGGTCGTCATAAAAGTCCAGTTTTTTTTTTTGTAATGTCTCCACTCCAAAAATGAAACTCTCGACCGACATCGACTTTGAAGTCCCATCAAACTTCACCCTCCACTTATGAACATCAACCCTAGGGTTGCTGTCCCTAAATGAGCCGTGATCTTTCGATGGTCCTTTCCGAGACTGATCATTCCTTGAGTGGCTCGTCCTGTCTTGTTCTGATCTTGTCTTGCTCTTCGTTGTAATTCTTTGGTCCTTCATTGAGTTCTCTAGGAAATTCAGTTTGTCGTTCATTGTCTTCATATTTTTGTCCATCAGTTTCAAGCCTTCAGTTAAGAATCCTAGCGTTTTCGTCTTGCAGTCAGTGTCGCGACTGCTTGCATCCTTTCGTACGCGTCTGGTTCAGTTGGTAGTGAAATCCCTCTTGTTTTTGTTCTGGGTTGGTCACCTGTATTGGTTGATGTCTGTTCTAAGTTTCGTTGTTCTTGTTTTAGTCTCTGATTTTCTTCCTGTAGTTGTCTTGTCTCTTCTAGAAGTTCGTCTCGTTTTTTCCGAATGGGAGATCTTTGTTGAATTTCTTCATCTTCGCTGTCACCTTCTTCTTCTTGGGGACCTTGTTCCTGTCTTTCGTTCCGTTGTCCGTTGCCTGTCTGTTCCTCGTCCTGTAGTTGTAGGGCAATATTCCTAATAACGTCAACTATGTTCGAGTAAGTAACGTTTTTTGGTCCTTGGCTTCCACTGGGCACTGGCAGACCTACCTATTCATCTATATTCGGTTCCCCAGCCTGCTTGGAACTCCTAGTCTGCGGCCTACTCCCTTTAGAGATAGTTCCCTTAACCTTGCCCTTATCAGCCATGGGTGTAAAAAAAAAAATCTCCAAATTTGTTGCGAGGACAATTACCACCGAATATAAGAAAAAAAAAAACAAATTACTTAAAAAAACAAAAAAAAAGAAGATATGTTTCGATACGTTAATGTCATGTCCGAGTCTTCCGTTGTTTTAGTTGCAGCTGGTGCGTTCGGAATTCAGCCGGAGTTTCTGTCCATCATCACCTCACATTTGTATAATCGACTGATTTGATTTAACTTTTTGAAAAAGAATACAACGTAAATGCTGGCACCTACTAAACTCTTACTTACTTATGGTGGCGCTACAGTTCAGGTCGGACCAGGGCCTCACCCAACAAACGTCTCCAGCCAGCTCGGCCCTAGCTGTCTCCAGTTTCGCACGCCAAGTTGGTTGAGGTCCTCTACCACCTGTGTACTCCACCTGAGTCGCAGTCTTGCTCTTCTGTCCCATCCGTCCCGTTGGATTCGAAGACTCTACGAGCCGGATCATTATTTTCCATTCACTCAACATGACCCAACCATCTAAGTCGTTGGACCTTAACTTTTCTGGCTAGATCAATGTCGCTGTACAGCTCGTTCAGTTCTTGGTTAAATCTTCGTCTCCGTTCTCCATTAACGCAGACAGGACCAAAAATCACTCAAAGAATTTTTTTCTCAAAGCAGCCCAAAGCGTTTTAACCAGATGTTGTCATGGTCCATGTATCTGCACCATACCTGAGGACCGGAATGGTGAGAGTTTTGTAGAGTATCACTTTAGTTGCTCGGGAGAGGACTTTACTCAATTGCCTTCTAAGTCCAAAGATGCAGCGATTGGCAAGAGTGATTCTTCGTTTGATTTCAGCGCTGGCGTTGTTGTCTGAGTTGATAGCGGATCCCAGGTAGAAAAAGTCCTTAACTACCTCGAAGTCAAATCTGTCTATGTTGACGTTTGCTCCAAGACGTCAATGTTGGTTGTCCTTTCTTGTTGAAACCATTTACTTCGTTATGCCCTCGTTAACCGCTAGACACATCTTTCTAGCCTCCGTCTCAAGACTCAAAAACGCTCAACTGACATCACGCTGTGTTCTTCTAATTATGTCAATGGGTAGCTGGACGGACTTTTGAATGATTGTGCCTCTGATGTTGACATTGGAGCTTTGCACAATCTTTTCAAAAATGATGTTGAAGAAATCGCATGACAACGCATCGCCTTGTCTAAAACTTTTTTTGACATCAAAAGTGTCCGTTAGGTTTTTTCTGACCAGGATGGAACAGCGTGAATTTTCCATTGTCATCTTACAAAGACGGACGAGTTTCTCTGGGATAGCAAAACTAGACATTGCTCTTTATAGTTGGTCTCTATAGACGCTGTCATACACGGCCTTGAAATCGATGAAAAGGTGGTAGGTAGTTCCTGGGTCTTCTCCAAGATCGGCCGTAGGATGAATATTTGACCGATGGTGGACCACACTGATAAGGACCTATCAAATTGTTGACGAAGGGCTTCAGACGTTCACACAGCACGGCAGACAAAATCTTATAGGCGATGTTAAGGAAACTTATACCTCTGTAGTTGGTGCAGATCAGGGGATCTCCTTTTTTGAGGATCGGGCATACGATGCTGAGGTTCCTTTCATAGGGCATGCTTTCCTCCGACCAAATTTTGCAGATGAGCTGGTGCATGCTCCTAACCAAATCATCTCCGGCTGCTTTGTACAGTTCGGCGGCTAGCCCGTCTGCTCCAGCGGCTTTGTTCGACTTTAGTTTAGATATCGCTATCTTCACTTCGTCAAGGTCGGGTGGGTGGAATTGTTGGCCTTCCGCAATTAAATTGAATGGTTCTGTATTGTTGAACTAGCAAACTCATGAACTCGAACCGCATTTGCCACTTTTGTTAAAATAAAAATCGGTCCTGAACAGTTCCACTTACTAAACTGTCAAAAGGTTTGAACATCCTGAGCAGACAAAGTATAAGCTTCACAGTTGGAGTCGTCATGTCATGTCACCAATAAGACGCTGTCTTATTAGTGACATGCTTTTGAGGCTAGGGGTCTACGCAAACGACTTCTGTAGAAGCTGCATGAACGAGGAGGAAGAGGAAACAATCCAACACCTTCTATATTCTTGTCCAGCACTCTTCAATAGAAGGAATAAGTATCTCGGTAATCCCTTCTACGATAATACCAGTGAACTGGCAACGGTCGACACAAGATGTCTCTCTAAAGTTCATTAATCTCACAATGGACTCATGAGGTCTAAGTGAATTAACAACATCTAGATAGCTACTCCAGAGTCAACTGGAATTACCTATTTGGTTTGCTAGCTCCGCAATTGACTTAGCTTCCTTCGTATTTTTTAAAGTGTTTTTGAATATTGATTTTACTTATTGTAGGGGCAAATAACCTTATGGTCGAAACTCATTAGCGGATGGCAAAGATTTTGACTGATTAAAAACCTCATATTTTCTAGATTGATTTTCGGGGCAATCTGATTTGCGAATCACGTTGCAACTCGGCATATCATTAACTAATATACAGTAGACGCTCGATATAGTGAAGTAATAAAAACCAGCCATGTTCACTATTTCGAGATTGTTCACTATTTCGAGCGGGAGGCGAGACACACTTTCAAAACTTAAATTTGATCAAAAATACACATTTTGTTTAGTGTGAAGATAATTTTATTTATTTATGCGATAAACAAATATTTTAAGTATGCATTTTAACAGCTTAAAACAAAAACAATTCACAATACATGCATACATATATAAAATAACATCAAACAAAACATTTTAACTCATAAGAAACGAAAAATTTACATACATGTACAGAATATAAGAATTAAATTTTCTTTTATGTGCACTTAAACTTAACAGATTATGACCTTATGCACAGGAAATCCAAACAAAAATGAGGATATTACGCACATTTTAGCATTTGGTCGAATTTGTTTTGTGACTATGTATGTATGTACATTATTTTGTGATTCAGTGTGAGAAATACAGGAATCAACGGTAAAATTTGTTTAAAGGCAGTCGACTGCTGCAATATTCTTGTTCAAACCTGACAAAAAATCTGTGTTCACTATATCGAGATTTTTATTGTTCACTATTTAGAGTAGTACATGTAAATTTTTGGGTGTTCACTATACTGGATAGTTCACTCTATCGAGATTCACTATATCGAGCGTCTACTGTATTTCAAACCGAACCAGTAAGATCTTTTGGACAATAAACTAATCGATCTCATGTAAACTTAGACTCTTTTTCCTTCCCACCATTACAACGCGGTGCAGCGGTTTCGGTCAAACTATAGTACTAAATATTTTTAATATAGGGGCGCTGATGGGATGCTTGCCTATGGCGCCCTCAACGTTTAATCCGCCACTGACTGGATGGATTCAAGTCTGAAACCCACAAAATAAATGCTGGTGTGCCCCAGGGCTCCGTTTTGTCTCCGACCCTCTTTATCATTTTCATAAATGATCTTTTGTCTGTAACTTATCTTATCCAATAAACTGTTTCGCTTAGCTCTTCTTATTCGTTTCCAGACTCACATCCCTCCTCTTCGGATGTGGAACTGTAACGGCAAAATATGATAAACTCATTAAATTCTGACTTAAACAGCATTGTACAATGGGGAATAAAAAACCGCGAGGAGTATAATGCTTCGAAAACTCAATGCTGTCTTGTATCGTTGAAACGAGATATACCCCCGTTTCCACTGTCTAGAGTGGCACTTGCATCAGTGAAACCGAACATCTCGAAATTCTCGGTGCGTAACTGACCAGCGACCACCTATGGGATATCGCCAAAAATTTCGCAGCATGCTTGGCTTTCTTAAGACGATGCAAGAAATTCTCTCAATCTGAGGAGGGTTGTTATCGTCCAAAGCTTGGGTAAACTCTCATCTCTGGGCTGGTGCTCCAGCCACATACTTTAACCTCTTGGATGGTATTCAAAAGAGAGGCCTAAAAATGATCGATGATAGAGAAATCACTGAGTCATTCCATTCGTTAGATCACTTTCGTGAGAAATAGCCAGTGGCATTCCTTCCCTCAAACAATTTGACCGTAATACCCGCGCTTCTAGGAATGCACATGAGTTTACCCTCGACTGTAACATTCACAAAAACTAACCGTTTTGTTTTCTTTATTGGTTGGTTACAGTCAATAGTGACCTTCATCAGTTTAACTATAAACAAGAAGGCCGGCGCAACATGTCACACAGCTCATACTATAATTAAATATTGACCTGAACATTGCCTATAACATCGTGATATTGGCGGTGCTTGGCTATTTTCTGTTGGGCTTGGGATAATGTGAATTTATGAAGTTCCTAGTCTACGCCGATAGGGCTGAAACGCTCAACCACTTCAAGGACATAATTCGTCGCGTTACGGTGCTGCGGTCGATTTATGCAAACTCCCATTTTGTTACGATATTGTTTTAAAGTGTTGGACATAAATAAATAATATAAATGGATAAAAATTACTTATACCAGTCCCTAGTTACCTATTAAACTGAGAGTAGCACTATAAACACGACCAACAGCACAACAGCCTTAATTAGCCCCCACAATCTTATGTATTGCCCACATTAGGCCATTTGAAAATTGATAAGTTTATCTATCTCAAAAATCATTGACACAAAGCTCAGAACTCCCATAAAATCTCAATCTTAATGAATTTCAAACATATTTGAATGTTTTATGGCATTTGAATATCACACCTCTTTGAACTATCAGAAAAAAACAATTTCGAAAAGGTCGCTGTTTAATTTAAACCTCAACCGCCCTAATAACAATATCGGTTGCTTTTTTATCACAAATTATCTAGAATCCCAAAGCTAATTCCCTCCAGTTCGGAATAATCGTTATAATTGATTGGTGTCCCAAACAAAAAGACAATAAGGCCAACGTTTATTGAACTAGTAACTGTTCCAGACGCATTCTATAATCTAAACTAGTTCCCATATACATGGTGACTATTAAAATGGACACATAGCCTTTTAGAGATACGAGTAGACCTGGAAGATAGATATGGCAAGTCGTTAATGCGACAACACTTAATTTAACAGCTACAACAATTTTCCCCAATGTTTCAAATCGAACCAAGTCCATTATCGTGATGATGACCCAAATGCTGGAACAACAAATCCTTGCTCATGTCATCGAGATACCAACAGACACCTTCCAAAAAAAAAAAAAACAAAAAAGAACAGAAAGAAAGCATCCAACCGTATGGCAATGTCAACCGACCGACGAGAATTCAAAGCCCGAAGCCTGAGCACCGCGCCGAAAACAATAATAAAACCCAAAAGGCATCTAATTGATGTGTCGCTTTACGTTTTGTTAATTCTCGACAAGATTTGGCCATTAAGACAATCCCCGATATCTCAAACAAAATCTCTGATAAAATTTCCCTCTCAAATAAAAAATTTAACCAAATCGACAGAAAATTCAAACCGGACTTCGGAGATTCCAGGCCGAGAGACCTTCGAAGACTTCGAAACAAAAAAATCATTAAAAAACCAAAAAAACAAGTCAAAAAGGAACACCGACATTTGGAGGAATATAATTTTTTACCTCGCCTCTTGTTTGGAGCATCCCATGGCAGATCCATTTTGAAAGGCGTCTTACGCTTCGCGGCACCCAACCCGCAGTGTTGAGTTGCCGGAGCACCAATAACAGTCCAGATTTTGGCCAAAATGCCATCAAACCAACCAAATTAAATATGAAAAAAAATCGGATAACGAATGATCAGGGAAAGACCAAAAGCGATAAGGTTTCTCTGCATATACGAGAAGAACCTTTTATATGATACAACTGCCAAACCCAAGAGCCAGTAAATGGTGCGGCAGGATCTATTTATAGGAGCCAAAAGTCAGCTTCATGCAAGGCGCACACAATTTATGACTTTTTGGCCTGTTAAATGTGGCACCTTTCAATATATAAGGAGAGGGTATGCGAATGCATATCATTCTCTGCTCGAGTCTCGACCAACACATGAGGCGCATATATGAATGGATTTCAGGTCCTGCCTGGACTGCGGTGCATATAAATCTTTAATCGCTGTAGATCGCCCGGTATCGATGACGCTGAGTATTAATTGAGTCGGCATCAGCGTTTGATCCCCGATTTGGAGTATTGAGTGAGAGAGGGACAAATCCTCATCATCACATAGAAAAAATTGACGTTATCTCGTCGAGTTTTGTGCTCCATGAGACTTATACCTCTTCATGACAACATCAGCGAGTTGAATATTGTCCCTTTTGCATCGGTTACATCTTTTTGATCAGATTTTGATAAAATACTTGGATGCGTATCGTTTGGGGCGATGCAACGTCCAATTTACCGGATTAATTAAGTCAGGTGCCTTTTTTTGTGCTGCGGATGGCGTCTAATTTGGTTTAAGAGGATTATATACATTTTAATGAAGAATAACAGCGGCGGCTAATTACAATTGTTGCTTACTTTCCTGCTGCTTGTCGGAATGTCATATAGTCAAATTTTTGTTTGCAAGATGTGGGATTTTGATAAGCACAAAACTGGTGTTTTATATTCAAATATGTGTTATGCGATCGAGGAAATGACGCGAATTAGGAACATGGTTGGAAAATTTTACAAAAAGATAAAAGAATCCACAAAAATTCACAATGCTGGTGTGCCCCAGGGCTCCGTTTTGTCACCGATGCTCTTGTCTTGTCTGTAACTTCTTATCCAATAAATTGTTTCGCTAACGATAGTACCTAGTTTTCTTATTCGTTTCCTAACTTACATCGTTCCTCTTCGGATGTGGAACTGCAATGACAAAATATGATAAGCTCTAGGTTAAACAGAATTGTGTAATGGGGAATAGAAAGAGCGTAGAAAAGGAAAAGGATTTACACTCCGAATCGAATCTTGTTGAGACCATCAATGGCATATGCATTGAACATGGTGCAACCTCGTTCAATGCTCGATGTTCGATCTCAAGAAAGGAGATTCTCTGAGGCATTAGTCTCCAAGATCTTGTCTGCAGTACAACAACCTGAAAAGTCCTTATCAGAGTGGCTTCGACCCCGATCACCGTCCACCGCCTATCAAATATTTACTCCACGGCAGTTCTTGGAAAAGACTCAAGAACTTCAAATCATTTGATACCACATTTTTATCGATTTTAAGGCCGCTTATGACAGCGTCTATTCTATAGATACCAACTTGGGTAGATAATGTCTTATTTTGGCAACCCCAGAAAAACTCGTTCGTCTTACACAGGCGAACGAGTTTTTCTGGGGATGCCATTGATCATTGATCACGTTGTTTCATAATGGTCGGAAAGAACTTTGCAATTGATGCCAAAAAGTGTTACATACAAAGTGATGCTCTGTCAGGTGATTTCTTCAACATCATTCTTGAAAATGTAGACGTCATGATGTCAGGGGAATATTTTTGTTAATTTTGACACAGAGGCCAAGAAGATGGTATAGCATGAGGGCAAGACCAAACTTACGATATCAACAAGGAAGTACAAACAACATCGACGGACGTCGTGGAACTTATGTATAGACGGGTTAAACTTTGAGGTAGATAAAGACTTTGTCTTCCTATAGGATCCGCTACCAATTCAAAAAACGAAACCAGTCTTGAAACCAAACGAAAAATCAATCTTGTCAAGCGCTGTTTCTTTAGACTTTATAGAAGGCAATTGAGAGAAAAAACTGTTTTCTTTATTAACAAAAATATTACTTTATACAAGATCCTTTACATCCCGGCCCTCATGTATGACGAAAAGGACATGGATCTTGACAATATGTGATGTAAACGCTTTGGTTTGCTTTTAGAGACGAATTCTTCATAGAATGGAGACGAAAATTCCTAAAACCTAAAACTCTACGAGTTGTTCAGCGACACTGACAAAGCCAGAAAAGTTCAGGTCCAACGACACAGATGATCGGGTCATGTAGTGGTACCTCACACGGATCTAAGGCTGATGTTAAGCTCGCCGATAGGTACATCAAGGATATTACTAAAGAAAGTACAAAACTTTATTCAAAGGTCTTGTCTTTATTTTGCTTCAAAATATTTTAAATAAGGACACAAACACAATTATGATTTAAAGGGAATTGCAGGGTACTTGTTCCTCGTCCTCATGAGTCCTGGCTCAATAGCCTTCTGCTTTATTTATGGGTCTATATTGCAACTTCTCATTTAGTTGGAAATGATAGTCTTTCCTCCAGCAGTTTCAGCTGGCTTTCAAATATACGGTATCAACATTCAAAATGTGTACCAAGAAAATCTACGGGCGAAAAAGGCAAATCACGGACGAATCCGCCCATCAAAGAGCAAACCTGGCATATCAACGAGCGAACTCGACAAATTTAAAGAGAAGAGGAAAAATATGAGAAAATCTTCTTTCTGAAACGATGTTTTTTGATTGTCAAAATGATAAGAGTTCCATGTCCTAAAAACAGGAGACCTAGCAAAATGTAGCATCCTATCCAAGTACCTCTCATCAACACAGCTAAAACCAAGTGGTTCTCCAATCATCTGAATCTTTCTTAAAATGGCCTCAAACTTTGGAAGAACCTGCGCCAAGTTGGAATAGGAAAGCAAAAATCTGCTGGCCTTGATATTGACTGCAATGAATTCAACAACTTATTTGTCTCCTCCGTTCCACAACCTTCTTCATCTATGAGTCTACTTCAAAATAATGTTTTTTCGTCCAATCTTCTAAATGGGTTCAACTTTGCTAATGTGTCTGCCGAAGAAGTGATGGAGAATCTTATTTCTATCAAGAGCAACTCTGTGGGATTTGATGGCTCACATCCTACTTTCGTTAAAGCAGTTATGCCTGTTATCCTCCCATATATAGCATTTGCCATCTAAAAGTGAGTTTCCATCGAAATGGAAATTTTCCAAAATTATCCCTATTCCTAAGAATAGAATTGGGACTGAATTTCGTCCAATTTCCATCCTTCCTTTTTTGTCCAAGTTTGGAGAGATTGATTCATAGGCATATTAATCAGCACTTTGACAATAACCACCTTCTATCCCCTGAGCAGTCTGGTTTTCGGTCTCATCACGTCATCACAGTAGTACCACTGCACTCCTAGATGTGGTTGAGCGGATAAGGAAAGCCATTGACGATGATTAGGTCACATTCTTGATTCTTCTTGACTACTCCAAAGCATTTGACACGATTGACCATAACACATTACGTAACAAATTAGCCACAGATTTCGGGTTTGCTTCGGAAGCAACTTAATTGATTCATTCTTACTTAACAGGGAGGAGTCAGGCAGTTGTTCCTGGGAATAAGGTTTCCAACTATATCTCAGTGTCGCGTGGCGTCCCCCAAGGTTCTATCCTTGGACCGCTTTTGTTCTCGGCATACGTTAATGACATTCCCAGAATAATTAACTATGGGAATGTGCAAATGTTTGCTGATGACGTCCAATACCTCCAGAGTTAATCTCTGGGTCTCATAGAAAACTGTGTTAGCAACATCAATGACGACCTGTCTTCTATTCACAAATGGTCTAACGAATGTGGTCTAGTTCTTAATCCCCTTAAAACCAAATGTTTAGTTATCTCGAGGAATAAGGTTGACCTCTCCTATTTTCCTACAGTACTCCTAAATAATGTTCCAGTTGAATACATGCAGACGGCCAAGAACTTGGGAATCTGCTTTAATAGGACTTTGACTTGGAATGACCATTTAAACGCTGCGGTTGGAAAGACACATGGCGCTCTCAGGACTCTAACAATCTCAAAAGAATTTACGCCAATTGAAACTAGAAAAATGTTAGCTAAAACCCTTGTTGTTCCAATCCTGACGTACGGATGTGAAATCTTCTTCAACTTGAATTCTGTGTGTTTTATTGTTTATTCAACAATATTATTCGTTATGTATTTGGGTTACGTCGTTATGACCATATCTCTAACTACTCCTTAGAATTGTACGGTATAAGTTTCATCAACTTTTTAATCCAAAAGACTCTTAATATGTTATTTAAAATCATCCAGACTAAACAGCCACCTGACTTGTTCAATCATATCCAGTTTTTATCATCTAACAGAACTCAACTTATTTCAATTCCTAGATTTACCTGTCTCATATCTGAGCGGCAGTTCTTCATTAGTGGGATTCGTCTCTAGAATACACTGCCCCGTGAATTGAGAAGAATAGAGGAACTTTAATTATTCAAAAAGAACCTTTTCGAATACCTATCCACCTTGTAGATAACTTTGACCTTGAATCTTTTATTTTCTCAAATCATTAAAATTGATGTAATGGCGATATTGGGGATAATTCTATAATTGTTATTTTTTTTCGATCTATCTCTTTCTCTTTTCTCATCTCATCTCATCTTCTATCTACTTCCCGTACAATCTTTCTTTCTACCTATCTATCTACGTCTTTATTTTTATTTCTGTTTCTTACTTTCTTCTTTTTTTAAATATTAACTTTTAATTTTAGATATTTACTTTACTTATTTTTTTTTAAACATAATTTACTAAATGTTTTAATAAACGAATGTCCTTTTATTACCATCCTAATCAAGGCTTAATTATCTAAAAGATGTACATCTTAATATTAAGTTCTTTTAAAATATATAAATAAATAAATAATACCCTGGACATCTTCCATGAATTATTTTAAGAAGCAGTGAAAAGTTTCGATACAAAATGTATTTATTTAATTTAACACCCAATACAGAATCATGTAAAATTGAACACTTTCTTGTCTGTTGATTATGAATAAAATGAAAGCAGTCATTAAATGCGAACTTAAGTTTATTTTTACAAGACACTGGTCAACGGCGGAGTTGAAAGTGAAATAAAATAACACATAAAAATTGTAATCACTAGTTGTTTTTTCAATTCAAAATGGGAGGAGAATCTCAAGTAACGCAACCCTTTATAAGTTCTACGCATGATTTCGGATATTGCATCACAACAGCTCAACTTGTTATTTATTTGAAAACCTAGGTACTTAACTTTACTAACATAATCAATAACTTGAGCGTTTAAAACCATAAGGTTATCTTCTCGTCTTGAGCATACCATATACTCAGTGTTTTTGCTTAGAATATTTACCAAGTCTTCATTTATACAAGCAACACAATCATCCATTATACCCGAATCACTAAAAATATACAAAAGCACATCATCCGCATACAAATATGAATCCTAAAATTATGCACACCTGCTGGAAGATCAGGCAAACAGAAGTGGTCCAACAATCGAGCCTTGTGGAACATGACAAGTTTTAATAATGTATATCTGTTTAACAGATAATTTCTCAAAAGCTTTAAATCAGTGTGAGAAAAGTTTAAATTATTACAAAGTTTTAAAAATAGTATTTGCTGAACAAGGCAATCAAAACTTATTTACCTACTTAAGGTGGTGCAACAGTCCGGGGTCTACTTGGGACTCAACCAACAAACCTCTCCAGCCAGCTAGGTCCTTAGCTAGCTATCTCCAGTTTCGCACGCCGAGTTCGTTGAGATCTACTTCAACTGGCGCGCACCATTTGAGTCTTGGTCTTCCTCTACTGCGTCATTTCTCTGGTGTGTATTAAAAGCCTTACGGGCAGGTGTAGATATTGGTGTCAATCCGCTCGACGTGACCAAGCCATCTGAGTCTTTGGACCTTCACTCTGTTTTTTACTTGCGACATATAGAATATTTGGCAAGTATTGAATTCGTAAAAAAAAAAAAATTAGATGAGGATGAGATATGATATTACGTGATAGAGAAGTCGAAAAAAGTGGGTCCGGCGATTCCGTCTGTCTATCTGTCGGGAAGTTTACAGGCATCTACAGGCTTAACTACTGGTCCGATTGACTTCAAATTTGAAAATTAGAGGTTTGAGCAAAAACTCATATCTCAGTTTATTTATTTTTGTTTTAAGATCAAAATTTAGGGTAGCCACCATACGATTTTTTGGCCAAAAACCAAAAATTTCAATTTTCTCCACAACGGCTCCTACGATTTTTTTAAAACTTCCTCGAGGTTTATTTTTGTAAACAGTTATTTTTTTTATGTAACAAACAAATTTTGTGTTGCTCCGAAACGGTACCTTCCATAGAACCGTTTTTTTGTTATTAGATTTTCTCGAAAACTGAAAGTTCGATCAGCATAAGTTTTTTTTCGAAAGTACGTATATATTGTTCAAATAATATTTTGTATTCAAATATTTCAAATTTTTTTTTGGATTTAAAAAAAATATTTTTAACTTTTTTTTTCAAAATTCTGTATCTCAAAAACGGATCAATTTTAAAAATCCAAATTGAAGTATAATGTGTATATTTACATGGTCTTAAAAACTGCATACCCAAATTAATTTTAAGATATTTTTGAAAAATGTTATACATAAAAAATTAATTAAATAAAAAAAACGGCTCCGACGATTTTCAAATAAAAAAAATTCAATAAATCAAGAATAATGTTTGAATTTGTTTTGCATTTGAATTTTTGGAATTAAATGTATTTACGAGGTACATTTTCAAATTTTAATTTTCTTTATAAATTCTAATTATTTTTATATAATCAATAAATAAATAATCAGTTTTAGCATTCAGGACCAAGTTCGTACTTCCCAGTCGTGCACATTTTTTTTTTGACAGCGTCCATGCTTCTTCATCAGATAGTTGGACGGGGATGATGAGTGTCAGTTATTCGAAAGAAGTCTTTAATACTCAATTGATTTCTTAGCTCGAAGAAATAGCGATTAGTATAAGAATTATTCTCCTTCTTGTAATTTATGTAGCTTAGTGGTTATGTGCGTTGGCTGCTAAGCAGAACGTTGCGTCGTAGGTTCGAGTCCTACTCGTGCCCATAGTTTTTATTTCATCTTTCACGGGCACTGTCTCTTGCGAAGAACTGACAAAAAAGTATCAATCTGTCATGAAAAAGTGCTTTTCAACTTTGCCGTTCGTAATCGGCGTAAAATTGTAGGTCCCCTCAATTCTTCACACGCACCTAGAGAATTGTTGATGAGAGCAAGCTCCTCAGGCCTTGGCTCTACAAGAGGTGTCGCGCCACTCTGTTTATTTATTTTATTTATTATAGCGGAGCCAAGGTATACAAAGTCCCTCGAAATTATATGCGTGTATCGTGACGTTTTGTCCAAGACGTGCGTTGGTGTTGGGTGTCCTTTCTTAATGACAGCATATACTTTGTATTGTCTCAATGACCGCTAAGCCCATTTTTCAGCCTCTGCCTTTATACACGCAAAAGCACTGTCGACATTGACATCACGCTGCGTTCTCCCAATATTATCAATGTCATCAGCGTACGCGAGAAGTTGCACAGACTTCTGGAAGACAGTGCCTCTAGAGTTGACGTGAGAGTTCTACACTATTTGTTCCAGTATGATATTAAAGAAGTCGCATGACTTCGTCAGTGAGGTCGTTATCGGCTTTAATGAAGCAGCGTGAGTTCTCCCTTGTCATCCTGCTCAAACGAATGAATTTTGTAGGAATGCTTAAAGTGGCCATGGCTTTATACAGTTTTTCTCTATAGATGCTGTCATGCGCGGCTTTAAAATCGTTAAAAAAAAAATTGTTGTCGATTTGGAGTTCTTGAGTTTTTTTCAGACCGACATTTGGATATCTTGTCATCAAATTGAAGAAAATCAAGAACTTGATTAGCCATCAACCCATCAACCACTCAAAGACTTTTCCAAAGAAAAGTAGCAAACTTACTGGTCTGAAATGGGAAGAATCACATGGATTACTCTTCTTTGGAATATGAATGACAATAGCATCTTCCATGTATCATCAGCACACGAGTGGTAAAAGAGCTCATCAATTTGGCATTCAACTCAATTAGATACAGCTTCCTTCCAGGCCTTCTTCTGAACTGGATTGAAGCGCCATCTAAAGTATACCTACTTACTTTATAGTAAGTCAGAAGTTAGTTTAAGATTGGTAATAGCTATAGCAATAGGGTTGTGCCTACAGTGCATAAGAAGCATGCAAACACCATATACGCATTGTTTTCATGTTGTTATCGTTTCCCTGTCCAATCGATATTAACAGGACTGTAGTCGTTCTGACTATTCTAAAACCAATGAACAGAGCAACATTGTTGCGATTTTGATACGCAAAGAAAATCAAAATCAGACAACCGCCTAACCAACACAGACACACACCAAAAGAGTTGAATTCATATACACAGAGTGTGTCTTGTCGGTTGTGTCGAGACGAGACGATAATAATTCATCAATCATAACTAATTGACATGGCAAGCCTAGTCGTTGGGCCCGCCCTGTATCTGTCTCCATTGCCATGGCATGGTTGTTGTTAATCTGTTTCCAAAAAGATTGAATGAACAAAAAAATCTGACGGATGATTCTTGCGCGAACATCAAAAATGTATTTCTTACATAAGTTTTTTTTTTTTTTTTGTAAAGAAGTCTCTGTTCCCTGCTTAACCCTTAATGGATTTTGAATTTGCATAGAAGAATGTTTGTGAAAGGTTTTTGCATATATTTTTTACTTTTTACATCCTTCCGTGTTGTACTTACCCAGCTCGATCCGTTCATAAAAGGTATAAGGGTTGCCTGGTTTATAGGGCGCGACAGCGACAGCTACATCACATCCAGCCAGCGCTTTGGTACTTGAAGTGGTTGCTCTTGTTCGACATGCAGATGTTGGCGGACGGTGGATTCCACGATTTGGTGGATTTTTTTTTTCGACGTTTCTAATTTCATAGTAATGACATTTTGTACCTCTAAAGAGTTAGGAAAGCGGAACTAAGGAGAGTGACAATTTTTGAGATTGGTACAAGGACATGGCACATAAAAAAAGGATTTTTGAGTTAACCACGAATGCAGTTGACATTTTGTACTTGATGGATTAGTATTTATTATTGATTAAGCGGCATTTAACATGTAAATTGGGATTCATTTGGGAGAGGGTTTTCCATTTGCACACATGTTTTAAGATTCGTTAAAGGGTTTTCTTTTCGGGGGGCGTTTTGAATCGTTAAAGATCAATTATTTAAACTCTGAATTAGTCATATTAACAAAATCCTTACAAAGAAGATTGATAAAAGGAAAATTTGAAAATTTTATTTTTTTCGAAACCTTTGTAAGATATTTGCGTGCATTTTAGATCCTACCAAATACTAAAAGAATCTTCGAACTACTTCTTGAGATGTAAGCTTTCTTAACAGACCACAAGACGACAAATATAATTAGCGGGTGTCCTAGACGAGGCTCCATGATTATAAAATGGGCACATTAAGCATCAATGTACTTACAATCTGCGACATCTATCGCTATCTCCAACAACACAAAATTAGTGTAAAAGAGTTCAAGGCCAAACCACAATAAAAAAGCTAACCATGGGCTTGTTATTGTGTAAGCTCTTGCAATATCCGATTACAAAAAAGGTACAGACTGTCCAAAGAAAGAATTTTATTAGTTGTCTTCCACGGACAGGTCTGCAAAGATAAGAAGGCAATGGAAATTCACAATAAATAACTATTCTTCAATATGTTT
>CAKKXW010000001.1:85716723-85814736 GCA_920937365.1 Sphaerophoria rueppellii
TAGGAGCTTGTCAGGAAATTCAACACCAGAAGATTGATTCGGAAGAAACAGTTGATCGATTACAAACCGTCGAAAATTCGGAAAGCAGTGACAATTACGAACTTAGGAATAGAACAGTACCACGCAGGAATTTGAATGCAAAATGTTTCTTATAAAACTAAAAGGAAGTAAAACCAGCATCTTGTTGGAAAATAAAACACGTGATTTGAGTGGAAAAATATAGATAAAAAACCACTTAATTTATTAGTGATGCTTGCGTTCGTATCTTACAAATGGACAGAAAGACGATTCCATTTTATTAACAATCCATATTGACGGCGGACGTCAAATCTAAAGACAACAGAAACATTTATTTCAAAATTAAGTTCAGAGTTTTAAGTAACTTTAGGACATCTGAAAACTTATCTTGGTTTAGTGATGCTTCTATTTTTCTTCATGAGGATACATACGCTAAGAACGTTTTAAGAAGATTCAGAATGGAGGATGCGAATTCAGTTACCATACCAGAGGATCCCCACCATCAAATGTGTGCAGATGTTCATGGAAACCTAGAAAAAGATGCATCAAATATTCCTTATCGTCAAGTCATAGGCAGTCAATAGCTAGCCAGAGATTAAAATGAGTATGTTTGAACAGTTCGAACACGTCCAACTTTTTCTTGTGTGCTTGTTCATACTCGTTCGTTTGCAACCCTTATTTATGAATAAATTGATTCATAAGTAAAAAGGCTTGTAAGTCGAACCAAGCAAGCAGAGGAAACTCGTAAATATTTTTCGGTTTCGATCACTTCAAGTCAAATTGATTCACAAGCAATTTGTTTGCTTGTACTTACTCAAGCATGTTCGAGTTTTCGGGTAAAATTGATTGAATGTTTCAAATTTTTTTTCTCTACGAAGAAAACAAAATGAAAGATGCAGGCTTTGTATGGGTTATAATTTAATGAATAAAAATATTTTTAAATGATTTAGGAGGCCGGATTTGCAGTCATAAATATAATAATCCGCACTGGAAACATTATTTTTCACATTAATTAAAGAAAGGATTTCTTAATGAGTGCATACATTAAATGTAGGTTAGGTATGTTATGTTTTTTACATTTTTTAATATTAGGATTCAAGTGAAATCAGAAGGATGTAGAACGTAGTCAAGGAAAAATTTTGTTTTTGGTTATCATGTCGTAGAAGGGACAGCGAGAAAATGTATGGTATTTAAGGTATGAGATGTGCAAATCGATTCAAAAAAATATGCCAGATATTGTGCATGTTCTACAGCAGAAACAACAGCTGCAACGAATTCAAGAGATCAACAATAATTCATTGAATGATATTGTTATATTCTTGACTCCCTTTAAAGAGACGACCTGCACCCTGGGTGAAACAAATTCATTCAATTTAACTGAATTCAAAGGAAAAATGAAACATTATCTTATGACTTTATTTAACCCTGAGATCAAGCTAACATTCAAGATACGTTCTAATATCCGCCATGCAACAACATAAGATTATTACAAGCAGCAGAGAAGACTAAAATGTACGGTTTTATAAAGTCCCTAGCTCCAACCATTGAACCAAATACGAACTGAAAGGGAATGTGAAATGTACGCCGATTTTGCTGGAGAAAATTCAACTGAAAACGCGGATTAATTTGCTCATGAAATCAAAATGTATATTGAAACCCATACACAAGGTCCTGTTGTTATTCTACAATGGTTTTTTGAACACAAAAAATCTATTCTATTCGTTTCTATCTTATTCTAAAAATTATACACTGGTATAAGAATTCGAGAATGAAAAAAATCAACCATGAAAATAAACCTCCTGAACATAAATTACCTACATTTCCACTCAGCACACAAATCTCAAACAAACCAAACAATATTTCTCGATTTACTTACAAGCGCCATGAATAATGGAGTGGTGATTGTAAGCGAAATAAGCGTTTGAAATAAGGGATGACTTGTAAATAATTTTACTCATTAATAAAAAAAATTCGAAATTACTTGTTTGATGGTTGACTCAGTTTGATCAAACTCGTTTTTTTTTGAGTAAATACCCGAAACTTACAAGCAATACTTGACTCATTTTAATCTCTGATAGCTACTTGTCAATAGCTACTGGACCGCACAAGTAGCACAAAATTACTTAAAGAAGGCTTTAAGAAGTATTATAAGCTCTTATCCCGCTTCTTTAAGACTTCTTTAAGTACCTATTAAGTACATAAAAGGCGAAAGTGGGCGGTCCGATAGAATGAATTAAGAAGATAATTTGGTTCTTATTGAGGTTTTAAAACGGAATATTTTCCTTCTTATATACTTCTTAGCGTCTTCTTAAACACTTCTTTTCGCACTCTTAACTCCTTCTTACAAAATTCGTAGACAAAAAAAGAAATTATCAGTGAATTCTACATCTAGTTTTTGTTTCTCTGATTCTCATCTATTTTAATAGTATTTGTTTTGATTTCTTTTTTCTTCTTCAACAGTTTGGCTTGTTGTTGGTATATTTTCTCGATTTACAAAGTCCCTCTCAATTCTCTAATGCGCCGCCTCGCCTTCACTTTTGCTTGGTTACATAATAACTAGGCCTTCTACCAGTTACTTTAATGTCTTTTAAGCAAGCAAATCAATTTGTATTTACACGAGCACAGTTGCGAAAAATTTTCTGTGAACTCTAAGAATGAAATGAAAATGGACTACTGGAAATAGTAATCTTAAAGAAGGATTTAAGGAGCTCTAAACAAACCTTTATAAGAAATACCGATTTAAGAACCTTTTAAGAATTCTTTAAGAAGGAACAAGCAGAACGAATTAAGAATTCAAAGAAATAGACGATTTAAGTAGGAAAAAATACCGAATTAAGAAGTTAAGAAGCGGTGAGACCCATTTAAGAACAAAATAAGAATGATTTAAGAAATGTGCAACCGATTTAATACCATTTTGTGCTACTTGTGCGGACATCACCTTTGCAGTCAACAACGCCAGTCAGTACATGGGGCATTCAAACGAAATACACTGGAATGCTGTCAAGAGTATTTTAAAATATTAAAAAGGGACAACCGATCAAGAACTTTACTTCCTATCCAAACAAGAAGGTCATCTTCAATTTCGTGATGTCAAATCACGAAAATCTACAACAGGAATCTTACTGAAGCTTGGTGACTCCACTATTGCTAAGGAGTCAACAACGCAGAAAGTAGTTTCGTTGTCAAGAAACGAGTCAGAGTCAAGACAAGCAGTTTTACAGGACGACAAAGACACCTCAAGAAATTACACTAAATGTCTTTTGACGTAGTATACTTTTAGGGGGAGTGTTGAAATTAAAAAGGAAACTACTTGTTGTTTATAAATCCAGTTGCTTAATTTTTTTTGTTTGTTCATTTATATTTTTTCTTCTCAAATTTCCATTCTCTTCAATCAATCGAATCAATAAACATTACCTAATTTAATTTGTTACTCTTGAGCCGTCTTATATTTAGTATACATATTATTCCCGTTTACCAACAAAGCTTCTTGTCTTGTCTTTTTCAAAAAGGATCTAAATTATTGATATTGGCCACTTACAGTTCCGTAAAAATGTTCCTATTTACAAAATCTTGAACGATAGAAAACACGATCCATTTCAAGGATTATACCTTAGCTACCTTCTTAGACGTTGAAGGAGCTTTCAATAACGTCCTAACTGAATCCATCGCCAAATCACTTGCAGACTTTGGTGTTGAGGACTACATCAAAAGGTGGATAATATCCATGCTCCTTAGCATGGAGGATTCAATCAAAGTAAGGATATTCAATGTGTACCAAATATGCCAGCAGAGGAACACCCCAAGGTGTTCTCCTCTTTTATGGCTTCTGGTCATGAACAACATTCTTGTGAAACTTGAAAGTAGTGGAGTGAAATTGGTTGCGTACGTCGATGATTTGGTCATTCTAGTTTCAGGAAAATTTCCAATCGCTAATATGGCTTTGAAGGAAGTAAGCATCTGGGCCGCGAGCTGTGAACTAGGTTTTGATAATAACAAATCCGAGTTGATGCTTTTCACCACCAAAATCAAAGTACCACCCTTCACTCTACCTCGGTTAAACGGTCAATCATTAACACTGTCTTCCAGTGCCAAATATCTGGGCATAATACTAGACACCAAATTAACCTGGAAGCTCAACATCGAAGAACGGATGAGAAAGGCGTTCATGGCCTTCTACGCCTGCAACAAAACCTTCGCTAAAAAGTGGGCCCCCCAGTCAAAATTAATCATCGGTTGTTAGACCGATGCTTGTTTACGGATCCATTGTGTGGTGGCCCGCTCTCAGCAAAGCTTACATAGTAAACAAGCTTATAAAGGTTCAGAGATATCAGGGGCAATCAGGTCTTGCCCAACAGATGCACTTAACTTCATTCTTGACCATCTTCCGACTGACCACATTATTAAATATCAGGTGTCCTGCAGTATCTTGAGACTCAAAGAAATAGGCTGCTGGAAAACCAGATCCTACGGGCACTGCAACCAAACCAGCCTGATACCATCAGACATCCTATCTACAATCACCGATTACTGCATCCTTATCTTTAACACCTCAAAAGAGTTTAGACTCTTGTTCCCATCAAGAATCGACTGGAGCAAGGTGATGTGACGGAAGACTTTGACACATTTATCTTCAGGTGTCTTCTATGAATCTCTTAATATTTCAAAATCCTATCGACTTCCCAATTTTGCCAGTGTATTCCAGTCAGAATTGTTAGCGATAAGGGAAGCTTGTATAGCCCTTAAAAATACCCACAGAACCAAATGTAGCTATTCTTACAGACAGTTAGGCAGCTATTAAGGCCATCGATTCAGCTTTATCATCCTCTAAACTGGTCCAGCAATGCAAAGAGGCCCTCGAGGAACTCGATTTGAGCGTCACTCGAATCTGGATACTGGGCCATAGGGGCTATGAGGAAATGAGAAGGCAGATGAGCTAGCTAGAAAAGGATTAGCCCTTCACAACTCATTGGCAGTGAGAGCATTCATGCTCCTCTTGGATTGTAAAGGGCAATATCCTGACCAAATACACATCAGAAGCTAATCTTAGGTGGAATATTTTAACGAGTTGCGTTAAAAATCTGGCCCGCCTTTAACAAACTTAAATCAATAAATTTAATTTACAAACCAAGGCATGACATAGCCAGAATTGTTGCTACCTGCACAGGGTATTAGCCAATGGGGGAGCATGCTGTGAGGACCAGAATGGAAAGGAAACGGTCCCATACTTTCTCTGACATTCCCCGGCCTTGGCTAGGAAAAGAGCACTCAACTTACGTAAAGAATGCTTCAGCGGAATTGAGGAACTCTCAGAATTCAAGATCAAAGACATGATCTCATACCTCAATAACACAAATTGGCTTTAGAGCCCCCCCCCCTATCCCCTTTTCTCTCCTAAACTAGATGGCAATATGAGACAATAAGCCGTAGTGTAGGGAGATTAATACTACAGTATGTATAGGATTCTACGTGCGAAATATACATTCTTCCTAACCCATGCAAATCTTTTTAGAATCTCATGAGGTATTGTATCGAAACGGCGCACTCAGCGCTAATTGTGTCCTACACGGAAGTGGAACAGCCATTTCTACCTACCTACCTACAATAGGTATGTTCAGCGACACTGTTCTGCACACTTTGGAACGGTTTGGAACAGAACAGTACAGATTTTTGGTGTTCATTTCATTGACACATTGGCTGTTCCAAACTGTTCTGATTTGATGTTCATTGAGTCTGTCTAGAACAGTTTGGAACAGTTTTGGACAGGATTCTCTGTTCCATCTTTTTAGGTAGAACACATTTTGTGTTCTAAACTGTTCCAAACTGTTCTGACATTTCTCATGAAGCTGTGCTGTACTGTGCTGTCTTTTTTCTCGCTGAACAAAGCTAATATCTTGAAACTTTGTAGTCATAAATTAAATGTCAGTATTTCTGTTTTTGTTTGCGTAAAAGCATTGGAATAATTGAATTTCATGTTATTAATTTGAAAAGAAATCAAATGTTTTGTAAATTTTTGTAACAAGTTTTCACTGAATAAATTCAAATACCCTTTGATAGTCTTCAGCAAAGGAGCTGCATGGAATGTGAAGTGAAGTGTGAGCAAATCATTTGTTTAAAATGCACAGTGCACATTAGGGTGGGCCGATTTTGGGGTTTTTTGTTAACCGTGTTGGATTTAAACTGGGGGGTTTTAAAGTTGTGTAAAAATATAAGTTTTTAAACTGCATTTTTATATTTTTAATTTTATTAACTTTTGAGCCCTCTACTGGAGTTTAAAGCGTTCATAAAAAAAAAATTATTAACGAATTTCAATTAAATAAATGAAATTTCATTTTTTTTAAGAAATGAAATGTTTAATATGATCTTTAGAAAACAAAAATTAACATATTTAATTATATGAGAAAAAAACCAACTACTTGTTTTTACTGTATTTTAACATTTGTAATCAGATTTACAGTGAAACGAAGGCATTATTGATCTAGATTGTAATTTTGTTCGAATTATTCCATCTCGAGCTTTCTCGCCGGCTACAGTGATAGAAGCCTCTGTTACTAGTTTCACACGTCGTTCAACAGCCTGCGTGTGACAAGGAAATAATGAGAAAGTTAAATCAATTGGAGACTTGTTTTGCATCATGTCAATCAAAATGACATAAGGAATTCGACTTAGAATTGGCGGTGGAGTAACATCAGATTCAGCCCAGTTTATTATATCGATATAATCGCTTGCATCAAAGTTTAGTTTTGGTATTTTAAATTGTCTAACAGATGTTATATTTTTGTTTCTTGCTTTAATAATTCTTCTCAAAGCAAGATCTCTCACAAAACTTCTTTCATCAACAATCATAGCGAGTAACAAATTCTCTGGATGAGCGAAGAATGCATTTCTTTGAATGACTGGGTCAATAATAGATTTAACTGTCGTTGAAATATCTGGAGAATCGTATCAACTTGAATTTATGTTGTGGGCCATCCTTGCTGCTTGGCTTTTGTTTAATGTAAAACCAAATTGGAGCATACACTTTAACAATGTATTCAACAAGTATTGTTAAATTTTCTGTTGGCTCATTAGTTCCAATATAGAGACGCAATATACGGTTAGATGTAGTTAGCCAACGCGAATGAGCCATTTTACCAGGTTGTCTGTTAGCAAGCTCAGAGCTACAAGTCCCAGAAGTCACAGTACAAGAAATTTCATAAAGATATTTTTGATCTGTACTTAAGGATTTGATAGTGTCTCTGTTTAATTCCGTCATGTTACCAGGAACAGCCACATATTTTTGTAACGGCAATTTCTCGCAACTTATTGGACCAGAATATTCATGTGGTCCACTTGTATTGCCATCTACGCTATAAAACAAGTGCCTTAAAGGCAGCTCGTTCGCGTGAAGTTGACATATAAACCATTGCAATGGTCTTTTTAGATGCAACTCTGTCAATCTGATTGCTCCTGATTTCCAACCAGTGTTAATGGCTGTTCCATCACATCCAATGCAGTTTAGAGAATCCAAATTAATATCATGTTCCATAAAAAAATTAATTATCGATTCTGAAATTGCTCTCCCAGTTCCAGTGCGTGGTGTTGAATGTCCCAAATAAAATGAGCCTGGTTCACCTATTAGAGAAATATGCTCTCTTATAACAACTCTCGATGAGAACGACCTTCTAAGTTTTCAATGAGTAGTGTTTTGTCTTTCCTCCCGTCGAAATAGATACCTTCAAGAAGGTTCTCAGAGTTCTTGTATCTGTTGTCTTGTAGGCTTTGGCGTTCCTTATTCCGAGCTCTACGTATTTTATTTTTGTCTACTACCAAATTATTTTCTTCTGTTGTTACTAGTCCTAAGTCTTGTAGTGCTGCTGACATAAGAGCTGCTCCAGATCTATCTGAGACACCATATCGATCACAAGTTTCAGCAAATTTTTGTAGTTTTAAGGTATTGTAAGGTTTTTTTGAGTACGTTTTGACATCACATTCTTGACTTGAAGTACTATGGTCTGCTGGTGAATTAATCACAGATTCTGAAGCTTCATCTTGCTTTTCAGAACAACACTTACTTGAGGTAGGTGGGGTTCATTCGATTTTGAATTTCTTTCTTGCTCTTTTTGTTGTCTTTCAATCCTTTGCATTATTTTTTTTTGTTTCATTCTGGTCAATTCTCGAAATCATCATGTTTCTTCCAGTTCTTTGATCTAATAGAAACGCTTGTTCAATAACTGGTACCTTATTGCTTTTAATGCAAGTGCACGATGTAATAATAAAAAGCTGTGTAAAAGCGATATCCTTAAAGCTTTCCAATTTCCGAGTGTAGTTTTCAGATCTCTTACTTTGTGGATATCGGATCAGCTTCAAATATTCATCATAATTCTTTTTCATAAGTTCTTTGATGCGCTTAGGGCTTACAATCGGAATAGAAGCTGAAATCCAAGTTTTCTCGACGTCACGCAGAACAATAGCGAAGATTTCACTTACGGATGGCTGTTTTCCAGAGTTTTGTAATAATAACTTTTGCCTCACATGTAGTATATACTTTATTACGTCTGCTATTGTAGGTAACATATTGTAATTAATTTCGGCTGGTGCTCCAAATATGGGACACTCAACTTCACTACGTGTTACAAGATATTTTCGCTTACTCATTTCATCAAGTCTGTAATAGCAACACAATCCCTATTTTGGGAATAACGATATCGAAACTTTTCTGGTGGAAATAAATAAATGTATTTAATTTTAAACTACGTCTACACAACACAGTAAACATTTATCACTAGATGAATGAATGTAAAGGTTGCTTAGATTTTTCAAAAGATACCAATATATGAATGAAAATTCAAATGCTGCTTAGTTTTTATTCAGTACATGTATCATTTAAAATTCAAAACCGCAAAATTGTATTGAATCTACTCACTTACAAAATATAGAATTATGCAGTAAAGTGGTTTTGTAGGATGAAGTTGTCTTTCTTTTCATCAAAATGAAATATTTGAAATTTACGAAAATACCAACTTTTTCATTAATTTGGCCTACTGTAGAGGGCTTCAAGGTATATCGAATTTTTTTTAAAAATATATTTTTCTTAATTGTATGACAATAACCCAACTTTTAAGACCTACCAACAATTTTTACCTACGAAATTTGAAAATCAACCCACCCTAGTGCGCATTATCAGTTCTGTTCATTCTCTTGACCCACAACCATTCAATTTTATATTATTCTCTACAGTGTGAGACCTAGAATACAAATATTTCAACTCCTTTGTAGAAGGCTATGATAAGTTTCACAAGAAACTAACATATTAGAAAACAAATACGCATACGCCCTAGTGTACCGATAATGATAATATTTTCACTGGTTTTTTTTTGTGTTGCGGAAAAGAGTAGCTTTTAAAAAAAAAAAAGAACTTATTTTAAATCAACATCCTTTCTTCTGATAAATCATAAATGCGCTATTTTGGTTTGCTTGTATTAATATCATCCCAAATGTAGGTATATGATTTTTCCACGAGATATTACAAAGAATACTTTGGATATTTTAAACAATTTTCGCTACAAATAAAATACACAAACACTCATTGTTTTTAATATTTCCATCATATAATTTCGATATAATTTAGTTTTTGTTTTTCTTTTTATTTTAATAATATTTTTTGTATACTAAAATTTTATTTGCATTATTATTTAATAATAATTATTAAAATTTAATAATAATATAATAATAAAGTACTTAATATTTTTTTTTTAATTGTTGTTTCACTTTTATTTGCGATCTATATAGATTTCTCTTTATATATATAGATTCCCTCTTACGTCTTACGTGGTTTGTTTGTTTCTCATTTTTCTTCTTTCTTATTGCAATTTCATCATGTATCTGGGTGTATGTTTAAGTGATGCAAGGTGTTTACAAATTTACAGGTTTTTTTTTTTTTATTTATATCAAAAAATTGTTTACTTATATTCAACACGAACAAATAAACAGAATTCATTTTTTTAACTTGAAATTAATGAAGAGCTGAATTTTGTTTTTGTTATTGTTAATTGATTGATTGCAGTTTTTCGTGTGAATTAATTATTATTTTTTTGTTTAATTGTTTATGAAAACATAGAAGTACACATATACAAATACAATTTTACATACAAATATCTTAGTTTTTAGAAATTCAAATATTTACAATTACAATGGACTAAAATAATTTACGAAATAATATTGCAAAATTAACAACTCTAGCGAAAAAAATATAAGGATATGTTGTTTTATTAATATTTTTTTTTTCAAAATTTAAGAACATACTGCTTTTTGTTGCTTATATTTTCGTCTTGGATATAGCTGACGAGAAAATAAATTTGCTCAAGTTACAAGATATTTTAAAGTTAACTGTTGTCTCTGTATTTGGCGTCTCGGATATTTGAAATTATATGAACAATTTTTATAGAAGAAAAATGTTTACAACAACGTATTTCAATTAGATTTAGCGTCTGTTTCAAAATATAAAAGTAAAGTAAAGTTCTGATTAGTTAACCAGCTGTTAAATTAGCTGCCAGTTAAATCCTCCTGTTAGTGAGCTTTACGTTTCACATTCACCCTTCTGATAAAATTATGTTTCGGGTAACTAAGTGCCAGTTATTCCAATTTTCCACTTGGAAAGATTTTGACAAATTGAAAAAAAATGTAGGTTCTTGGTTTTGCTAAATCGAATATGGGAAATATTAGTGAACAAAATGAATTTGTATGGAACTACTATGGCAACGACAAAGCCAGAAAAAAAATAAACAAATATCAAAAGGATATTTGTTGTTGTTTCAGAAATTACTTCGGATATATTTCTATAGAACCAGAACCACTATTAACTTTTGTGGGCGCTCGCAAATCAGAAGTAATATACGGCAATGAATAGGTTTACGACCTAATAGCGTTCAATGAATAGATACCAGCCTTTGAAAATTATAATTCTTTGTTTGAATTGTCGTGATTGCTGGCCATACCTATTATCAATCAATATACAGGGTGATTATCAATTGAATCATATTTGGTATTGCAGAATGTAATCCATCGGACCATGCACTATTTTGAATATACCCGAAAATATTGCAAATAGTTCTAAATTGGCAATTCTATGATGTTCAAGGATATGATGTAATACGTTCTAACTAGGAATACGCGGTTTCGTGGTGGGTCAATAACGCGAAAAGAAAAACTCATCAAAATGACAATTATTTAAAAATCCTTTCTTTCAAAAATTGAATTCTCTTTTAATTAAAAAAATGTGCACGACTGGGTCGTACGAACCTGCTCCTGCATGCAAAAACTAAATATTTATGATTACTTAAATTGCAAAAAGTAGTTTTAAAATAAGAGATATACCTTAAGCAATTCTGATTACACTCTTACTTACAGCTTACACTTAACTCAAAAAAAAAAAAAACTCAATATATAAAAATAATTAGAATTCATAAGAAAATTAAAATTTGAAAATGAACCTCGTAAAAACATTTCATTCCAATAATTTAAATTCCAAACAAATTCAAACCTTATTCTTGATTTATTGAATTTTTTTTTTGAAAATCGTCGGAGCCGTTTTTTTTTAAATTAATTTTTTATATATAAAATTTTTCAAAAATGTTTTAAAATTAATTTGGGTATGCAGTTTTTAAGACCATGTAAATATACATATTATACTTCAATTTGGATTTTTAAAATTGATCCGTTTTTGAGATACAGAATTTTGAAAAAAAAAGTTAAAAATATTTTTTAAAAATCCAAAAAAAAAAAATTAAAATTTTTTTGAAAACAAAATATTATTTGAACAATATATACGTACTTTCAAAAAAAAACTTACGCTGATCGGACTTTCAGTTTTCGAGAAAATCTAATAACAAAAAACGGTTCTATGGGAGGTACCGTTTTTTTTCACATAAAATACATGAATGTTTAAAAAAATTAAACTCGAGAAAGTTTAAAAAAAATCGATCGGGCCGTTTTGGAGAAAAAAAATTGTTTTGGTTTTTGGCCAAAAAAATCGTATGGTGGCTACCCTAAATTTTGACAGACGGAATCGCCGGACCCACTTTTTTCGACTTCTCTATCATCGTAATGTCATATCTCATCCTCATCTCAAATTTTTTTTTTTTTACGAATTCAATACTTGCCATATATTCTATATGTCGCAAGTAAAAATGACAAATCTTGTTTTTTTTTCAGACTTTTAATTCTATTAACTGCCAGTTAACTACTTTATAGGCCACTTCATCCGGCCTATAAGTTACTTGATAAGTTATTGTTAAACGGTGTTTTGAATTTTCACTGCTAGTTAGCTTATTAGTAGCTTATCTCTAACTTTACTTGTTTATTGTGAAACAGACGCTTAAAAGGTTTACTCCAAAAATGTATGAGTTTTTGTTTAACAAGCTAACTCAAATCAATGTACGATTTAAGGGCAGCATACAAATAAAAAATATACATATTTGACCGAAATTTTGACTTTTTTTTATGATGACAATCTCAGTGACTGGAGCTACATTTTTAAGGCGACTCCGAACGTTCTTCTCGAGAAGCACTTATTCCTTAAGCAGTTTTGTCAGTTCTAAGCAACTTGCCCTTGAAAACTGCAATTTATGAAAAAAATTACTCAATGTTTTGATTTTGAAAACTAACTGTTTCGAAACGATATGATTTCAAAATGCCTCATCTGTATGACTGTTTTCCTGGAACATTTTGTCAGTTTGCTCATGAGAAAGGTTCTATGACCTTTTATTTTTGTAAAAATAACTCAAGTAAAAAATAGAGTGGCGCGACAGCTCTTGAAGAGCCAAGGCCTAAGTGGCTTACTCTCATCTACAATTCTCTAGGTGCGTGTGAAGAATTGAGGGGACCTACAATTTTACGCCGATTCCGAGCGGCAAAGCTGAGAAGCACTTTTTCATGACAGATTGATACTCTTGGAAGTTTTGTCAGTTCTTCGCAAGAGGCAGTGTCCGAGAAAGATGAAATATAAACTTTGGGTCCGAGTAGGATTCGAATCCACGGCGTTCTGCTTAGCAGCCAACGCAACGAACCACTAAGCTACGGACACTACAAATAATAAAAATAATAAAAATAACTCAAATGATTTGATAAAAATGATATCCAAACAACATAGCTAGACTTTAAGATTTTCTGTCAACTATGAAAATCGAAAAATGAACGAAAAGTAAGAATGACAAACTAAAAACCTTTTGCGAAGCGACTATTGTCGTTTTGTAAGATTCGCCTAAGCTGTTTCACAACCTTTTCCTTAGTAGATATTTGACGACAATTCTAAAGGGTTTTCCATCAAGCAAGCGATGATTTGGAAATCGGTGGCCATATTGTTTCTTTTACTGCTTGTCAAGTCAAGATCGGTAGGTAGATCACTAGGTACAAATCATCATGTCAATTGACAGCTCCAAGTGATATGTGCAGACGTGTACGTTTGGTTGCCAAATTCGAATCCACCAGCTCGGTGAATAAGCAGCCAACACCAGTACGTCAACGAAACTCAAGATCGGAAGAAAACATCGCTGCTGTTCGCCAATGTCGCGTAACTCACAATAACTTTGCTTATCAGAGGCCACAAAACGCCAAATTTTGCGTCGTGGTTCGGGCTTGCAACCGATGTAGAAGCTGAAGCCAAACGACCATACGCAGCGTTCGTCAATACTCTTCGTGTGTACCTACACTAATTGGGTTTATGAATAGTTGGAAGTTGGTCGAAAAATCGTCTTTAGCCATGAAACACATTTTTGGACGAATAGGTAAATGAATAAGCGAATTGCATAATTTGGGACGACAACGACACTAATCAACGCAAGATTTACAAGGTTCAAATACATTCAAATAAAGTTATTTTTTGGTGTGTGTTTTCGGGCTACAAAGGGAGGCGTCATCGGTCCGTAATTCTTCCAAAATGATGCTGGCCAGGCCACCCACGGTCAACGGCTTTCGCTATATGTCGATAACCAACAACTTTTTGTGGCTTTAACTGAATGATATGGACACCGAAGACATTTATGGTTTCAACATGATGGCACTACCTGCCACACAGCTCATGACAAAATCGATATTTTGCACGAGCGGTTTCATTACATATTTATCTTGCGCCGAGGCGACTCGAGTTGGTCACCAAATTCTTGTGATTTGACGCCTTTAGACTTTTTCTTGTAGGCCTTTCTTAATTCGTATGGTCTATGCGAATAAGTCGCAAACGACTAAGTCCCTTCAATGACAAAAACATATTCATTCCTGAATTTTGAAAAAATTCAAACTGACAATACTGTTTCAAACGAGCATTTGTTATTGGTGGCACGGTAATCCACAAGCCAACAAAGCCGTTGAAGGGACACATAACACGTCTCAAGTCAAGTCTCCTAATTCCTGCTGTTATTTGATAATTTGCTTTAGCTCATAGCGCATCTGTTTTCGGACATTTACCAAAACTGTGCCAAGACTGTCATCACTTCGATTGGTTTAGCTCATGATAGCGTGTGTGATAATTTGCCACGGAAGATGGAATCAAATTCAGAGTACTGCTTTCATGAAAAAATATCTCTCAAGGTGGAAGTTATCAATTGAGCATTCAAACCCATTGACTTGACAGTCATTACATGACTGCGGGAATAAGCAACAACCAAGTTAATTCCGTCAAGAAAAGATGAGAGGGTGATTTTCGGCCATGTTCACATAAATGGAAAATGGGGAATATTTAGCAAAATTGATTTATCAGTTCTCTCATGAGATCCGGATGATACGAACCTTTTTTAATAGTTTCGTTTGTAACTTTAGATTCAGAGACTTAAAAATTCATAAACGGTCAGAATTACGAAATTTTGAGGATTCGCCTTCAAGAATATTTCACGGAATCTCTCTATTTTTTTGTATAGCTTGCAGTTTGATATTAATAACTTATGTCATGTTTTCTGTTTTTGATTGCTCTGAAACTCATGATTATGGTTTTTTGGGTTCAAAGTAAATCTGGACCAAATCTAGTTGATTCGATAATCGAAACATAGATGTTTTTTACTTAATTTTAATATTTTAAGCATTCTGACTGTATTTTTTTGAAGTTATAATTTTTAGACTCTTATTAACTAATGTCAAACTTGAATTTTCCTGAACTTGAACAAAATATTACAATATTCTTGACAAAAAGCAGTATGTAAGTACATAAAAGAGATAAACAAATTAGGAATTAATATTAAATGTTTACTCTTAAATTTTTTTAAATTTAAAAACAAAATTCACTGATAAAGTTTGCCTTCAATTCAAAATACTCAATTTCTTTTTTTTTTGTAATTGAAATATTCAAATAAAATTGTTATTCTTCTTATTTATTTTACAATACATGTTCAAGTTTATCACAGATTACAAATGCTTTATATAGTTAATTTTATATATAATTAATTCAATTAATTTTTTTTTACTTTTTTCCAAGTGTTTTTAATTACATTTATGATATTGTTCTTGTATTTTTTTATTCATATTAAATTTTATTTATCTTAATGACTATTATTAATTTTAAATTTATGTTTTTATTTTTCATTTATTAATTTAAATTTTGTTTTTAATTTTTTACAAACTACGCAGGTAGAGAAGAAAAGAAGAAGAATAAAATACTTATTTATATATTAAGTTTTTTTTTTAGTTTTATAAATATTTAATTTTTTTCTTGTTAATGTGTGTGAAGTAAACAAATTGCTTAAGCTGGTTTTTTTATATTTTTTTAATTTTTTAAATATATATTTTTATTATGTTTATAGAAGATAGGAAGAAACTAAAATAAAAAATATGTTTATGCACGTTTTCTGATATATTGCAATAAGTCTTCATCATTGTGTTAGTTGCACTTTGCCCATATAAAACGTGTGTGTGTGTTGCTGTTGTTTTCTCTTATTGTTGTTTGCGTTTGAGGTTTTATAAAGCTCTTCGAAATAAAAAAAGAAAATTTGAATTACTAAATTATTTCTGTTTTTCTTTTTGCTCAAATGTCATCTGACAGGGTGTTTCTTTTTGCTATCGTATACTAATGTCACTGGAATTCATTTAGCTAACATAACTGGTGGCTAGTTGTAGCGGTAGTAGCTCTGGTGTTGGTAGTTGTAATCTGCAAAAAATACAAAATTTATTAGTTCGATTTATCCAAAAACAAATAAGTGAAAAATTAATGTTAAATTTACATTTTGTCCTTTTTTCAAAATTCAGAAATTCAAAGAAGTGCGAGAAAGGAAAAGAGAACATTTTTATTTTTGAATAATTTTATTTTTCAAGGAACTTGGGCAATAGTGTTGCCATAATTTGCAGTGAGTATAGTAATGGGATAAAATTGGTCACACTCAATGAACAAATGTACAAAAATGTTAATCAAAATCAATCAACACTTTTCAAATTAAATGGAACGAAACTAATGGATGGACAGTGATATCGGTATACGAATCAGACAAACGGAAATATTTTTAATAAGCTAAAAAAAAAAATGTGTTAGCGAATTGTGTTACATAAAGAGCGCTATTAGCAAGTCTAAGTTTTTTTTTTGTCTGATACTTCCTTGAAGGCATACAAGGCAATTTCGAAGCGAATAAATCAATTGAATAACAAGGCGAGACAGAAAGCCATATGCTGCGGAATTGGCAGTTTATTAAGCATAACGTGCTAAGTTGTTGATTTGGGTTAGCAATTGCCTTGAGGAAGCCTTGCGAAAGTTTAAAATAACAAGGTATTTGCGTGTGGGACTCAAAAGGCTTTTATGAGTTGCAATTGTTTGTGGTTTGTTGGGCTGTAGATTTGAAAATTTCTCAAATTCAATTACATTTGGAACTCTTAAATTTGGCCAAACACTTCGTTTGCACAAAACTGCATTTGCAAATTCTACGTGTAACCCAATTGCGAAAATCTTTGTACCAACAACAAATTGTTTGGAACTCTTATACATCAAAGGAATTCACTTGCAAGAAAAAAAAAGAACTTCTCGATTTTGCAAATGCGAATTGGCAAATGAAATTAATTAATTAGCCACCTTGGTGGCGAACACTGTTCAACGTTGCACGAACGATAAATACCACTGCCGTGCGTCTTCGTCGTCGCACTGTGCCATCGAGGGACACGGAACGAGAAGTAGGTACATTAAGATTCTAGACCCATTCAACCGTAGCCGAAGAATCGATTCATTCACTGAAAATCCGAAAGCGGATGCGCAGCATACCAATGTCTTTTTTTTTTTTTGGCCACTGCGAAATTTGTGTAGGTAGTTTTCTTTTTTTCTGAGGGGAAGGGGGGCCAGGGGGAAGTCAAAACTTGTTTTTCAAACTGATGCTGATGCTGACTATGCCGCACTGCCGCTGCCGGTTTAAATACAACTCAGGTGCGCAACATGCGGCCAAAAACGAATGAAATCCAATCTGTTCTTCATCCATCACTGTCGACAGATAACAACAGGTTGCACGTGTATATCTTTGGATATATAAAAGTCGTCTGCAATCGCTGAGCGGACCAATGAAATCGCACTGGACGCTTAACTCAAATGATATGCAGATGATGTCTATAAGCTTGCTCGCTTGAGTGGAGCCTTGGCCTTTGCCATAGAAAGGAGTATTTATATTTTTTTTTTTGCAAACAGGTATTCCATCTTCTCAATGACCCACACACACTTACACACACACACAAATGCAGTTAAATTAAATTGACAGTTTTCTGAACGCGGCCATTCATAAATACTTCGAATGAGGATTGAGGACCTTTTAAATAAATTTATTCAGAATGCCCAAAATAATATGTAGGCGTTGGTATAATATCATGATCCCTCTCTGTCTGGGGTTCTTCTTGTTCATATAGTGGCTGGACCCGGTGGATGCGGTAAAGTAACTGATTGATGAGTTCCCATTTCACGGTGATAAGGTGTGTGCGCGGCATTCTTTCGTGATGAATTGAAAATAAGGCTCCAAACACAAAGTCAATCAATGAATTAAAGGGAGACCAAATTATATAAAACACAAAAAGGAAAAAGTAAAATTGATTGAGAAGATGTCCTCAAAGATAAGAGATATCCGGTTAATATTATATTCCAGGGCTGTAGCCATACAAAATGAGTTCTCAAGAAAAATGTTCAATCATTGACGTTTATATTTAAGGCTCAAATCCCCAAATCAACTCTTAATCCCCGAATTAAGATTTTCAAACGAATGTTGAGAATGGAAACAATATTTCGTTCAAGAGAATTTTCCATAATGTTCAATTCAAGAGTAATAAATCCCCGATGGCAGGTCTAATAGTTTCAATCCCCAAACAATATGAAATATACAAAGGTTGGGGTTTTCAATTCTATTGAAAATGGACTTTTTAAACATTAAGACCTCAGAAACGAGATTTTTCACTTTTATTTGAATAAAAAGTCCTTTCATCCCCGACAAAAACACTCCATTTCGTTAGGATACCTCCAGAGTTCTTCATGTTGGGGATGAAGTGATGTATGGGGATTAAATAAAGGGTATTCCTACTTGACATAGCTGGGAATAAATGTTGGTATTAAGAAAAAAAAGACTAAGGTTTTAAACTATACACAAATCAAAACAAAACCTTCTTTTGATTTTGGGATTAAACTTTGGAAGAGGGTTTTAATTCGAAAATTCATTTTGATGACAAACATACATTCAATGAAAAGATGTCAAACATTTTCAGTTATTAATCCTTTGATTGAAAAAGACTTTAAATTTTTCGAATGATGGGATATATCTTCGGTGAAAAAATGGTTTGAGGATGAAACTTTTTCTAAAGTATGCCTCGGAATGGAAAAAAATTGATAAATCAAGCACTATTCGATTAAATCTCAGATAAGAAAAAAATCAAGTCCTCAGGCTCCTGGGTTTTTGGTTTTTAGGCGATTTTTAGGAATTTGGGGATTAAAATCTGGAGGGTGCAGCGCCAAATTAATTGAATTCTTAACAAAAGGGTGTGAATACCCTTACCAAATCTTCATTACCAAAAATATTATTTCGTTTTAATCTGAATGTTGTTCCATATTGTGTTTGTTTCGGGTTTGGGGATTAAACTTAAATAATGGGGTTTTACTGGCTGAGAACTGAGAAACAAAGCCAAAAATGTCTAATATCTTTGGAACTTCTAGAAATCATGAAAATACATACATTTGATCCCTAATTTTCATACATCCTGGCTAAAATATATTCGGGGTTTGGGGATTTACCAGAAGATTAGACGTCGAATGAATTAATTTTGCATACAAGAGAATTTAAATAGGATTTTATTTTAATTTGGGGGTTCTAAGGGATATAAACTCAAATTTGGAGTTACAGTCCGTCCCTGGTCCCACTACACACAACATAAATCAGGATGCCCTAAATTATCGTTACCACGCGGTAGATTCAGTTAATTAATTGTGCCTCTCCCTCCAAACAAACGACAGCAACAACAAGAGAAAAAAAAACGGTAATGAGTCAAGAGCACCGCGCTGGGAGTTAACATGCGGCTGTAGCTATTCCGCGCGTGATTTACTTTGGGAAATCGAATAACCGTCTTTCATATCATCATCTTCATTGAGAGAATGCGGTACATCGTCGCAACGGCCGGCCGGCGGCGGACGTTCATAGATTCTTATCGACCCCCATTCAATCCTCCAATGTCAGCTACTATGTTTTCTGTTTGGCATTCATCGTCTCTAATCAGATCGGAGCGATTTAATTTATTAAAGACCCAAACCAAAGGAGGCTCCTTGGGAATTGAGAGCCAAAGAGTTTGGCAAATATTTGGTATGAAAATGGATCTAATGAAAAATATGCAAAATTCTAAACCGCTTCGAGGATGCAATACTGTGAGAAGGGTTGCGAAACTTGCACCCCTTTTTCTAATAAATCTAACCGCGGGTTTCAACCCCTTTAAGTCACTGTAAAAGAAAAAAGAGCGAAAAGGAGAGAAATCGGGGTTCTCCGGATGGTTAATCCTAATGGATTCTGATTGAGATTTAATTATTTTCATTCAATTTTCTAGATGACTTCTTCCTCCTTATTCAAACGACCGACCCACCAATGACGACGGATGCCCGGCGGCAAAGACGATAATAAAGACAACGCTCGACCTTTCAAGGAGGGTTGTTTTCTTTCAAGGGCGAACTGAGAGACCCTTCCTCAAAAAAGGCATTGTGGCAGGGCAGCACTGATGTGGGGGTAGCGATGATGGTGTGTTGGATTTAAGTGGAATAGACCCATCTCAAGTCAAAAGGTTAATGAAGTGAGTAATTCTGTGGATGAACTTAATTGAAATGGATCTCCTTTTGATTGGAGAGAGAGAGAGAGGTTTTGTTTTAAGAAAGAGAAGAAAGCAAAAGAAAATCAAAGAGTAAGAAGAAGAAATTAAGAAAAAGAAGGGGGTAAAACAGGGTAAGTTTCATGCAAATTAACAACAACTCACCTTAAAGTGTGCTTTGCAAGAGTTGCTCGAAAGTAGTTTTATCTAGTGTGGGTGGATGGAGCCCTATGACCGATGTTCAAACTCTGGGCAAGGACGATTTGATATGATGATGACGCTCCCTAAACCGGTGACACAAATCCAGCCGAGATTTGTTGGCTGCACATGCAAAAGGAAAGGATTTTTGATTAGAACTGATTTTGCTTTGGTGGAAAACCAATAAAAAAAAATACTACTACTGATTTTTTTGTCACCTCTTGAAAAACGGCTTAAACGCTGCCGCAACACTGTCCTGATGGTTTTGGTGATGGTGATTGTGATGGGGACTGTCCATCATTTGCTGGGTGTAGTCTTTGCCGCCGCCAGCGCCGGGCGAATGGTCTTGAAGGCGTGTAAAGCTGCCAACGTAGCTGCCATTGCTGCTGCTACTGCTGCTGCTGCTATTGCTGCTTGGGGATGATCCACCTGCACCACCACCAGCAATGTAGTTTGAGTTGCTATTCGACGATGAATTATTAGCTGCTGGATTATTATTGTAGCAGGTACCTGTCGTAGGGGTTGTTGAACCGGTAAGCAGACTCCCCGCCACGCTCGGCAATTTCATATTCGGTGGTGTTTGGGGCGGTGTATCGGTTTGGACATCGGGAAACCCCATCTGGTTCGATTGCTGCTGGTGCTGGTGGTGTTGCTGTGAGGGGGACAATTGCTGCTGGTGGTGGTGCTGGTGCTGCTGCTGCTGTTGGTGTTGGAGTTGCGAAGGATTTGCGCTCGTATTCGCTGCCGCTGGCATAGCCGCTGTAGTAGGGGTGGTAGGCGTACTTTGAAGATGGGTACTTGTCATATTGTTCGTAGGGTAGGTTGCTCCCGCCGCTGCTGCTGTAGCCCCTAGAAACCCCCCGTACCCCCGAGTATAAGGCGAATTTGCGAAATTGTTCATCGGATTCATTTGATGGTTGTGCTGCTGTTGCTGCTGCTGCTGCTGCTGCAGCTGATGTTGCATCTGTTGTTGCTGCTGTTGTGTCATACCAGCTGCCATATTGTTCAAAGGAGCTTGCATATTTATCATTCGCGTACCGTTTCCACCATTCGGATTGGTATTGAGCTGCTGAGCATGCTCCGCTACCGCTGCTACCTGTTGTTGCGAATTGGTAGTGTTGTGCATATGGTGATGCTGTTGCTGCTGCTGCTGCTGTTGATAGTTTTCCATCCAAGCCTGTTGCATTTGATGCTGCTGCTGCTGCTGCTGAAGGTGTTGCTGCTGCTGCTGGTGATGCTGCTGCTGCTGCTGCTGATGCTGTTGCTGATGCTGTTGCTGTTGCAATTGCTGGTGATGGTGCAGCTGATGATGTCCTAGAAACGCCGAAGGTGGTGGTGTTTTGCAAGCGGCTGTGTCTGCCAGACTCCAAATTTTGGGCTTGGTGGCTGGAATCGGGACCCCACAGTCGCTGCTTATCTGGTTTTTTGGACCGCTCATTTCGTCTTTAATGCCTGGATAGCCACCTAACATGGCATGGTGATGCTGATATGCCGCCGCTCCCGGATGATGATGATGGTGGGCATTCATATGATGGCCAATATGATGGCCGAGACCGCCACCACCGCCAACACCACCACCGCCACCAACAATTCCTAGATTCTCGGGCTTTCTGTCATCATCGGTTAAGTCGTCATCATCGTCGTCCTTTTCGTGCTCAGACTTCACATGGTGCATCGAATCTAAAAGAGGAGAACCAAGTCTAAGTGTCTATAATGTGTATGAAGGATGTTGTTCGTGTTCAGCAAACAAAAAATCGAGAATCCCTCAAAAGAAACTAAAAATCTACACCCATCCCTCAACCTCCCATTCCTTACTTTCTGAGAGACTCTTGAAAAAGGTGTCGAACAGATATTCAACAATGGAATTTCCAAATCCCAAAATCCTTTGTTGAGATTTCCTCGTTTCGGATGAAAGGAAAATTCCAATGTCGTGTACACGCACCAGATACGTTGGTCAGATACCTAATGACAGCTTGACAAATTTCCCCCCAGAGCCCAAAACAGCACAGACACGTTCATGGAACGAGAGGTGACTCGGTTGTACATAGGTGCTGTAAGACATTCTAAGCTCTAAAACCCAGGCATCACACACTCGACTCGAACCCCAACCGTTCGCATGCAAATCCCCAGAATAATGAAAAATCTACGTGAGAATATGGGAAACACTCCGTAGGCCTTTTTCAAGAAGTTATTCACATATTCCTGCAAAATATGAGGGAGGTGGTGAAATCTTATTAAAATTTCCATAACAATGCGGGAGTACTTCGTCAGGCTGTCGGTTGGTCGAACGAACGAACAAAACAAACGGTAAGTAAGGTAGAGCTAGACATAGAACCATAAGCCGAGGGCTTCTTGCTTTGACATTAGCTTTCCTTCCGGCAACGCCACACCACATCACACCCAACCTATGACTCAATTTCGGGGTTGTTGTTCTTAAAGGGGATGATGTTTATTTTTGTTTTCTTTTTTGGTTATAACGTTCTAAAGCACAACATGTATGGAAATAGAAAGAAGAAAAATTCAAATATGAATGTGTGTGGCTTTATTTACAATTGAAAGGCACGAGACTGTGAAACGATCGCACATAATCAAAAGTCATAATAGAGCAATCGTCATGATAACCCATGCAAACAAATAAACGGTTGAAAAAGCTGTTTAACAAAGGAGAAGAAGCAACTTTGGGGGAGGGAGTATGTGATGATATGAAAATGAAAATTGTGATGAAAGTTGAGGGGTTGTTAAGTTTTAAACAGCCAGGGCTTGAAAGTTGGTATAAAGAGGCATTATTTATCATCTGAAATTATGAGCGGGTTTTTTTTTTGTCACACATATGATAGGAGAGGTTGTTTATGTGGGCTTAAGGGAATTGAAAAGATGCTTAATGAATTTACTAATTCCTGTGGTGGTGCTGAACAATTTTTGTACAGGTGGATTGTGTTGGGTGGGGAGAGGAAAGGGGGAAGAAAGTTTTAAGATCTGGATTAGTTAACTGATGATTGGGGATTTTTTCTTAAGTACCGTATTTTCGAAACGGTTATTTTTAAGTAGTTTTGTGGTTTTTTGGAAACTCAACGAAAAGGAAAAGTCTCTAGACTACGAGAAAAACTAAAGGGTTTTTCAATAGGGACGCTACAAAAGTAGACCGATAGGGACAGCAAACGACGCCATATTTTTTCCCGCTCTCTTGACATTTCTCTTCAGTAAGGTTTGCCATTTTATCATGGAAAGGTATACGATCCAACAACGAGTCAAAATTATTAAAATTTACTACCGAAATTCGGAGTCAGTGGTCAACACTTTAAGAGCGCTACGTACAATTTATGGTCGTCATAATCGTCCTGCCAGATCAACAATTGAGCGTCTAGTGGAAAAATTTGAATCCACAGGCTCAGTACAAAATGTTCCCGTGCCAGTGAGACAAAGAAGTGCCCGTAGTGTAGAGAATATTGCTGCCGCTAGCGCATCAATTGCGGAAGACCCAAATCAGTCTCTCACACGTCGTTCTCAAGCGTTGGGCATCTCTGTGACGTCGTTGTGGCGAATTTCGCGAAAAGATCTTGGCCTACATCCTTACAAGATCAAATTGACGCAAGAACTGAAGCCGCTTGATCACCAGAAGCGTCGTATGTTCGTGAATTGGGCTGAGCAACAACTTGAAAATGATCCGGATTTTCATCGAAAAATCATCTTCAGCGATGAGGCTCATTTCTGGCTGGATGGCTTCGTCAATAAGCAAAATATGCGTTATTGGTCAGGCAGCAATCCACATGTGCTTCACGAGGCACCATTACATCCCGAAAAAATCACTGTTTGGTGCGGTTTACATGCTGGTGGTGTCATTGGGCCGTACTTCTTCCGTGATGATCAAGACCGGCACGTTACTGTGAATGGGAATCGCTACCGCTCAATGCTAACCGATTATTTTTGGAATGAATTGGATGATATGGACTTGGACGATATGTGGTTTCAACAGGACGGTGCCACATGTCACACAGCGGGCCAAACAATCGAATTATTGAGAACGAAGTTCGATGAGCGCATTATCTCCAGAAATGGACCTGTGAATTGGCCGCCTCGTTCATGCGATTTAACGCCGTTAGACTATTTCCGTGGGCTACGTCAAATCTATGGTTTATGCCAACAAGCCAGCGACGATTGATGAACTTCGTACGAATATCAAACGTGAAATTGCAGCAGTATCGGCCGATTTATGCTTGAAAACCGTCGAAAGTTGGGTTCAGCGCCTGTACTTCTGCATGTAGGCCATGCAAAAGAAATCCATACATAAATGGCATCAAATGTACTTAAAGAGGAATAAAGAATTTCATTGATATCTGAAACCGTTTTTGTTTTATTTAAGAAAACTTTTGTAGCGTCCTTATTGAAAAAGCCTTTACTACTACCTGAAATCTTGAAAGCATGACCTATCTTAAGCTTCATTACTCACAAAGAAATAAACTTTTGAGGTTTTGTAATGCCTTATTTAAAGCTGAAGCGGTCCTAAAAGAATTTGAACAAGCAGTCAATTAAATTTAAACAAAACTACTTTGTTCAATTTTTTTGATATTTTTTAGGAAAACTATACTACCCTAAAAAAAATAAAAAAAAACAGCGTTTGCTGGGTCAGCTAGTAATGTCGTACCAACTAAGAAACATTCTGGAGCTCATGTACAACAACTATGCTAAAAATCAAGGCATGGAAAAACGCATCATTTACGATTGTATAGCGGAATGGGTAGTCCAATTTTTATGCATGTATCTCATGAACGGTTTGACCGATTTTGTATGAGCTACTTAAAATACATATACCATCAGTACCCGAGTATTTAATCAAGATTTGGCTCCAAATACTCGACTGGTGCAAAAGTATTGAGCCCTGAACGAGTTTGCATTAGATTTGTATGTATAAACAAGACTAGCGGCCCCAACAAACGCTTTCCAAGCATTTGTAAATGAGGCGGGAAAGTTTGATGGAAGTTGTCAGTGTTAATTGGTCTTTAATTCCTGAATATTGCGATGAGTGAGAAAGACAAAGTGTTACATATTCGCGTAGTACGTCTAAAAAACAAACCTCCCTACCTTACAATACAACCAGAGTTGGACAAGAGGACAAACTAACCAGAGAATGACACGATACTTTACGGCGGGCGATGTTTCCGAATACATAAATGTGTTATTAAAGAAGAATTAATTAACTGCAATAAATATATTTGAAAAAAGAAAACACCGTAACCCTAATAATTTCATATCCCTGTATACCAGTCAGTATGGTCCGTCGTCAGTAATTTGCAACCCGAAAACTTAATTTTGCTATCGCGGGTCAACAACAACAACAACGAAGTAGTGTCTTACAACAAGCACTCCCCAGACAAGAGACGGCAGCGAATGATTTTCTTTTTTGGAATCAACGGTGGCTTCTTCGGTTCCAGTTATGGCCGCACTACTATTTGGTGAACAACATTAACGCAGTACTTCGACATATTTTAAGCCAAGACCGTAAAAAGGAGCGGTTCTTCTGGCTTCTTGCACATGAGTCAAATCAAGCTTGTGCACTCCTTATTGGTGTTTTACGTCCACGGTCGGGGCGACTACCCGACTAACTAAAAGAACATTATTTGCGAAGCAACAACAGGCCCGCGGAAACGGACGGATACATTGATGACAACCAAGAAATGTTTTAAGGACAACGATTTTCGGATATGGCACTGATTTTTAGGTCCCTTAATAACGCGTGCTGCCGAACAATTAGCGGAGACCCTCAACTGCACAAAGCAGACACAATCGCTATAACAGCAAATAACGATGGATGACCGGGCAAAAGGAGGATGAGTTACTGGGACATTTACTATGGTAATTGTTACCGGGAGCAACAACAGTGGATCTTTGGATGCGGATTTGTCGTGGAAAGCAGACTCAGGCAACTTCAAATGAATAAACGAACGATAACATTAGCCAAATATGCACGCATGCTCCCACAGAAGAGAAAAAGGACCACACCAAAGGCGAATTCTATGTTCGTCGAAAAGCACAGTCTGCATGACACCACTCCCCACAACGGATATAGGCTGATCGATTTTGAGACTGCCACAATCCCAATAGATCGCCAGATCTTTCTCATCGAATGTCAAGTAACCTCTTAAGGAGTCCTATGCCGCCAACATCAAGCATCGAAAACCAGTGGTAACATTGCTAGAAAGCAATAAGAGATGCCACCACTGATGAGCTAGTTTTCACTCAGCCACCAAAACGAAACCCCTGGTGTGACGAAGAATGCAGGTGGGCCCATACAACCAAGCAAAAGGCATACAAAGCGGCGGCGCTGCATGGAATGACAAGAGGTGCTCTTGAGCTCTACGAGTACCAGCAGAGAGAGGAACGCCGACTTCTCAGGAGGAGAGATCAGATGGCACGGTCATTTAGATGGACACCAATACTCCGGCCCGGAAAGCCTTCGCCACTATTCCCAAGGGACGTAGAAGTAGAGAAAGACCGGTACTCAGGTGTCGCACTCAAGTGGAAGAGGACCCCAATCCACTTGGAGCGCAAAACTGGAGACAGGTAGCAAGGAACCGAGCTGGCTGGCGGAGACTATTGATCGTCCACACCGGACTGTAGCGTCACCACTACTTTGGTACACTTTCTGGTGAATGCAACTTTGAAAAGTGTTTGTCATTGGAAGTCTTAAAGCGTAAGCTCGTATGTGAGTGTAAAGTTATGAAGACAAACTTACGCGACCATCAGAGACAAAATAAACTCCCCAGTCATCGTTCTTCTAAAAGCTCCCAAAAATTCACGAGTACAAAAAATATATAAAGTAAAAACCTGACTGTGTTAATTTTCATGAGAAAGAACTTTCCATCAATTTGCCTGTCAAAAAATTCAGCTTCTTCTTCCTGCCACATGGCAATATTATACCAGCAATGGCACAATAGCAAAGGCGGCTGCTGTCATAAATATTTTATAACATCAATTACCAAGCACTTAAATATGGGGAAATATTTTGGCTGTGATATTTCTTCATTGTGCTTAATGTGATCTATACCTATAAGAAAGCCATACTGCCTCCACCTCCACCCCAATACCGCTCATTCATATTGTTTCTCTTCAACCAACCATGCCATCCATCTACAATCCAATCCATCCATCTATCCATTCATCCATTACAATATACACATTTAAGTCAGCTATAAGCGGAGATATACCTAATAAAAACGAAGGAGTATGAGGTGCACAGGCTACCGTGTACCTTCAAATTCGAACTCTCCCATTCCATCACCTGCCATCAAAGTCGAATTCGACTCGTCTATCGATATATCTATTAAAGAAAAGCTGTGAGGGATTAGCTAAAAGGTTCGTGTGTCGAAATAAAATAACCTCACTAACCCTCTGTATTGCATATCTAGTCAAGAAGGACGATTCATTTAAGGACTATAATGCGAGGGCTAAGGAGTAACGTTACAAAGTGGAAATGCCACTTGTTTTGAGCGGGATTTAAAGATTTGGTGTTTATATTTTTGGGTGACTGCATTAAAAATACATTTGTCGTTTTGTCTTGAAGTGGGAATAGTTAACAGGGTGTTTCTTTTTTTTTTCTTTGTCTTGGAATAGACCCTCCCTGAATGCATAGTGTTGTAATATTTCGGCAATATTTGTCTCATGAGCTTTGTGAAATTTTGAACTGTAAAAATCCTTGGCATAACATCTGGAATATTGTTATCGGTTTGGTAACAAGCCTTAAGTAAGGGTTTAAGGAAGACACTCTCTAACAAAGATTCACACACTTAACAGTACCTACTTGCGACATTATTAAACCGTTTATGAGACCACTCACTATTGGTAACCACCAACCCGAAGAAGTGCATTATCTCGAGTTGGCCTCTGTTCTAAAGCATAAAACAGGCTTTTCAAAAAATGTACTAAAACAGGATTTCCAGCAGCTTCTAAAAGAGTACTGCTTAGAGTAAGAAGTTTGGGGAAAAATGAAAACTCAAATTTATGGAAAGTTACTTCAGGCATCACAAAGAAGCGGCTACCATTCGTCAATTGATGTCTGCATCACATCCTCAGGATTTTCTGACCCAAAAGAATATCCAATGATGACCATCATAGGATGAAAGGTCAGGAACCTTTTGCCTGTATTTCATGAAGATGTAGTTGCCAATGGATTGGACATACGCTTTGAAAAAATAACGAGGAGGAATCAGCGACACTAGGCAAGAGTAGGAAAAAGCCGGAAACCGAACACGATAGAAAGCAGGCGTAGTAGAGGTCCTATGCCTCTTTAAGAGTTTCCCACGTGATTAAAAGGTCTGAGAACCTAAGTAGGTAAGTATTTTTTCGGTGCTGCTGATATGAGCTGAGCGCAACCTAGTTTCGGATTTGATGGAAGAAAGCAACTGGACAACGGATTTGGTGGATACCAAGGCCTTTCTCAGCTCAAAGATCTAGAAGAGTCTTGGGCCAAGAACAACACCCGGCGTTTCTTTAAAAGTTTGAAGCATTAAGCTTATGGTTTCAGAACCGGGACACAGGCTCTCCGAAACAGTGAAGGAAACCTAGTCACTGAAACACAGGGAGTTGTAAATGTTTTCAAGCAGCATTTCCAACAGCTGCTGAATCCGCAAAATGTCGTACGAAATAATGACGAAAGAGAAGCAAGACTAGTCAATGAAGACCCAACCCCAATCCCCAGCAGAGAAGAGGTAGAAAGAGCTATCCAAAAGCTAAGAAATAACAAGTCCGCCGGGGTCGGATGGAATACCTGTGGAACTCTTAAATTATCGAGGAAGTATTTCGATAAACCGTATGCCCCAGATCATCGATCGGTCGATAAGCTCCATATGCCCTACCTACAAAAAAGGTAATCCTATGTCATGCAAAAACTACCGAGGCATATCCCTGCTTAATGTTGCATATACAAAATCATATAACGTACTGTGTGAGTCTTTAACTGTTCTGCAACACAATATTCGGCACGTACCAGTGTGGGCTTAGGTTAGGCAGAACAACGATAGACAAAATATTCACACTGAGGCAGATCCTGGAAAAGAACAACGAATTTCAAGTCGAAACCCACCGTCTTTTCATCGACTTCAAAGCAGCTTATCATAGCAGCCACCGCCAAGAGCTTATGATGGCGATGCCTGAATTCGGGATCCCGAACAAACTGATCCATTTGTGCCACATGACGCTAAACAATACGCCGTGCAGTGTGCAAATGGGTAACAGTTTATCGGAGTTTTTTCAAACATGCGCAGGGCTTAAAAAAGGAGATGAGCTGTCATATGACGTCTTACACATAATCCTGGAGCCGATAGTGCGCAAGGCAGGTGTGAACACGGAAAACACTTTTTTCAATAAATCCTCTCAGCTCCTAGGCTATAAATACGGAAGGCATAGAGAGAGACATGAGAGCGGTAATCTGCTTGAAGCCTTCACAACGATTGAAGAACAGGCGAAACTCGTTAGTCTTGAAGTGAATGACGGGAAAACAAAGTACATGCTACCAACAAATAAAGCAACATCTGTCCACCGTCAAGGATAAAACGTCACTGTTGGTAGCAGCAATTTCGAGGTAATTAAAGAGTTCACCTGCCTTGGAACAAACATCAATTCCACAAACGACACTTAAGTGGAGATCCGACGAAGATTTGCCCTAGCGAACCGCTGCAACTTCGGTTTGTGCAAAACAACTGGGTTCAGAACTCCTCACTCGAAAGACGAAGTGTTCGGATTTTACGGATTTTCGGTCCCGTATGTGGCGCTGGCGAATGGAGAAGAAGGTTTAACAGAATGTTTTCTACAGTTTTCCAGTCGAATAAATTATACCAGTGAAATAATGTGCAGTAACCTTAGTTCACGTTAGTGACGTTAGAGGTGAAACAATGCTCCAAGGCTTATACACCCCGAACTGAAGCCTGAAGAGACCATCATGGGAATATCGCAGTCAGTACTGATGATATGGAAAGACCACTTTTCCAAGCTGTATAATGGCGACGACGACCAAAACTCCGTCAGCAATACAGAACCATTCAATTTGGGTGCAGAAGGCCAACAATTCCACCCACCCGACATGGACGAAGTGAAGATAGCGATATCTAAACTAAAGTCGAGCAAAGCCGCTGGAGCAGACGGGCTAGCCGCCGAACTGTACAAAGCAGCCGGAGATGATTTGGTTAGGAGCATGCACCAGCTCATCTGCAAAATTTGGTCGGAGGAAAGCATGCCCGATGAATGGAACCTCAGCATCGTTTGCCCGATCCTCAAAAAAGGAGATCCCCTGAACTGCACCAACTACAGAGGTATAAGTCTCCTTAACATCGCTTATAAGATCTTGTCTGCCGTGCTGTGTGAACGTTTGAAGCCCTTCGTCAACAACCTGATAGGTCCTTATCAGTGTGGCTTCAGACCAGGAAAGTCCACCATCGATCAAATATTCACCCTACGGCAGATCTTGGAGAAGACCCAGGAACTTCAAATCGATACCTACCATCTTTTCATCGATTTCAAGGCCGCGTATGACAGCGTCTATAGAGACCAACTATATAGAGCAATGTCTAGTTTTGGCATCCCAGAAAAACTCATCCGTCTGTGTAAGATGACAATGGAAAATTCACGCTGTTCCATCATGGTCGGAAAAAACCTAACGGACGCTTTTGATGATTCTTACGTCTGACCCTGATAAATACACTATCAGTGTATTAACGCCTCTAGGCAGATCAGATCACAGTATTATATCTGCAAATTTCTCGTGTCAAGCTAATCCAGTTAGAGAAAGAGCTCCGAAGAGAACCGTGTGGCAATACGAGAAAGCCAACTGGGACGGTCTCAACAACTTTTTCCGGATCTTTAACTGGTCACTATGCTTCCTCGATAGTGACGTAGACTCCAGCGCTGATATGATTACTAATATGATTATTTTGGGAATGAAAACTTTTATCCCGAATAGGGTTAAAAGCATCAAACCCAAGGAAAAGTCATGGTTTGATTCAAGCTGTAAAGAGGTTATCAGGAAAAAGAAGTAAAGTTCCGGTGTTTTAGAGCCAACCCAACTGAGGAAAACCGGAACAAGTTTAAACAAGCCAGGAAGGCCTGCAATGCTCATATTCGTCGGACCAAATTTTTACATGACCAAAAATTAAGGCAAAAAATACTGCAATGTCCCAAAGGCAGTAAGAACTTTTGGTCTTTTGTAAAAAATATGAAGAATTCTTCTTCTTCCTCGGTCCCTACGCTCGTTGACAATGACACTCCAGTTGTTAGCTCTCTCGCGAAAGCTAACCTCTTTGCTAGGCAGTTCGCCGCCAACTCTTCGCTTCCAGAGAGTGTCATGACTCCGCCAGTTCTTGAGCGCGTCAATGATTCCATGGGACAAATCTTCTTCCGCACTCGTGCTGTGGCGAGAGTCCTAAAAGATCTCAACATACATAAATCCGCTGGTCCGGATGGCATCCCCGCTATTGTTCTGAAGAGGTGTTCTTCCACGCTGGCAAAACCCTTGCGTAAGCTTTTCCATCTATCCTATTCTTCTGGGCTCGTTCCGAGCAGTTGGAAAACAGCATTTGTCCAGCCAATCCCAAAAAAAGGCGAATCTTCTTCTCCCTCCAATTATCGTCCGATTGCACTTACGTCCCTTCTTTCTAAGGTCATGGAAACGCTGATAAATTATCAGCTCAAGAAATATCTCGAAGACCGAAAGCTTCTTAATGACCGGCAGTACGGCTTTCGCAGCAACAGGTCCACTGGTGATCTGATGGTCTATCTCACCGAACAGTGGAACAAATCTTTACATCGTTTTGGAGAAAGTAAGATTGTTGCGCTTGATATTTCAAAGGCATTTGATAAAGTCTGGCATCTTGCTCTTTTATCGAAAATGCGTGCCTTCGGTATCGATGAATCCCTTCTTCGTTGGATTAGAAACTTTCTTTCGAACCGTTCAATACAAGTTGTATTGGACGGATTCAAGTCTGAAACCCACAACATAAATGCTGGTGTGCCCCAGGGCTCCGTTTTGTCTCCGACCCTCTTCCTCATTTTCATCAATGATCTCTTGTCTGTAACTTCTAATCCAATTAATTGTTTCGCTGACGATAGTACCCTTAGCTTTTCTTATTCGTTTCCAGACTCACACCCCTCCTCTTCGGATGTGGAACTGCAACGGCAAAATATGATAAGCTCATTAAACTCTGACCTAAACAGCATTGTACAATGGGGAATTAATAACCGCGTAGAGTTTAATGCTTCAAAAACACAATGCTGTCTAGTATCGTCAAAGCGAGACATACCCCCCTTGCCACTGTCCATGAGTGGCACTTGCATCAATGAGACCCAACATCTCGAGATTCTCGGTATGTGCATCACAGACCACCTCTTGTGGAGCGAGCACATATGCGATGTCGCCAAAAATGCCGCAAGATGTTTAGGGTTCTTAAGACGGTGCAAGAAATTTTTCTCCCCGTCTGATCTGGCTATCATCTACAAAACCTACATACGTCCAAAGCTTGAGTATAACTCCCATGTCTGGGCTGGTGCTCCAGTGACATACTTAAGTCTTCTGGACAGTATCCAAAAAAGAGCATTCAAGATGATTGGTGATCTTACCATCGTTGAGTCATTTACATCTCTCGAACATCGCCGTAATGTCTCATGCCTCACCCTATTCTACCGTTACTTCAACGGTATTTGCTCTAGTGAAATAGCCAGTTGCATTCCTCCCCTAAAGATATTCAACCGTAATACCCGCGCCTCCAGGAATGCCCATCAGTTCACCCTTGAGCCCAACTTCGGTCGTACCCTCAAGTATAGAGAATCCTTCTTTAGCCGTACTACGCGAATGTGGAACTCTCTTCCACGCTCTGTCTTTCCAAATCATTGCAATGTTCAGGAATTTAAGACCAATGTTCACCGGCACCTCCTCTCCAACCCCTTTCCTCTTTCTTAAAGCACTCACTGTGTCTCTGGCATAATAAGGGCATAAAAAACCCCTTGAGTGTGTGCTAATTATAAAAAAAAAAAAAAAAAGATTGTGCAAAGCGCCAATGTCAACACTAGAGGCACAATCTTTCAAAAGTCCGTCCAGCTACTAGGATACGCAGACGATATTGACATAATTGGAAGAACACAGCGTGATGTGAGTGGAGCGTTTGTGAGCCTTGAGACGCAGGCCAGGAAGATGGGTCTAGCGGGCAAGACCAAGACCAAGTTAATGCTGTCGACAAGAAAGGACAACCAACATCGACGTCTTGGAGCAAACGTCAAAATAGACAGATTTAACTTCGAGGTAGTTAAGGACTTTGTCTACCTGGGATCCGCTATCAACTCAGACAACAACACCAGTGCTGAAATCAAGCGAAAAATCACTCTTGCCAATCGCTGCTTCTTTGGACTTGAGGGCAATTGAGTAGTAAAGTCCTCACCCGAGCAACTAAAGTGACACTCTACGACGAAGACATCGAAGGGAAGGGTGCTTAAAGGCGAAATGAAGATGCGCTATGATACGGTCTTGAATATCTTTTGGTGTGTGATAGATTAACCCCTCAATTGAGGTTGAACTTAATTTGGCGCAACAGCAGCAAAAAAGGGTTTAACTCCGGCCAATCTGGGTGACTTTGGGATGACTATTAATTAAGGAAGGCACACGGAACGGGGGGGGTTGGGAGGGAATCCGCTATCAACTCAGACAACAACACCAGTGCTGAAATCAAGCGAAAAATCACTCTTGCCAATCGCTGCTTCTTTGGACTTGAGGGCAATTGAGTAGTAAAGTCCTCACCCGAGCAACTAAAGTGACACTCTACAAAACCCTCATCATTCCGGTCCTCATGTAGGTATGGTGCAGAGACATGGACTATGACAACATCTGATGAAAACGCTTTGGGCTGCTTTGAGAAAAAAATTCTTTGAGTGATTTTTGGTCCTGTCTGCATTAATGGAGAATGGAGGAGAAGATTCAACCAGGAACTGTACGAGCTGTCAGTGACACTGACCTTACCAGAAAAGTTAAGGTCCAATGACTTAGATGGTTGGGTCATGTTTAGCGAATGGAAAATAATGCTCCGGCTCGTAGAGTCTTCGAATCCAATCCGCCACCATAAGAAGAAGAAGAACCTTAGTTCACGACTCTTTGATATTTTGGTATGGTAATAAGGTGCTCTTCTTTCATTATGGCTAACCAGACAGATATACATTTTGATGCCTAGGAATATATTTCCGCACAATTGTTGTTATTGATAATTTTCTCGAATCACTAAGTCTTCTCTCAACAGACGGAACTTACACACAAGGAAAATAAGAATTTCGACAGTCAGTCAAGCGTTATAAAAATTCCCATAGTACCTACACACTGACTCGACTTGCTTAACAGCTGATGAAGTATGATGGCTGCAACCTTAAATTTTCAAAACTATATCCGTCGTTTTGACAGCCGAAGTCATACCAAAATGCAACACAATACAAGTGTCAATAGTCTTATCTTGCTTTCCCATCAAAGTCTTAGAACCTATCATAATTTTTTATTGAGAAAATCCCATTTCACGCACATGAGAATTGAACACCCTTTACTTCCGAAATCAACGCAACGCACCCCGAATGCAAGGGTTACCCTTCGTCAACATCACACTAAAAATAAAACCCACAGCCATTTAAAGCAGGCGTTCGAGCATACAACCCTCTTATATTCTCTCTTTCAGCAGCCAAAATGCGTCAAAGTCAACTACACATTATTATTACGATATCGTCACAAGTTGAACGGGCCGCATATGCTTCACCCTTAACAATTGGTTCGAAAAAAGACCCCCTTGGGCTGAAAACGAGCAAGCATCATCATCCTCAACACGATAATAGAGATGACAATGAAGCTCTTTATTATTTTATGTGCGAGTTGGTGTCGAAATTTCGCACCAAGATTCCCGGACAAGGGAAAGTGAGAGGTTTAGTTTAGTTGGTGTTGATGCCAATAGAATTCGAATTGTTTTTGTTTTTGTCTTTCAAATTGGTAATGAATTTTTTGCCTTCCCCTTCTTTTTGAAAAACGAAACGCACCCGACGACGAAGACATCGAAGGGTGCTTAGCGGCGAAATAAAGATGCGCTATGATACGGTCTTGAATATTTTTTGGTGTGTGATAGATTAACCCCTCAATTGAGGTTGAACTTAATTTGGCGCAACAGCAGCAAAAAAGGGTTTAACTCCGGCCAATCTGGGTGACTTTGGGATGACTATTAATTAAGGAAGGCACACGAAACGGGGGGGTGGGAGGGGTGAGTGCGGGTATAGTTAACGCACTTTAAAATGATATCGAATTTAAAGTCTCATATTTATAAAATAACGGCCTCGTGATGATAATAAAGCAGTTCGGGTGATGCGCGACGACAAAGGGGTTTTTTTTGTTCTAAAGGACTCTGATTTTGAAGGAAGGGTTTTTTGTTGTGTTGATGGTTGAAACGAAGAGAGCGGAGGAGTTTGTTCATTCATTTCGGTGGTCTTGGTTGTCGTCTAGGTCGTGTTCGTCGTCGTCGTTGCTGCTCTGCTTTGGTAATGTGTTTCTATTATTATGTCAGCTCGGTATACGTTGGGTATTATGCAAAGTGTTTTATGGTGGCTCGAGGGTTAATAAGATATAGTAGGACATGGATTGCTCTTTTGTCTGTGCTCTGCAATTGCAAACGGTGCGCGGTGGGAAGAACGCGAACAGCTATTGAATTCTACTCTTCTTGGCCAACACTTTTATATAACCTCCCCCATGACTATCGTTTGTAACGATGCCACCTCATTGCGCCATATCCATGGATCCTCAGTCCTCAGCAGCTCTTTAAGAGCAGTTAATTGAAACTGAAAGGATGAATAATAGAGGGTTGAAATGGGAGCATCATAAATTAAACGCAAACAGCCCAGTCGGAGGCCAGTGCTCTGGCATTCAGTAGAGAGAAGAGAATGAAGGCTTAAAATTTCAACTCGTTCGTTTGGTATGTGCTGCGAGGTCGACTTGAAAATGGTAAAGGAGTAGGAAGGAGAGGGTGACAGGTTGCGAATGTAGTGATAAAGTGCTCTCTTCTAAATGACAACAAACCACAAAAAAAAAGTAAAGCAACACATCTTACCTTTGTGGTCGCGATTTTTATCAGCTTCAATGTCGTCCTTGTCCTTCTCATCGTCCGACACCATTGCGTCATCATCGTCGTCGGTCTTATTTTTTGGCTCCCATGTCATTTTGTTTTCTTTTTTCAGTCGTCGCCGGGCGTTAGCGAACCACGTCGATACTTGTGTTAAGGTCATTTTTGTAATTATCGCCAACATGATCTTCTCACCCTTTGTTGGATATGGATTCTTTTTGTGCTCATTCAGCCAGGCCTTGAGGGTGGCCGTGGATTCGCGGGTTGCATTTTTTCGTCGTGCTGCTAAATCATAACCGGCGCCATATCTGGAAAGAAAAACAAAAGTGAACATTAGATATCGATACGACACGAGGTGAGTGAGGAGGGAGTGAGGATCAGTGGACATATTTCATAACTTCATTTAGGTAACCAGCGATATGAGTTTTTCGGTTTCTTGCTTACGTTGGTGCATCATAACTCACGACGGGTGTGCTCGCTTGATGCATTCCCCTTTTGGCTGGACATTATTTATCTCGTGAATAATATCTTCAGTCTCGCGGTGTTGCATGATATAGCTTCTTACATGGGACACTGGGCACTATGAGCAAGTTTTATGAGTTCGCTTGGATTGTAGCGTGTTCGGTCAATCTACCATCTATCACATCACACGGGCATAATATGTAGGTCCAGGCTACAGTGCCAAGGTAGGTGAAAAGTAGTGTGTGGGTGATTGGTAAAGGTATGAACCGGTGCCATATGCAAATCACATTAAACCGAATAACAAGATTATTGAGATTCTTCATTGAAACAGAGAGAGACTCTTAAACAGCAGGGGGTTTTGTTGGGTTCTTATAAATTGCGCTGATTCACACGACTTACAAGGACTGAGTTCAATGAGATGCAGCTTCCATAACCGACGCACGGGGGTTTCATTTTGCTTGCAATGACAATTTTAAGGTTCCACTTAAGATAGTGTCCGTAGCTTAGTGGTTAGATGCATTGGCCGATGACGTCTTTATTATCGAAGACCCGCAGGAGAAAGTGGAGACAGTGGGAGCTGCTTTTCAGCAAGTGTATAAGGTGAATGCTAGCATTCACCCGAATCACGACCTGGAAAACAGAGCCTTACTTCATCACTTCTACCTTCGGAACGATATTGTGCAGTGGCGATCTGAGACCCGTGGTTTTATGCGGTTCAATGACGACTTTTTGGCAAACGCCATAATCGCCGAGCAAACGGAAGCAAGTCCTCTGTTAGTTACGAAGGTAGAGCTCCAGGTCATCTTCGATTCAATGAAGAATAAGAAGTCAGCAGGTGTCGATGGTATATCCAACATTGTACTCAGACACTTACCGATTGAGGCAATAGACATCTACACCACTCTGTTCAACAACGCGCTGAATAATGCATATTATCCAGAGCGTTGGAAGACAGCTGTGGTTCATCCTCTCCCGAAAAAGGGAAAGGACAACTCCAATCCGTCAAATCTTCGGTCGATAAGTCTTCTACCAAGCATCAGCAAGGTATTCGAAAAGGTAATCAATAGGGCTCTGAGTGAGTGGGCTGCGGACAACAAAATAATTCCGGATAATCAGTTCGGGTTCAAGGCCGGACATGACACCATTCATGCCGCGTCTAAGCTCGTTTCTGATATCCAATGGAATAAGTCCAAGAAACAATGCACGGGTGCTGTTCTGGTGGATTTAGAGAAGGCCTTCGACACCGTATGGTTAGAAGGTTTGTACCTAAAACTCACCAGACTAGGCATCAGTAAACCATTATTGTATATGCTTTATGATATGCTCAACGGTAGAAAGTTTGTTGTCAAAAGTGGCAATGTTACTTCTACCTCCACCTTTGAAATCAAAAACGGTCTTCAACAGGGAGCGGTTAATTCGCCGATCCTGTTCAGTATTTACACCAGCGATCTGATAGGTAGCCTTATCCAGGCAATTGCGTATGCCGACGACCTGATTGCGTACAGAACTGCCCCAAAGGTCGAAGTCATTAGAATTCTCTTGCAACGTGACTTCGAGAAGATTCAGCGATATTGCGATGACTGGAAACTGAAAATAAATGTCCAGAAATGTGAAACAATTCTGTTCCGGACCTCGTTGGCTGGAGCCACGAGGGATACGCGCAAGAATTGGCGCAAGATGGTCATCGTTGGGCCTCACGACAGCGATTAACGAGCAAAAGTGAAGTGAAGTACCTCGGTATCTGGTTGGACCAGTATCTATATTTCGACAGACATATGGATGCTGCTCTGACTAAGGCCAGAGGAGCCTTCGCTCTGACGAAACGGCTGTTTTACAGCAGTCGGCTTGACCCCAGAGTGAAGGTAATTTGCTACATGGCCCTCATACGGCCGATGATCGTTTATGGCTGTCCAGTGTGGTTCAACGTTGCACCATCTCAAATGGAGAAGCTTCGGGTGTTCGAGAGGCAGTGTCTTCGGCGCTGTCTCGGTTTGTATCGGACACCGGAATCTTCTTATGTACATTACTATTCTAACGAGGTTCTATACAACGAGGCTCGGATCAACAGAATTGACAATTTCGTGATAAAACTTGTTCGGGGTCACATTGCGAGAGCTATGACTTCGACGAATAATTTGATCTTTGGGGCGTTCTATCCGAACGACGAATATTTTGATAGTGCACGCTTGAGCGGCTTCATTCCACCAGAGGCATTCCTCTATTTAGATAGATGCGGTCTGATACAGGACAGATTGGCGGTGCCGCTAATCTACCACGTCAGGCGGAGAACCGTCGATCGGCGGCTCCTTTACAGTCGAGACGTCCTCGCACAAGACGGAGCAGAGCTCCTTCGGTTCAGTAGGGCTGTGTCCGAACGGGACCGAATCGATAGGGTGAAGCAGGAGAACCAGTTCTGGTGGCTTCAGTCAGCACTTGACAATGAGTAGTCGGGGTGGGGTTTTGAGCCTTGGCCGGCTTACATACTTGTTTTAGTTTAAGGGTTTTGGGTTTAGGTTTAAGTAGAGTAGGCATGGTGGCACACACATTGACAAAGACAACAAATGGTAAATACAAAATATGAAAAGGAAATAAAAAGAATTAAAAAAAAAGAAAAAAATAGAAAAAATAATTAAAAAAAAAGGAAAAAAAAAAACAAAAAAAAAAAACAAAAACAAACAATACAAAAAATGAAATAAAAATGATAGAGATTTGCTGCTGTGGTTGTTCTAGTTCGTAAGTAGCTGTTAGGTAGAATAGGTAGTTTTAGTTAATTTTAAGTTTTATTTTAAGGACTTAGTTTTAAGTAGCATGTAAGGAAAATGAAAATGATATTATGTTAGTTTTTTCAATTTTTCTAACAAAAAAAAAAAACATTCAAAAATAAATAATATAGTTCATAGGCCGAAAGGCATTAATTTTAAGTTGATCATGAATTCCTTAGAGCGCCCGGTTGGGGCCAGTAAGTTAAATATAAGATTTTAGATAATAAGCTAGTTTGAATTCTTTGTCTAGTAATAAGTAGTTTTAAGTGAAATGAATAAAAATGAATTTTGAAAAAAAAAAAAAAAAAAAAAGGTGCGTTGGCTGCTAAGCAGAACGTCGTGGGTTCGAGTCCTACCTGGGCCCATAGTTTTTATTTCATCTTTCACGGGCACTGCCTCTTGCGAAGAACTGACAAAACTTCCAAGAGTATCATCTGTCATGAAAAAGTGCTTCTCAACTTTGCCGTTCGGAATCGGCGTTAAATTGTAGGTCCCCTCAATTCTTCACACGCCGCACCTAGAGAATTGTTGATGAGAGTAAGCCACTTAGGCCTTGGCTCTTCAAGAGCTGTCGCGCCGCTCTATTTTTTTTTTACTTAAGATATCCCTCTGAGTTATGTCAAGGTAGCTTAACCCAGCAAATCTCTGAGCCTATCGTGTATGCAATGATGTTGATCAGTTTCAAGAGCATTTGCCTCTCAAACTGCCAAAGTGCAAAATCCGGTTTGAAGACAAAAGCAACTCAGTAATCAGATTCGAAGACGATAATAAAACATCAAAAAGCAAAGCGCATGTCAGAGAACTCGCACCAGCAATTGTCATATTATTATTATGGGGGATCCCCTCGCTCCGTATTTGCCCTAAGTCGGACATAAAGCTGCCGTTTTTCAAGTACCTATTCGACATCATGTGTGTACAAGTGTTTCATTTATTATTTCAAAGCGCAGTAGCCCTCGGCAAAGACGACAAAATGACTTCGACGATGGACGAGACCGAGAGGAGAAGTGTTTAGGTTTGTTTATTATTGTGCCAGCAACAAACTCTACACAACAAAACAAAAGGCGAGTGAGATGAACCCAAAGCTAAGGATGCATATTGTTGCAAGTTGCACACACTGCACAATGCACATTGTGCTCATAATGCCATTCCATTTGTGCGTGCACTTTATTGCACGAAGAAGTTTAATTCACGCTAAACTTACTTCACCAACAGTACACCGGAGTTTGAAGGCTCGAAGTTGTAATTCAATGCCTGGATGCCTGCTGCACACTGCATTGACGCCCAATACCGCACTTAAATGGGCCAGAGACCAGCTCTCTTTCTCTATGTCTCTTTGGCAGTTGCAATTGCACTCGAGTCCATAATACATAAACATTTCATTTCGAATACAGCTATGGCTTGTTAACAAATGAATTTCATGTTCACACACAAAATCTAAAGTTATCATTAAATTTAATAACATAATATTGCATATAGGCTGGCGAGTAAGGGGGGAGGGTGGCATATAAAAGAAGGTTGCCTTGGCGTTGGTGGCGGATGCATGATGCACCGACTTGAGCAAATAATGAAATGAACGGCTTACACGCCACATTGCCAAAGCCAGGGAGCTTTGTGATATTATGGCGCTGCGGCAATGGTGCACAGCGAAAGCAATTACCACCTTCACCATCGTCGTTGTCGTCGTCGGTCGGTAGTCGTCACCGGACGGACATTTGTGCCTTTTATCTTGCACGAATTTCCTTTCCAATTGTATGTTGGCAGTTGCAGGTCTATTTCGAACTACGCCCTAGCTTCCTTCTCCTACTCTGTCTATAACAGTTGTGGTCCTCTCGATTGAGAGCAATTACAAACTGCCAGCGTCGCGCCCGTTTATATCTGCTGCCAGTGATCACACAGGTATATCAATTAAAATCGACAAATCCTTGCCAATTAAATGGTAAAAGAGTTTGTGTGTGTGCCTGCTTTGAGATATAGAGACTTAATTATTGGTTTCTTTTTTGTCGAATGAGGAGAAGGAGTGTGCACTTCACTGAATATAGCACTTAATATCTAAATCAGAGCTAAAAGGTGTGATCTCACGTCTCGGCGGTTGCGGTTAATTGAAATTTATCGGAAAAGCTTAAGAAGGACTTCGGCTGGAGATATTTTTCTCACAAGAAGTTAGAAGCTATACGTAAAAATACAAGGATTAGTTGAGTTCTTGGTATGTCTATTGGAAGGATTAATTGAAAAAAGCACTCAGAGGATGCACAGGGAGAAAGACCTCCCTTTTTCCAACAAAATGTCAAAATTCATTTCAATTCAATCAAAGATTTGCAGACGAAGAATCAGGAGTCAATGTGTCTTGAATTCCTGAATATTAGGAAAGCGCTCATTCGCGTGGTACGGCTTAGGAACGAATATCTGCACGTGACAGTACGCCCGAAGTTGGGGTAAAACGAAAACTGACGAGCATTCCTAGGAGCGTGATTAAGTAACGCAAAAAAGAGGGAGATGTAGGAAATAATAGGATATTCAAGGATTGTAAGAGTTTCATGTATGTACGGATCATAATTTGACGTCGCAGTTTCACATCCGTAGATGAGGCATATGAACCTCGAAACAATTATGAGAATCTGGCGGTACTGAATTGACAGTGAAACAATTGTAGACAGCAGATCATTTATAAAAATAATTAAGAGAGTGGGCCACAAAACGGAGCCCTGTGGCACGCCAGAATTTATATTGAAATCAGTATCCCTGAAAGAATAATACAAAACTCAAACGTCAACATCAGAGGCACAACCTTTGAAAGGTCCGTCCTGGTAGTAAAGGCTGAATCACAAAGACGCTTCGACCTCACGTTTCGTACGTAACGTGACTCCAAACGGAAGCTCTAGTTCAAATATGCTGAACTTTTGCTTTGTCTGACAGCTCAACAGCTGTTTAAGAAAAAATACACACACAGAATTCATTTGTTTTTGGAGCAGCGTTACCACTTGAAATAAAGGAAACGAAGTAGATTTGGGAATAAAGCGAAGAAGATTGAGAAAAAGCGAAGTAGATTTTAAAATATGAAGTGTATATTATACTGGCCTTGGATACATTGTCGCATAGAGAAACAGTTATTATTTAAAGTTCATCTGGAATTGTGTCCGAATTGTGTTAAATGTTCGATTTAGGTAATTTTGACACTACATGGTGGATAAAATGTGTTAAATATTAACTAGCAGGCTAAAATATGACACTATTGGTTAAATTCAATCTACATTTTAACGCAAGTCCCACGCGGTCTGAAGTATAAAACAATTCAATATAAGGACGTAACTTATTCTTTGCGTATTTGTATGGGTTAATATTCCGTGTTTGTAAACTTATTGTTCGCATATATAACGATAGAAACTTTATTGCGATGTCACTAATATATTTTCCTCATGAAAATAGGAGAAATATGATGAAGGAGTGCGATTTTTCACTGTGAACTGTAGGCATAAGATTATGTCTTAATGAGTTAATCGAAGCGGATTTTAGAAATAAGAAGTAAAATCGAATTAAATTTTTTTCTGAGTGAAGTAGATTTTAAGAAATTCTTGATGGTGCAAAATAGGTAGTAGTTTTTCAAAGTTTTTCAAAAATCAAAAAGAGTAAAGTGGCAAAGCTGTTTTGGAGGGATGATTATGTGATGGAGGGAGAACTGTCATTCAAAGCAAACGCAAAGCGAGTGCATCGTAACGCAGACGAAGCCGAAGCTGAAGCGTCTTTGTGATTTAGCCTTAAAGCACTTCGCTTTCCTAGGCTCCGCCATCAATAATCCCAACAAGCGCTGAAATCAAACGAAGTTTTTACTCATACCAAAAGCTACTACTTTATTTTGAAGAGGCTTTTGACTAGCAAAGCCCTCTCTGATGTAAATAAAGTGTCCATATAGGTACAAATCCCTTATCAATCCGGTCCTACTACGTGGAGCAGTAGCATGTAGTTTGACGAAGGTGAAAGAACAAAACTTGGATTGTTTCAAGAGAAAAGTTCATCGTTCTATTTTTGGTCCCGTAAGCATTGATGGTGATTGGAGAATAAGATTCAACACAGGTTGACGGTACAGTAGAGGAGGAAGGTGGCACAAGCAAGTGGAAAAGAACCTTAAGCAACTAGCTAAGGATACAGCTGGCTCCAGAAGCTTGTTAGTTGAGGCTAGGTTAAGTAAGGTTAGTGTGGCTGTCTAGATGTTGTTGACTCATTTAGACATCAAGACTCTATTTTGATACTACTAAAGAAGTTACTCATGGCAGTGTAATGAACTTTAACAAACCATTTTGTACTTTTAATGAAATTAGAGAGACATCTTATGTCGATCGTTGCCAGTTCACTGGCATGCATGTTACGTAAACGTCGTCGATCGTAGTGTCCTTTCATTTGTCGGAAGCTAAATTCCTTACAAGACTTTTTGAAATGCTCTTTATAGGCATATATATAAAGAAATTAAAGCAATATTCATTTTTTAGTATCTAGAATTCATCCGTCGTTATAATGAATAAGCCCATCCATTAATTATTACAGTTGCATTCATTAATATGAGGGACAAGAAGAAATCATTCCTATTCCTTTTAAGAGTGCACAACAATTTGAGGTATTAAATGTGATGAAATAAGAAAACACATGATGAAGGAATTTTTCCAATATGATGGACTAAATGATATGAAATCGTTCATAAATATGATAAATACGTTCGCCAATATGATGTTTTATATGTAAAGAAGTTTTTCATAAGTTTTATGAATATATTCACTGATTTGATGATTTAACTGGTAAGAAATCATTCATGTATATTGTCAATAAGATGAATAAATCATTCATAAATATGATGATTGCTTTCATCAATATGATGAATGTTAAGCAAAATCATAAAATTGAGGAATGCATTGGTCTGTTTGTTTAACCTTTATGTTAAAAACAGATTTCCGATTATTTTGATTATAGTGAAATTTCCTAAATGCGAAGAAATCATTCGTCAATATGACGAACTAAATGTGAGTGAGCAATTAATATGATGATAGATTTCATCACTATGAAAAATTTCATTTATGTGAAGATATCATTCATCAATGCGATAATTGTATTCATCATTATGATGAAAAATCATCAGAATCTTGGTTCATCATATTCATGAAAAATTTTGATGAATTGATGAATTTTCTCCTTCAAACATTTGTATGGAATAATTGGTGAAAAAATTGATGAAATCGAAATGTGATTCTTCGTATTGAAGAACGGTTCAAAAGGCAAATTTTTTTTGTCATCCAATTTCTACATCAGGAAGATGAAAAGTTCATCCATGTGATGATTTACAGTTTATGAACGCCATTCATCAATATTATGACGGTTATTTTTTTCAGTGCATTATTGAAATAAGGGCTTACGGAGATAGTAATTTCTTCTATTGAAGAGTGCCGGACATGCAAATAGAAGGTTTTGGACTGTTTTCTCTTCCTCCTCGTCCCAACAGCTTCCACAGAAGTCATTAGTGTAGACCCATAGCCTCATCTATGAGGCAGTGTTCTATTATGACTCCAATTGTGGAGTTTATACGTTGTCTGCTCAGGGAAATCAAGCCTTTTGACCCCTTCAGATCTATGCTTGGCCATATTTGTTTGGATGCTAGGCAGGTGGTACAGGTACACTGTGTCCATTGTAAGGCCTAAGAGAGCTGGTCACTTTAAGTAAGTAAGTAAGTTTCAGACTTGAATCCGTCCAATGCAACGTGTATGAATTCGAAACCAATTGAATCGGTTTCAGCATGGAAATTTGAATTTTTTTTCCTGATAGCCTCTTTAGATGGTATGTAAGGTTTTTAAGCTATCTGCTTCTGCTGAAACAATAATAATTAACTCGATGTTTTCTTATGATATCTACTGGTGTAGCATCGGACGGTCTTCGCTTGACACGGGTATTCACCGTTGAAACGGGTAATCACTATAAATGAAACGGTTAAATCCCCACTGACCGTATTTTATCGCAGTCGAAACTGGTTCATCTGCCCTCGAAATGAGTAATCGCCGTAAAAACGGTTTAATCAGTGTCGAAACTGTACAATCACCGCCTAAACGGGTAATCGCCGTAAAAACGTTTTAATCGCCTCTGGTAGTAGGTTTTCGTAGTCAGAAATGATACAAACGCCACCGAAACATATGGTCCGGGTAAAAACGAGTTAATCGCCCATTGACGTGGATAGTAATAGAAATCGAACTTGGTACAATCGCCACCGAAACTGGTTATCACCGTAAAACGGGTGAATCGCCCCATGGAGGGGGTCGAACCTGGTACAATCGCCTTCGCCTTGGGTAATCGCTGTAAAACGGGTTGATCGCCATTTAACGTTATATTATAACTCATACCTTATTCCTATGATGGCTAGTGACGAACTAAATATTTCACAAGAAGCCCCTTATCACTTGTGGGAAGAAGCAACTGATCTTTACTCCTCGGCGGTCAACGTCAGACTGAGCTGTGCTCCTCTCATTCACTAGAATTAATATAAATATTTGTCCCTCAGGCCTTAAACTCGCTTTTCGTTATTTCATTTGGCTCTGACAGTCAAGCTTTTGGTAAAAACCAAATGTGAACTATGCGTAGGTCGAAGTTGAAAATTACCCAGCAAATAATTTTTTTCGGCAGGAAGGCATACTTCTGCATTTTGAAATTCTAAGGAGTTCCGAGCCTATTTAGTCTGCTTTTCTGATGGTTGGCTTCACCAATATTCAATAACAACGTTTCCAGTTATCTCGAAGAAATTTCTGCATATTGATTTCCCTTTTCATTAAGTTCAATACAATTTTCTTTGCTCTTTTGTTCTGAATTTTAAAACTCCTCATTCTCGAAACAAATAAATTCGAAATTTCCAGTAAATTCCAAAAGCCCCAAAATCACCTCTTCGATCCTTTATATTGTTGATGCTGATGCAAAAAAGACAAGACAATGCACATGCACAATATTCAAAACTTTCACATCGGCAAAATTGTGAAATTGAAAACCCGATGATTCTCCATGATACCATACACACATCGACTAAATAATTTGCCTTCAAGTTTGCTTAACTGTAGGTTTCTGTGTGTGTAAACAGATTCTATCTAGAGGATGATGGCTATACGACTACGATGGCTACTAAAAAGAATGATGCGATGAGATGAAGAAGAATCCTCTATGGAGTAGATTTCGAATGTGCGAACGGTCAGGCTGGCGAAAAACTGGATGCAAACGAAAAACCCAAAAACTCATCATGTACAACACTGGTGTCGTGGTATAGAACAAGTACTTTTGGGAGCAACAAGAAGACCTCACCCCGGCCCCTCTCAGGATTCATGTCTACATCTGTAGTTTAATATTGTAGTACAAAACTTTCGAGATGTTCCTCAACTTATCCCTCTGAATGGGGACTGGGTGCTGATGGTATACTGACCAGCTCTAAATTTGAAGGACTTACTGTGTGCAGCAATTTTGGCGAAAGAAGTACAACAAAAAAGAAGAAGAATTAATACCTATATAAAGTTTTTCAACCCTCTCCGGGGGGCTGCTACGAAAATTTGCTTTAAATTTGCAACCCCCTTGATTACAAAACGTTCTCCTTTGTATTATGGGGAGCTGTTGGCTGGAGGGTTAATAGAGAGATGTGGATGCACACTCACTCTGTGGGTATATATTGTGTTGGGTTGGTATGCTTGTACTTTACATAAAATAATGGATACATCACTTGCTTCTCCATCCATATCTGGCAGGCAGAAAGAGGCTTGAAAGAGGTGAATGGCGCGGTCTATGTAGTAACAATATCATCCTTGTCTAAATTGAATATGGCGAGGACATTGCAGACACATTCTTCTCTTTCATGCACACTCACATAACTCTGTACACACCATCATCACAAAACTGTAAGCTCCAGAACCAGCCAGAGGAGATACAAGTTTAAGCATTAACCTCAAAATGGCTACCAAGCCGAGAAGTGCTTGTATATCACATCGCTTAGAGTTAAACAGCCAAATACGTTACCATCATACCTCTATGTGCTTGAGCACATCTATAGCGACGAAGAGGTATGCAAAACATAGCAATACACAATATCTACACGTGTATACGAGTTAAGGCTGTCCCGAAATGAAAATCGATATTTTGCTCTTTTGTGCGGCACATATCGGCACATAGAGACTAATCGTCATCCGTGTCATCCATCCTTTTGTATGGCAAAAAATCGAGGTACAAAAAAATGTAAAAAAAATTATGATAAATCTATAAAACAGACATTTTATACACGAAAAATGGAATCAGTGAGCAATAAGTTCCATCACCAGAGCAAACTATATCTACATCTCCAAAAGGGAACAGCCCAGCAAGCAGTGCCGCCATTCATAGAGCAAATATTATTAGTTGTTGTTTTTGTTTGTGTTGCTTAATTCGCTGCAAAAAAATAGATTCCCAAGTGGTGTCAGATTACCACCACTCACGGCTAACAGTTTAAATTTATCAAAAAATTAGTCCTTTATACCTTCGCTTTGGGACAAACACGAAGTTCCCTTTGGAAAATGTTCTCTAACATTTTTTTTTTATAATTTTTAACTGACTTGTGGACTTGTGCCATAGGGATGGAGGATGAATCTGACAGGAGAGGCTTATTATTGGATTGTTTCGAGGCGCTGTAAATTGGGGAGAAGGGCGAAAATGAAGAAAAAGTGAAAATTACATAAGGTATCGATTTTCATTGGAAATGTTATCGAAATCTCAATGAAAATCGATTGATTGCATATCGAAAAACGTGAAAACATGTCTAGAACTTGCAATTTTGAAAATACTTTCTCTTCGTTTTAGGGTTGAGAGGGTTGAAATATCGATATTATCGACTATAGTTTAGTCGATTCAAAATATCGAAATATGTCAAAATCGCCTTAAAATGGAATATATATTTTGTGTTTACATATCACATTTCACAGAAATCAAAATTAAATAATCGATAAATATTAATTGTTATCGATAACATTAGAGATGAGACAGTCACAAACTTGTTTTTTTTATTGTTGAAAATAAACGTTAAAAAAAATAAATTCAAACAATCGATGAGAAATATCGATAGAAAAGTCGACTTTATGCCTTGCATTGGAATATTGTCGATTCTAAACCTTCTGCGCCGGAGGAATTTGAAGCTTCAAGAATGAACCTTACGGTCCACAGTTCAAGGTAGGAGTACATATGAGAAAGGACAGCTTTGACTGCACTACTTCCGATAATCGATAATATCGAGCTCTTGAAAACAGACAATACAAGTCCTAAGACTGATAAAGTCGACTGAAGAATCGTGTTGGATGAGACTTTTCTTTCAACAACAATACCACCTGTTCATCCTCAGGCTCCTTCTCGACCCAATCCTTCACTGAACATTTGAGCCTGATATAAGCATTATTATTGTTCTCTTAAGTGTTTTCAGCTTCATGACTTTATCATGAGGGTCGTTCGTTGTCGTCTTTTTATAAATTCTGGAAGCAGGGGCAGAGGGTGGGGAAGTCTAGAGTTTGCACCGAGAGGTGGGGTGAAAACTTTACTGTTCGCCATCCAATGTGCGACTTCTTGGAAAAAAAAAAACGAAGTCAAACAACAAGAAGAGAGAAAGTTTTGGATTTTCCTTCTATTACTTTTTTTGTGCTTTTGTTAAGTGCTTGGCCCCAAAAATTACCAACTTTACATACACACTTAGAGCGGTGACGGTGGTGCCGGCGTTTAACTATACACATAAACCTACTACACTTCTACAGCGATTTGAAGCGATGAAGGGAAAATAGAGAAGTGGTATCTTGGGTATTTGCCATGCCTCCCAACCCCAGAAGGCAAAAAAACAGAAGCTTCTGACTTTTTAATGGAAACAGATGGAATTATCTCACGTAGGCACTCAAAAATACTTGAGGAAGTTGTTGTTCACCTACCTCTACCATCAACTGCCAAAAACCATTCTATTCAGGATCTAGAACAAGACTCCTTCTAAATATTGATTAGAATTGTTTATTAAAGATTCAAAATCTAGGAACGCAGCGTTATTGGAATTCATCTGACTGTGATTTAATTTATGCAAAAGATTGTCACCACTTCCCCTCCTCACAAAAAAAACCAAAGACCTACGCACAATTATTTCCCAATCTGGAAATAAATACCAACCCACCAATTTATACCTACATCAATAAATTGTCATCGATCTGAATATATCGAAAATTATTGTGCGTTTTGTTTCGATTTCGAGTTCGGTTTGTTTTGTTGGTATCGATTTGAACGTGATTTATTGCCAATGGACGTTTTATCGAAATTGTATAGTTCTGAATGGTTTTTGTCGAAACCATAAATAGTGTGCGAACGAGCCGTTAAAAGTGATACAAAAGGTAACTTTATTTATTTAATTTTTTGTGCTTGTGTTTCCTTGGGTGAGGAATTTTACGACCTTTGTATAGGATGGTGAGGGAATTTATAACTTTTAGTTGGTAACATTTTAGTTACTATTTAAACGGACTTCGGTATGAGTGTGCGGTATTAGCATTTTTTTGGAGTTTAATTTATTTTTTGTCTTGGAGGGACTGATACACCTGCTGTGATGGTTTGGCAGCTCGATGATGGGTTGGTCTTCTCTTCTGTCAAATTAATTTTTATGGAACTGTTTCGACAGCGGAATGGAAAAGAGGTTTTCTTTATGTGTAATTGCATTTGATTAATGGTGAAATTTTGGGAAGATATGTTTTGCTGTGTTTTGGCCTTTGAGTGCAAGTGTGAAGAGGTTGGGTTTTCTTGGTTTTCTTAAGTGAAAGGCTTGTCCCGCTTTGGTGCATAATTTTGGTGCCTTGCATAATATAAACCAAGGTTTTGAAGGTGAAACTTTGAGTGAAAGAGTGTCATCGAAAAATAACATCAATTTATATGTGACACTAACAAAAAGATTTGACATGAAAGTAGAGCTAAATAAAACTTCAAACAAATCGCAGTATGCTATTCTTTTGAGATAATTTTTAACCACTTTGTCAAACATATTAGGCGGTATCGCGGCCAAAGTTGAGTAATGTTGGCTACCGAGAGTAACAACAGCGGCTCTTTGGATGCGGATTCGTCGTGGGAAGCAGACTCAGGCAGGAAGTCTTGAGCTTCAAATAAGTAAGCGAACGCATCACGACGATCCGAATCAAGGCTAAATTCGGCAACATTAGCCTAATATGGCTAAAAGGACGACACCAAAGACGAGTTCTACGAGTTCCTTGACAAAACATATGAGCACTGTCCTAGCTATGACACTAAAATTGTCCTCGGCAATTTAACGCAAAGCTGGAAAAGGAATCTTTGTGGAACAGTCGAAAGCACAGCTGCCGACACCACTTCAGACAAAGGATTCAGGCTGATCGATTTTGCTGTGGGGCGAAATGTCGTGACACCAAGTAAATGGTTCCCGTATCTCAACATCCATAAAGGAACATGGAGATCTCCTGATCAAATAACCGTCAAACAGATTGACCACATTGCGATCGACGGAAGGCATTTGTCCAGCATTCTAGTTTTTCAAACTTTCCAAGAAGCCATTATCGACTCGGACTACTACCTCGTCATGGCCAAGGTAGTGCTACGAATATCCCGGCAACGGCCAAAACAAGGAAATGCTGAAAGAAAATTCGACATCGGACGGCTACAATCGCAAGAGATCGTCAGATCCTTCTCTGATCGAGTGTCAAGTAACCTCTTAAGAGTCCTATGCCGCCAACATCAAGTATCGAAGACCAATGGCAACATTGCCAGAAAGCAGTTAGGATGCCGCCCTATGTGCTGGTTTCATACAGCCACCAAACGAAACCCTGTTGACGAAGAATGCAGCAGGCCATGCAGCCAAGCAGAGGCATACAAAGCGCCGCATAAAGGACAAAGCTGCTCGTGAGCTCTACGAGCAAAAGAGGAGAGAGGAACGCTAGCTTCTCAGGAGAAAAAAGAGGAAGCATGAGAAGCGTCAGATAGTGGATGTTGAGAGCGCCAACAGCAAGAATGAAGTTCGGAGGTTTTTGTCGGAAAGTAAAACAGCTGGCTCAAGGTCATCGAGCATGAATTGATGCCTGCAGAGATAAAAAAGGGAACATCTAGTAGAATCGCAGTCATTGCTGTGGAAAGACCACTTCTGTAGAATGTATAACGGCGACGACGAACAAAATTCCGCCGTCGGACAGGAGCCTTTCATCGGACACGATGATAGCCAACAATTCCGTGAACCTGACCTAGAAGAAGTGAAAACGGCAATATCACGGCTGAAATCCAACAAAGCCGCTGGAGCAGATGATCTAGCTGCTGAGCTGTTCAAAGCAGCAGGCGATGATCTAGATAGGAGCATGCACCAAATCATCTGTAAGATATGGTCGGAAGAATGCATGCCCGATGAATGGAACCTCAGCATTGTTTGCCCGATCCTGAAAAAGGGAGATCCTCTAAACTGCGCCAACTACAGAGGAATCAGTCTACTTAACATCGCCTACAAGATCCTCTCTGCCGTAATATGTGAACGTCTGAAGCCTTTCGTCAACAATCTGATTGGTCCTTATCAATGTGGCTTCAGGCCAGGAAAGTCAACCATCGACCAAATTTTCACTTTGCGGCAGATCCTGGAAAAAACCTATGAACTCCAAATCGATACCACAACCTTTTCATCGATTTTAAGGCCGCGTATGACAGCATCTACAGAGACGAACTGTATAAAGCTATGTCTAGTTTTGGCATCCCTGCCAACTTCGTTCGCTTGTGCTAAATGACGATGGAGAACTCACGCTGCGCCATCAAGGTTGGCAATGAGCTTACGGAATCTTTCGACGTCAACAAAGGATTCAGACAAGGCGATGCTAACATGTCTTGACGATGTGCTACTCTCGTCAACACCAGAGGCACTATCTTCCAAAAATCTGTTCAACTTCTCGCGTACGCCGATGATATTGATATAATGGGAAGAACACAGCGTGTTGTCAATGGCGCCTTTGTGAGAATTGAGATAGAAGCGGCAAAAATGGGTTTAGCGGTAAATGAGGGAAAAACGAAGTATATGCTGTCTTCGAGGAAGGACACCAACACCGACGGCTCGGACAGAACGTCACAATAGACGCATACAACTTCAAGGTAGAAGAGGAGTTTTTCTACCTTGGCTACGCTATTAACACGGGCAATAACAGCAGCGCCGAGATCAGACGAAGAATTACACTTAGGTATACGCTGTTTCTTTGGGCTAAGACAGCATCAGAGTGGAAAAGCCCAGTCCTGTATGGTGCAGAAGCATGGACTTTGTCAAAATCGAATGAATGTGCCTAAGGCTGTTTCGAGAGAAAGTTCTTCGGGTAATCTTTGGCAACGTGTACAAACTTACGATTTGCACAATGACATGGACCTAGCCAGAAGGGTCAAGGAACAGAGATTTAGCCGGCTCAGACATTTAGAGCGGATGGACTTCAATGCTCCGGCCCGGAAAGCTTTCGATATTATTCCCGAGGGATGTAGAAGGAGAGGAAGACCGCGACTCCCATGGAGGGCAGAAATGTGCCTCATCTTAAAAAGAAATTTTGTTCGAAAAATCGAACTTTCATGAAGCGTTTCTACGGCGTCGGCTTCAATTGCTGAGCGGTGTGAACTTTGAGGAAATGGAGATGCAAGTCCGAGTGATGTTCGGTACTGCGAGCGGAAAATCAAAGAGTTTTGATATCATCAGCAATGCTTGTGTTTGCAGCACAGCAGCTATTTTTTCCACTGAACATGCATTACGATGATGCCTTGCGACACCAGAAACGCTCCAATTCTCTTCGAATTTCTTCACAATTTTACCGATTGCTTGCGTAGTAGGTCGATTCTGACGACCATAATCATCACGTTAGCGCGAAGGGTGGCTACTTTTGAGTTGTACCACTTTTGTAGTTAGTTGTGATATTTTAAGCTCTTTGTTCGATAGCTAAGCGATCCATTATCGTAAATCGCAAATATTCAACTTATATTTTGACACATCAGATGACAGTTGTTAAGTTTGACACGAATCACGTTGACAGGCACAACCATGTCTTATGTGCAAGAGTGTCGATTTTGAAAGAACTAACTATTGTAAACGAAGCTTTCCAGCTGAAATATTTGAAGATATCTCCAAAGGCATTAACCACCCAACAATAAATTGGCGAAGTAATCAACATTTCACGATTTAAAAAATTGAAATTTCCTCACGTTCTCTGAAGCGATTTTTCATCTAATCACACTCCAAGCCAAGCAAAAGAAATGAAAACACAAATCAACATAGAACCAAGAATAGATTCCATCTCCTCAGAATAAGACGAGATCCAAATCATTTGTGTATTCCAATCCATTGCCGACCGCATACAGTTTGCTTAAAATTTCGCCACATCGCAGATTGAAAACGAAAAGGATTGTAAAATCCACACACGAAACGTCCTTCATAACAAAAAAACCAACAAAAGACGAATAGTCTGAGTATGCAACCATCATCCGGATTCACATATACAAACATAGATCTCTTGTCGCTATATGTTGTTCTACCAATAGCTTAAGACAGTATTCCCAAGTGCTCCTGTTCGCTAACTTGTTCAATAGTCCCGCTGGTATTTGGTTGCGAGCGAAATTCACAGATGAAGACTCTCTGTAAATCTGGTTATCCCCATGGTTTTGCATGAGTATGCTGGAAACACACTCCGTCGAGCGCCATATATCACCAACCATAGCAAAGACATAAGCAAGAGCAAGGTAGTCCTGTTGTTGTGTGGTAAGAAATGCGAAAAGTTTGCACAGCGAATATGTAATTTTTTATATTCACATATCCTGGGACTTTCACTAGGTTCGTATGACGACAGAAGACGACGAGACACGTGGATTCTGGCATTAGATTTTGCGGTTGTGGTTTTTATTTTTTGTTTGCTTTTACTCGATTTCCACCCACTTATCGCATTCCGCCCGCCTTTGTGATGTTTTCATTCATTGACTTCTTTTTCTCTCATTTCGTTTGTTGTTAATGTCCTTTTTTTGAGAATAAGAAGGAAAACACTACCCCTCCTAAGCGTCAGCACACATCCTTGATTTGAATCAAGGACCGACACAATCGAAGCCACTTGATTTGAAGATCTGGTTCCTGCTGGAGAGGAGGAAAAGTGTAACACAGTTCAGGCAACCGTAGTTATGGCTGAAAATTTCACATTTAGTTCCTGGAAAATTGTCCTTATTCGATCAATTGGTATTACAAGAAGCAAACTTTGGTGCTCTCCTTTGGAGAACAGTGAATATTCTGTGTACAAATGAAACGTGTGTGTACCTACATGAGCTGTCGAAGTCGAGTAAAAACTATGATGGAAGGTTTGGGAAAATAAATATTGCCTTTTGTGCATTCTCATAGTTTGAAAGGAATGATCCAGGTTTTGAATTTTGAGTTCCTCTTTGTTTTTGATGATGAATGCTTTGTTTGTCACTTCAGAACGGTTAGCCACTTTAATAGCAGCTCAAATTATCGGAATTCTTTCCCAATTTAATCTAAGAGTAAGTATATCCATAATTCAAATTTTACCACTGTATACACTCAATGGTCAAATCATAAAGCGGCCGACAAATACAAATTTACCCTATACGACTGTGACAGAAGAATAACACAGTAATATGCTTCCCAACATTGGGACAAAAAAAGAAATCTCACCATAAGCAACCTCGTCTCTTATTCTCTTTCCCTGGCCGTAGGCACCCAGTCCTTTCGTATCCTTCAGATTATTATCCTCCTGTTGATTATTTCTTTGTGTTGCCGCCAAAGTACTACACGAAAATACTCACGTTCCGGCACTCTCCTGATGATGAGGAAATCATATAATAACGGTTAAGGATACAATCCCCCAACGACCACGACAACGACCGACAACGACAACGACTACTACTATGAGGGCAATACAAAAAAAAAAATACAACAACACTCCAACAACCTCGATGAAAACGAAAACCAATAAAAAGAAAAAATCTCCTTACATATAATTGCGAATGGAAAAACTGAATCTGAGGATTTTCCTCGGCTTCGCCTGCCGGATGCCATTTTTTTCTTCTTTTTGATTCTCACCCAGCTCACCCATTTGCCCACAAAAAATCTGCGCGTTAACTGTAAGTCCAATGGACATTTCTTCATATTGGAAGGTGGGGGTGGGATGGTTATCCCATTTTGAAAAAAAAGAAGAAGGAACAGAAAGTTTGCTGGCATTAAAAATCAAAAGTCCTTCGCCCGGGAAATGAAAGTGCTTGAATGTATACGAGTTCGGAGTACAATACGTTTGTTATGACCGATTGGAGTGATATTAAATTTAAGAAGGAGGCAACCGAACAAGATTGTAATGACTCTTTAAACCACTTTTCGTATGTATTGAAGAGCCAAAGTGGATTTGGCGATGATGAATTGATGGATTCAGTATTTTAGCGGTGAATTATGATCCATTCGATTGTTAACATTAACCTTTGTTTAGATTTAAATTATGTAAATTTATCGAATTTATTGGATTGGTGGGTAATAAGTTGTCGTTTGACCTTTAAACGGGACGAACAGTTTTTTATGATTTCATCGAATTTTGTAATTCAGAAGTCTATGTATTTACAGAATTTTGAATTGACAGAATTTTAAAATACAGAATTTCGAAATCCAAATTTCGGAAGATACAGAGGTGGAATCGTGTAAGCTGATAATTGATAGTTGACTCTCAATTTTCTATTCTTTTTTGCTTAAATTTGACTGTCAACTATCAAATATCAACTTACAGGATTCCACCCCAGAATTTGATTAGTTCATTTGGTTTGTAAGAACTTTGAGGTTCGGAAGTTTTACCAAGAGGTTAAACGAATGACTCAAGGTTACCGAGCGCGAACTTAAGCCTGTAAAGGCCAACAAGAAAATATCGTTGTAGAGTCAAAGTCATTTCTGAGGATATGGAAGGACCACTACTGCACACTGCACTCCGCTGCCAGGCAGAATGAACCATTCAATGAAGACGACGACGCAAGCCAAGATTTCCGTCTACCCGACCTTGAGCATTATCTCAGCTCACAAACAACAAAGCCACCGGATCTGACGGCATCACTGCCGAACTCTTCAAAGCAGTCGCCGATGATTTTGTAAGGAGCATGCACCAACTGACCTGCAGAATATGGTCGGAAAAAAACATGCCCCATGAATGGAACCTCAGCATTGTTTGCCCGTTCCTGAAGAAAGGAGACCCTCTAAACTGCACCAACTACAGAGGCATCAGCGTCTTAAACATCGCTTATAAGATCTTTTCTGCAGTATTATGCAAACGGCTGAAGCCGTTTGTCAACAAACTGTGTGTGGCCTTAGACCAGAAAAGTCCATCATCGATCAAATATTCACCCTACGGCAGATCTTGGAGAAGACCCACGAACTTCAAATCGATACCTACCACCTTTTCATCGATTTCAAGGCCGCGTATGACAGCATCTATAGAGAAGAATTGTATAAAGCCATGTCCAGTTCTGGCATCGCTACAAAACTCATTCGTCTGAGCAGGCTGACAATGGAGAAATCACGCGGCTCCATTTAAGCCGGTAATGACCTTACCGACACTTTCGATGTCAAAAAAGGCCTTAGATAAGGTGATGCACTGTCATACGACTTCTTTAACATCATATTGGAACGATTAGTGCAGAACTCTCACGTTAACACTATAGGCACTAACCTCCAGAAGTCTGTGCAATTACTCGCGTACGCTGATGACATTAATATCATTGGGAGAACGCAGCGTGATGTAACGGTGCTTTTGCGAGTATACAGACAGAGGCTGAAAAACTAGGTTTAGCGGTCAATGAGGGCAAAACAAAGTATATGCTGTCATCATGAAAGGAGACCCAACATCGACGTCTTGGACAAAACGTCACGAAAGACGCATATAATTTCAAGGTAGTTAGGGACTTTGCATTCCTTGGCTCCGCTATCAATACAGACAATGACATCAGTGCCGAGATCAGAAGGAGAATCACTCTTGCTAATCGCTGTTTCTTCGAGCTAAGAAAGCAATTGATTAGTAAAGTCCTCTCCCGAACTACTAAGGTGATGCTCTATAAGACCCTCATCATCCCCGTCCTGCTATCTGGAGCAGAAGCATGGGCTCTGTCAAAAACGGTTCGAGAGAAAAGTTCTACATAAGATCTATGGTAGTGTATGCATTAACGGTGAATGGAGGGAAAGATTTTAACCACGAACTGTACGCATGGGAAGATTTTAACCACGAACTGTACGGGCTGTACAGCAACACTGACTTAGCAAAGAGAGTGAAGATCCAAAGACTCAGATGTCTTGTTCAAGTGGAGAGGATGGACACCAATACTCTGGCCCGTAAAGTCTTTGAATCTAACCCAGATGGACGACGAAGTAGAAGAAGACCAAGGATCAGGTGGGGCACGCAAGTTGAAGATGACCTCAACCAACTCGGCGTCCGAAACTGGTTACAGCCAGCTAGGGACCGAGCTGGCTGGAGAGGGTTGTTGGTTGAGGCCCGAGTCCACCCCGGACTGTAGCGCCACCTTAAGTAAGTAAGTATGTAAGGAAGTTTTAAGAAATTTTAAATTGGTTTTATTTGTGTTTATAGTAATCTGCTTGTTTCTTGACGAAGAGGCACAAATCATTGTGCAGTTTTTTAGATAAAACTTGAAAGAATGAAACTGTGAAACCACTATAATACTGCTACATTTATATGTAACAGAAGATTGTCCTCCTTATTATTGAATATGAATAAAGGTACCTATGTTAATTTTCTCGGCCGAGTTCGACAATCCATTTATTGTCCCAAATTCAAACCCGAGTCGCCTGAAGCTTCTGAACTACCTGAGCTCCAATCTGATGCTCTGTTTAGAATGCTTTAAGGGGCCATATACCTTCTTATATACCAAGTATTTGGCCTGCTATATTCAACGCCATATACTGTGTCTGCTGACCTGATTGCACTAGTGGTTATAACTTCTGATTGACCAGATCGAACGAAGTTTTGACGAATTGGAGCTGTCTTTTCCCATTTTTGGGAGAGGTTAAGCCACAACTGCTTTCCAATGCACTGGATAATATGTGTTATTCAGCACGTAGTTGAACAGAGTGGTGTAGATATCTATTGTCTCAATCGGTAAGGCTCTCAGTACAATGTTGGAAATACCATCGACATTTCTGTTCACTTGTTATTCCTTTTTGAAATGAAGATGAGCTGAAGCTCTACCTTCGTTATTATTAGATAATGGTGCTTGCCACCTCATGAAACTGCGATTCTAAAAAGGCTTTGTTTCCAGATAGTGGTTTGGATGAACGCCTTTACCTTGTACACTTGCTTGAAAGCAAGTTCCACTGCCTCCACTTTTACTGAGGATTCCCGATAGCTAAAGCAGGCATCGTCTACAATGCGCTGTTAGGACTGCCTTCTCTATTCTCTCTCGCTCATTGGAGTTTTAGACACAGAAGGGTATATACGGGCTCATAGTCGGAACCATGTTCGACGATTTATTGGCCAAACAAGGCTCGGTATGGTGACAAGCCAATGGCTGAATATGAAGCCGTTCTGAAAACACAAGCCATATCACAAAGATTTGCGTCCAAATTTCTTTGCTTTCGAAATTCGAATGGACTGTAAGAAGTAGGCTTAGTATGTTGAATAATTTGTGAATATTACTTTGGTGTAGTAGGTATTGCTTTCGAGTACTACAGATTAAAAACAATGAAAACTTTGGTCCGGGAACCGTACACAAACTATTTTCTGTCAAAGTCAAAAAATGTATCCAAAAATAATAATGAAAAAAAAAATCAAAATTGTTTCATTAAAACTCCGTTTTTATTTAAAAACTGTTGTCCTCTTGTTTCATTTCGTACAGAAATTTAAAATAACAAATAATCATTTCATGTAAAAGTATGCTATGCGTTGATAATTTATCCAAAAAGTAGGCTATAAAATATTTCATGACAAAAGTATGCTTTAAAATGTTTTCATCTTTTGAATACGCAGTGTGCTTTGAAATTATGCCATTAATTGGAATTAATGTGAAAAGTATAAAATAATTCGTCGTTAATAAATAAATAAATAAATAAATAAATAAAAATTCCGGCCGAATTTTAACCAAAAACATTTTTTACGGAAAGAGAGAGAGCAACAACGGACCTTTCATAAAATGTCCAATAATACGTTTCAATGATAAGAACCAATGATAGCTTTAACTGGCCTCTTTGATCAACTATGTTGCAATTGTCAGTCCTGTGAAGTTAGTAAATTTATTGTTGAAAATTTTATATGAAATAAGAGTTCCTATAAATAAAACCAAGACTTCTAGAGTTCCTCATATTTTTTCAATAGTTCTGGCGATTTAAGCCTAAGCGTCTGTTTCACAATATACAAGTAAAGTTCCAGTTAAGCTACTTGGAAGCTAACTAGCAGTTAAAATTCAAAATAGCGTTTCACAATATCTGAGTAGAGCTAACTAGTAGTTAAAGTGTCAAGTAACTTATAGGGAGGATGAAGTGCTCTATAAAGTAGTTAACTGCCAGTTAATAGAATTAAAAGTCAGAAAAAAACAAGATTTGTCATTTTTTCAATTAAAATAGAATTCTATTTCTGAAAAGCAAGGATTTTTATATAATCGCAATTTGTTTCCGATAAAATGGATATTCTTCTCGACACGTCAGATGACGAGTAGATGAGTTTTTTTCCGCGTTGTGGAGCCACCACAAAACCGCGTATTCCGGGTTAGAACGGATTTTATGGAATCCTTGAACGAGGTTGACTTTCGGGAGCGTTTTCGGTTTAAAGAAAGAAGTGGTGTGTTATGTGAATGTGAAACGTAAACTCACTAACAGGAAGATAAATTTTATGAGATGTTCGCGTTGTGGAGCCACACCGAAACCGCGGAGTTAGTTAGTTATTCTGAGATAAGAACGTATTTCATGGAATCATTGGACATCATAGAATTGCCAAATTAGATATATTCACAGTATTTTCGGGTTTATTCAAAATAGTGCATGATTCGATGGATTACATTCTGCAATACCAAATATGATTCGATTGATAATCACCCTGTATACTGATTGGTAATAGGTATGGCCAACAATCACAAGTCAAACAAAGAATTAAAACATTCAAAGGCTGGTATCTATTGAAAGTGTTCCTGTTCGAATCGTCTATAGACAGTACGTAAATGGTTAACCACAATATTATAACCGCAATGAGTCAATAAATTAAAAAGTTTGTTATTCGACCTTTCTACTGCGAACTAAGAAAAACCTCCATTTTTAATATTCAAAAGACCAAGGGCGTAAATAAATATTAATTTAATTTTTCTTATCAGCGGTCTCTTTTGAAGTTTCCATCAAGAACAAGAAGAATTCAGCTCATCAAATAATTTTTCCGTTGTTAATTATAAACGACACTCGAAGCTCCATCGAAATTACTTTTTTTCTTGTTCACTTTGATTTTTTTTTGTTTACCTTCGTTCGATATGCGTTTGACATTTTTCCATTTTTAGACCGAAAGCCCCTCAAGAGCAATTTGAGTGACATCAATTGTTGCACAAAAAATTATAAGAAACAAACAAAAAATTAAACAAATAATCAAATAGTAATAAACGTTATCGTCAAGTCAAACAGAAGCGATGCGGAACATGGTCGTTTTCACTTCACGCGTCATAATGAGTGAAGTGTGATAGGCACTTGGAGTTATCTGATATCAGAGCTCTCAGTGAACGGTTTGTATAACATCAATTTCTGTCTTCTTTTTTTCAAATCAAACTCAATTCAAAAGTGTTAGATATCATTTCGAAGTACTTTTTCTTAAGTAATGAGTATGACGAGCTGACTGTTGGAACAATGATGCAGAAACACAAACTCATATCGACTTGACAAGGTGCACACTGAAAATATTTCAGCTTATTGATAAAATATTGGTTCGACAGTTCTCTTTTTGTTTAAAGCTACATCCATTAGGTCGATTGATATAAAGCTATTTTCAGAGACAAACATTTTTTTCTCAGTGTACTTACAGATAGAGTGCAATGTCGCCCAAGTATCTATCGTTTCGAACCTGTTTAATGATAGACTTGAAGTTTTGATGTATGCAACAATGTTCTCCGGCGATAAAAAAAAAAAACAACTTTGTCACGCAATTTGTCCAATGAGTTGTTTTCGTACAACAAACTCGACGACGAGTACCTCAACGGCGGCGGCGGCACAATTACCCTCAAAGGTGTTTATTTATACAGCAAAAAACAACTGAGTTATTTCTTAATAAGACTCGCAAGTCATAACAACTACATAAGAAGGTACGTACTTTTGTGGTTTTCCGATCACGCGAAATACTATAACACCCTATCCCCTCCTGCAGACGCAACCGTCTCACGCCATTTAAACAAATTTATCACCAAAAACCCGAGAAGGTAAAATGTGATAATATGCACCAAACATGAAACAAAAGTCGACCAAGTTCTTGTGACAAAATACAAAATTTAACACAAACGCATCTCTAGAAACGACAACCTGATGTCGACATGAATGACAGCCAAACAATAACCCTTAACGTCTGTTTATGGTGGCTTTTTGATAAACATTGAAAAATAAATCAAAAATCCAATTGAATTGGCTTGTTCCAGGTTCCCGAAGTTTCCCAGTCCCCAGTTCGAGCACCGCTATTGCGAAGTTCACAGGTCCCGGGGTTTGATTGTCAGATTTATGTGCGGTGACTTTTTTTTTATTGGTTAGCACCCGCACAGCCACAAGCTCCGCACTCCGCAGTATACCGCAAATACGATGGGGGAAATTTGAGGGGCGATTATTTATTTATTTATTTTTTTAGAAAAAAGCGCGAGTGTGTGTATGAGGTTGGAAAGTTATTTTTGGGGGAGCAAAAGGGTATGCTCATAAATCAACAGAGTCATTGTGGAACTGTTACGAGTTTAATATGGCAATAAAACATACAATTCACTTCATTCTCTTCACTTTATATCTAAGTTGCTGAGTTGTTGGGGATTGGGAGGGTAGAAGGTGGCGATGGCGTGGCGTTAAGTCAATTTCGTTGGAAATGGGAATTAGGATGAGTAGCATAATAGTATTGTTTGATCTAGGAAGTTGGTAAGAAATCAGCTGAAATGAACAATTCAATTTCGAATTAGGCGTAGTTGAAAGCAAACGAAAATTATAATTTTCACGATTATTCATCGCCAAGAGCTTACGGAGGCGACGACGAGACATCTGAATACGGGATCCCGAAGAAACTCCTTCAGCTGTGAAGAATGAAACTAAACAATACACAGGGCAGTGTGCAAATGGGTAACAGTTCAGCTTCAGCAGTTCAGAAGTCACATAACAGACTTCTTTACCAAAGTCCTGGAGCAGATAGTGCGAGAGGCAGGTGTGAGTACGGGAAACACTATCTTCAAAAAATTCCCTCAGCTCCTAAGCTATGCGGACGACATAGACACCATCGGTCAATCACAAAGAGCTGGTGCTTTAGGCCTTCATAGCGATTCAAGAACAGGCGAACTTCGTTGGTCTTGAAGTGAATGAGGACAAAACAAAGTACATGCTATCAATAAAAAAACAACATCTGTCCACCGCCTAGGACAAAATGTCCCTGTTGGTATCAGCAATTTCCGAGGTAGTTAAGGAGCTAACCTTGGAACAAACATCAATCCCACAAACTACAACTTAGTGGAGATACGAAGAAGAATTACTCTAGTGAACCGCTGCTGCTTCGGTTTGGGAAAACAACTGGGTTCAAAACACTTTAATCGAAAGACGTAGTGTCTGCTGTATAAAACTTTGATTTTACCAGTCGTACTCTACGCCGGCGACGAGTGCTGGACGAAAAGTAAAAAGGGCACATTCGAAAGAAAAATTCTTCTACGGATTTTCGGCCCCGTATGAGACGATAGCGAATGGAGCTGAATGTTCAACCGAGAACTGTACGAGCTGTACCAAGATGTGGTTGTACTCCAGAAAGCCAATTAAAGACGACTACAATGGCTCGGACTCATTTTGGGAATGGACGACAACGCTCAAGCCAAGAAAGTCTCCTCATCGCAGCCCCCAGGTTCGAGACGACACAATAGACCAAACCCATGGTATAAGAACCAAGTGACTGCGAATATTAGTAAAACCGTTTGGTTTTCACTACTAGAGTATGCATCCGTTCCCGATGGAAAACTGTTTTGTCTCAGGCTGAGATTCTACATGGATTGGGAAACGCCTGTAAGTAAGCAAGACACTATAAACTATTAATTCGAGGTAATAGTTGACAAAAATAAATTTTGAGAAACTTAAAACTGATCTCTTTTATGAATTTTGGGAAGATATTTTTATTGAAAGTGATTCTTCCAGATCATATTCGATTTTCATTAAGAAACTAAAACAACACATTATAAACAGTTACTACACCATCCGTTTAAAAAAAATCAAATATAAGACTTAAACCTTGGATTTCTAAACAGTTACTTAATAAAATTAAAATTCAACGTTCTCGAAATCCCTCAAACAGACTATGCTCGGAATTAAAAAATGAAATACCAGTCTGTCGTGAGAACTATTATCGTACACAACTTAACTCAGCTAAAGGAAATTTAAAAGATGAATGGCAAGTTGTTAATAATATCCTTTACAAGCCTTCTTTTTTCAAAAAAGCCAACTATTATTCGAAGTGGGATTGATCACTGTGAATTAACAGACAATTTTGCTATTGCTGAAGCGTTTTAGGACAACAAGGTTCTATCTGCATTCATACCACTTTCGAGAAAACGAAGATTGAATATTTCGCAGTGTATAACTTTCTCACCTTGATTTTATACCCGAAGTTTTTTGAATTATTTAAATTTAATTGTTTCATCGTTTTTCTAGTATTAAAACTTCTAACATACAATGCCTGGTTATTTAGTTATTCATGTTTTAAAATATCGATAGAACTTTGTTTCTAAACTATAAGGTACTTGGACGTAGGACAATAAGGTTCTAACTACCAGATAGAACTTTGTGGCACGGTTAGACTATTTTTCTTTTTAGAAAGAACCTTTTTACTGTTTGTAAAAGGTAAAAGTACCTTGAGTGGTTGAAGATAAAGGGTTTTGTTTTAAGAGCGGGTCGATTTTAACATTTAATAAAACTAGTTGTGTATGAGATAAAAATGAGGTCTTATCTTTATTTAAGAGCCCCATCAATGACATGTATGTGTGAAATATAACTTCATTCAAATGGTCGCTGCGGCTTCGCTGGGTGGCGCGCATCCGAAAGGTTCAGTTTGCGATGAATTTTGTGCATAACTCAGGCTCAATTTGACCTATGATATCGATGATTTTGTCTTTGAGGGCCGCAATGGTTTACGACCTGCGACTTAAGAAAACCCCACACAAAAAAGTCTATAGGGGTCAAATCACACGGCCTTGGTGCCCAATTCACGTCGCCATATAACCATGCCATGAAACCAACCATGCAGAATTTCGATTTAATCTTGGGCTGTGGGGAATAATGTAACGCCATACTGTTGAAACCATTTTTCTTCGATGTCCATATCATTAAATTCTGGCCACAAGAAGCTGGTTTGACCAGCATCATTTTCGAACTACGAACTGATGACATGACGCCTGCAGTCCAAAAACCACACCAACCAATACATTGGCACCTCGTGAATCTTGTTCAGATTGGTATTGTCTGAAATCCAGACATTTTCCTTATTGAAGTACCCATTCATCCAACAATGTTTCAAACTGCTTAGGATTATTTTTCAAACAAAATCGATCAACTTCCAACTGATTCAAAACCCAATTAGAGAACACACGATGCTGCTTATGGTCATTTGGTTTTAAGTGTTGGGTCAGTTGTATATGATTTGGATGCAGGCCATAATCACGGCGCAAAATTCACCATGCCGTGGTCTGCATCAGGCCAAGTTTTTGTGAGCGAAGCGGAACTGACTTCCTCGGATTGTGTTGCACAGTTTTATGAACAGCGCTGATCTTTTCGGCAGATCTTGCTTTTCATTGACGTACAGGTGTTGGCTGATTGTTCACTGAGCCGTTGGACTCCAATTTGGCCACCATACATTGAATAGTCCGTAGCTTAGCGGTTGGGTGCATTGGCTGGTAAGCAGAACGTCGTGGGTTCGAGTCTTACTCGTGCCCATAGTTTTTATTTCATCTTTCACGGACACTGCCTCTTGCGAAGAAAAAGTGCTTCTCAACTTTGCCGTTTGGAATCGGCGTTAAATTGTAGGTCCCCTCAATTCTTCACACGCACTTAGAGGAATTGTTAGTGAGAGTAAGCCACTTAGGCCTTGGCTCTTCAAGAGCCAAGTCTTCTGGGAAGGACGACCATGCACACCCATTGTGATAATAAAGTTTTATCATTTACACGTGTGTTGTTATAATTTGTTTTTAGTGATTGAGTAAAATAGGATATTTTAACAGACAGTAACGAGCTGTCGAAATCAACCCGTACCTATTGGAAAACCCTTCACAAATACATACCTATTTTAGTAAAAAAGCATACTCTTTTTTATCATTAACTATTAAATATTAATATTATGTGTAAAAAATTCAGATTTATTAAGTATAAAAAAAGAAAAAAATTGGTTCACAGCAATCTTAAAGCCCAATAAGTTCTAATGACATTTTATTTGAAAACTCATTTATGTCAATAAGGTTCTATCTACACCGTAAATTTTAACGGAGTTCTATTTACCAAAATATTGTTTTTTCTTAAGGGTACAAGGTTCTATCTGCCTGTTAGAACTTTGTGAAGTTAAATTCACCCTGAGATTGTGTAGATAGAACCTAGTTGCCTGGAATTTCTTGAACTAATTCATAAACTAAAAGAGATAGCCAAATTTGGACAGCGGCAAATGAAAGAGCGCAGCCGTTTTAGTAAGATGCAATCTATAACTCAATTTTGGAAAAAATGTCACTTAGAACCTTGTTGTCCTAAGGTCACGAACTATTTTACTTCAATTGCTAGTAATTCACATACCAGTATCGTTCATTCAACTTGCCCCATTTGCTCTTCACATTTCGATTGCTTTGAATTATCATATTCAAATAGTTTTGCTTTTGAACCAATTACGGCTTCAGAAATTGATGGCATCTCTAATCTCGTCATTAAAAAGATAGCATTTTTCTTAGTGGATATTTTGGCACATTTGTTTAATAATAGCATTTATTCGGGGGTGTTTCCAGATGAACTCAAATGTGCAGATGTCGTGCCTCTTTTTAAAAAAGGTGCGATGGATGAGATGACCAATTATAGGCCTATATCTCTTTTGCCAACAGTTGGTAAAGTTTTTGAGAAAATTGTCAAAGAGAGGATAGAAAGCTATTTAAGGAATATAAATTTTCTTAGTTCAGTTCAATTTGGTTTTCAAAAAGGATAGTCCACAGAAGGTACTCTTTTAGAATTTTGCTCTCGGATTTTTTCTAATCTTGATGAGAAAAAGTATACGTGTGGTTTATTTATAGACATTACAAAAGCCTTTGATATTTTCAACCACAAGATATTATTGAGAAAACTTGAAAATGCTGGGTTTCGTAGCTTTAAGTTGGAATGGTTCTGGTCATATCTTCTTAATAGATCACAGAGAGTTAAAATAGACAACACAAGACGTAGTACTGTCTCATTTACCATAGGATAGGATTGCTTAAACATCGGTTTTCGGGGCTATCGATAATATCGATAGTTTTCGGAAAAACAATCGATAGTATCGATAGTATCGATAGTTTTTGAAAAATCAAAAAAGGTCACTACAAAATAGTTTTTTTTCGAAATATAGGTTTTAAAAAATCGGTCACAGTCAAAAAAACCGTAGTATAAGAAATCCAAAAACAACAAACAGAATATTAAGGAGCAATACATTTATTCAATTACGTACAAAAACACTAATAAGCAAATAAATAAAATTTATTTCAAAACATAAAAGAACATAATTAAACTTAAACGAAAAGAAATTATCAATTCATAAAAAAAAACTTAAAACTTAAATACCAAAATTCCAAAAGTCCAAAAGCAACAGTAAAGTAACCGGCAGAAACAAATTCAAAATATAACGGAGTAACCATTACCAGCCAGGGCAAAGACGAGAAAAAATGGTGAGAGAAAGGAACAAAAATCAGGGATCAGACTGATCTCCGTCTGATCCGTTTTTCTTTTTACATCTGAATAGAACTAAAATTATATTTCTTTTTTAATTCAGTTTGTTGATCGCGTCAACGTTCGGAAAGAGCATAAAATACTCAGATTCAGAGCGTGCTCAGCATGCATGAACCTGAACCTTTGTATTTGTACATATATTTGAAAGGTGTTATCAGGAGGTGTCGCCATCCTAGTTAGAAGCAGAGAAAGCAATAAGTTGGTCATTTTTTCTCAATTCCAACTTTATGTAATATGCTGATTTCACTGACGCTAATCACTTGATTCAGCAAAGCAGATTAAGAACAAATCTTCACTTTTATAGGGTACATATTCGTAAGTCAACAATGAAACGTTTGGTATATTATACAACGATTTATCTGCCCTTAATCTATTTCCCTAAATCTCGTGTAATCAGCATGTAGTAAGTCAACATATAGAACATAAAAACGAAGAACCTTTTTGTATGGAATGACTAGTATTATCAGATTTAGGTTTGTTCGATGTGCGCTCTGGGTCACTCTTGAGCGCTCTGATTTCGAACTGAGCTGTTCGATGTCGCTCTTTTTTCGTCCGGGTGCATTTCCACCGTGTTCGATGGGTATCCAGTGATCGCACCGGGAGCGCTCTGAATCACCACAGCTGTTGCTATACAACAAAGAGAAAAAAACAGAGTACTACTAACGCGTTCGATGTGTAACCAAACCGAGAGAAATTGTTCAGTTTTTTTGAAAGCTCCGTTCACAGTATGACAAGCACCGGAGCGCCCCGGGGCTGGTTACATCGAACAAATCTAGATTCTGAAATTTCAAGCGGGCAATACAAACTAATGTGAAAAAATTGCTTCTGTGAAAGGTCTCAAGATGGTGCCACCGTCTTTAATCTACTACCCAAAAACGCCTCATGAGATGTTCAAGATTAGATCGAAAAGCCAATCGAATTCCATTTTGATTATACCTGTTAAATTTATGTATATACAAAGGCGACGCCTACAGTATAGATTGTTTGACAAAAACAATCGATAGTTTTTGAAGACCATCGAATGTACGCGATAGTTTTTTACTATCGATACTATCGATAGACTATCGATGTTTAAGCAACCCTACCATAGGAGTGCCTCAGAGTTCGGTTCTGGGACCGATTCTATTCTTAGTTTATATCAACTCTTTGTTCAAAATGGACTTTAAAAGCACTCTTACTGCGTTTACAGACGATATTGGATGTACTTATGGCTTTAAAAGTGCGTTAAATCTAGTTGCTGATATAAACTGGGATCTAGATTTATTGAGAGCTTGGTTCAATGAACACAAGTTAATTATAAGCCCTAAAACAAAAATTATGTTTTTCAATCTGTCTTCGATAAATATTTTTGAAACTGATGTTATGTACCATGCGAGCGATTGCCAAAGGTTCATGATAAACAGGTGTACATCATGTGCAAGTGGATATACATTTAATAAAAGTGAAAGTTGCAGTGCTAATTGTTTTGTGGTAGAAAAAGTTGATAACTTTAAATACTTAGGCCTTCATATCGACTCGAAGATCAACTTCTCATGTCATACGGAGTATCTAAGAAACTATTTCAACTGGACATTAAGAAATTTTTTTTATCTTAGTAATGTTTGTTCTTCTAAGCTCCTCACAACAATTTACTATGGTATCTTCCATTCTAAGTTACAGTGTGCAATTTCTTGTTGGGGAGGGGCTTATCAGAATAAAATTCAACCTCTTCTTATACTCCAGAAAGCTGTTGTTAGAAAAATTTGTAGAAAACACCGTCGCTATCCAAGTTTTGAACTTTTTGCTACTCTTAAGATACTTTCTGTTAGACATTTATATTGCTTTAAGGTATTGAAAACATTTTTTAGGAGATCAGGAAATCTTAATTTCAGACTTGTTTCTAACTATAATCTTCGAGGTAATTTTTTGAACGTCGTTTTGAATTTTTATTTCGGAATATTTGTTTCTAAAACACTATGTACTTCTTTCTTGTTCTTATAAATCAATTTTTGGAAATGTATTTTTATTTGTAATTTTATTGATTTTTATTGATTGTTATTAATTGAATTCATTAATTTCTACTTTGGGTCACCCCACCCTCAATAATCTTTTGAATTTATTAAGCCTATTGAAGTGGCATTTAACACTATTTTTAGTACTTTATTGTATGAAAAATACAAAATGTCATTATTATTTCTATTAGTTATTAATTACTTATTTTTATTATTTTTCTAACATAATGTAATCTGAATTTAAATCGAAATTAAATAAACTCTATACTCTATACTCGCTTGTGATACAGAACGATCCCGGAGATCGCACGCTTCGAAGGCTTCGGATGACTGGGCACCTAGCTCATATGATCGAAGAAGAACCGGTCCGGAAAATACTGCGACGATACAAATCATGGTAGAAGACAGATCGGCTTACCAAATTTGAGCTAGAAGGATGGCGTAGGTAGATTACTGAAGCCTTGGGGTGTGAAGTTGTAGGTAGACCTTCTTGTAAGTTCTATCGTTGAAACAACCATCGAACAGAACCAAAACGGCGATATTGATAAAAAAATCTCTCTTCGAAATAGGGATCGATAGCAAAAGAACAACTATCACGGCTGAAGAACAGAAGTTAAAAGTAGATTTGACCTTCTTTAAAGAGCCGATAAAACACGAATCTTAGTGGTATTTTACGTTTATAATAGGCCTACACTTTGGCACCTGTCAACCGTCAATTTATCGTCAATTTATCGTCAATTTAGCGTTCAAGTGCTACTTACTTGTGAGAATCGTTTATAGCAGTTGCAAAAGCACCAGCGGGTGATATAGATATGAATTTGGGTCCTACGATGACCCCTAGGTCAAGAGAAAATCTGAAGGAGAATGGCTTCGTTTGTGAAGAAGGACGACTTCGTAATAATGCAGTTTAATTTACTGCATCAAGGGTACGGCAAAAATGTAATGTGGTTGGTTCCTGTAGCCTGTACCGGTAGAAAGTAAAAACGAATGTTACATCGGCCAACCAAACATTCACTAAAAGGATAGAGCAGACCAGGCCTCCCAAGACAATAGAGTGAAGATGAAAGCGAAAACTCCGTCGACCATTGTTATTGTGTTGATGCTCTCATTGAATAAAATGGATTTTTACAACAATTTCAATTTAGAAAACTCCGTACACTTGGCACACATAAAGTCACCGCTTTGGTAAAGGGCACACAACTCATCCCCCTTTGTCAAATCTCCCACCACAATCTATGAACAGTATACAGTATACACGGTTATCATTGTCAAATCTTAATTATAATCTTTAACTGTTTCATCGCGATAAACGGGTGGAACAATGATTGATACCCAAATGCCACGCAGCCTCGCATGTCAAATGACAATTTTCACTGATAAATTTGAATGCCAAAAAGAATTTCCCGTTTAATACAAATTTTTCCAATGAATGTTAAGAGGCAGAGCCGTAGCCAGCCCAGATTCTATGGAGGCGCGAACATAAAAAGAGGAGGCGCAAATAAAAAAAAAAAAAACAAAAGTTACCATGTTATTTCTGTCCACTTTAGAGCTTTTCATAGAGAGTATTTCTTAAAAAGATAAAAAATAATTCACTACTTTGTTAAGAAATTTCATTATTTGTATTTTATTGAAAAGAAATTGTTAAAATAATTTAATTCTTCTTTGTTTCTGAGCGAATTTTCGAATTATGTCATCCTTTAGAAGAGAATCAATCCTTTTTTTTTCAAAAGCCAAGAACGATAGGTCACAGATCCTCTGAGTTGACATTGACATACGACGGATTGTATCAATCCTTGCAAATGCTGAAAATGCACATTCACAGACAGAAGTGCTGCTGCCAAAAGTTTCACTGGCTTCAAACAAACGGTATGTTTCACAAAAAGCACTTCTCATTGGCAACAATATTTTCAGGTTGGTGCCTGTATGATCCGATTTTTCTTTTTCTTCCATTAAAAATTTCAAAACCACACCGAATTCTGCTTTAGATGGCAATGCCAACCCAAGCTTTGTCAATGGTTTCAAATTTTCTAAATCAGTATTCGAGTTCAAATCATTGAGTTCTGATAATGACGTTAAAATATCATTGTTTGAATGAAATCGGTTTTTAAGCTCGCAACAAATAGTGTCAATGATTTCGAAAAACGCTGACTTCAAGCTGGTATCATACGATGTTTCTCCAAGAGTTTCAATGATAACTGAATCGTTAAGTCGTGACGACCGTTGACGCATTCGCTGTGGCCGTGGTGCAAATTCAACTAAGTTCATTGTTTCTACTTTCAGCTGAAGAAAACGGTTGAAGTGATCATCTGATCGTAAGTCCTGCACACTTTCAAACACTGCATCAATTAGAGGCTTTGCCATTCGAAAACCAACGTCGCGTTCCTGGAGAATTTTATTAGCAGGTTCGATTAAGCTCAATATTTCGTGAAGTACGTGGAGCATGAATATAAACTTGCCTTCAGTCATTGAACTTGCTAGTCCTGAAGCCGATGCCATATCCTCGCCACTAAAGTTGTGACCAAATCCGCCTTTGATTTTAATTAATGCTTCAAGCAATTCTTTAAAGTTTGTTCGAATAGATCGAATTGCGTTCAAATGACCGGACCACCGTTGTTCAATCAGTTTTGGGATGTTGGTGCCGAGATATTCCTTGCGTACCTTGAATCGTGCGAAAAAATTGTGGATTAACTTTATTTCACCAATGAAAAGCCGGCATGCGTCAATGTTTTTAAGCACATCCGTAACAACCAAGTGCAACCTGTGATTAAAACAGTGCACATACGGGATAGTCCGGTCGTAATGTTTAGCTATTAATTTTTGAACACCACCGAGATGACCGCTCATAACTGCCGCACCATCATAACATTGACTTATTATCTTCGAATCGTCCACTCCATATTCTTTTATTCGTTCGATGATTAGTTTCGATATACCGTCGGCAGAAATGTCATTTGCTTTTTCAATCGAAAGCAAGGTTTCTACAGGTGTTTCATTTTTCAAATAACGAAATGCGATTGAATAAACTTCATTCCCGTTTCTGTCAGTTGTCCCATCGGCCATTAAAGTCAGATACGTCGATTTGTTAATTTCAGATACAATGACCTCTCGTAGACTTATTGCAATGGTGTGAATCAGCTCGTTTTGTATTTGTGGAGACGTATATAGTGCATTAAGGGGCATTATTTGCTGACATTTTCGTAAATGTTCATCCTTTTCCAATGTATACTTAAAGAGATTTTGAAAAATCCCATATTCATCATTGTCTTCTTCATTCCAATTTCCTCTAAGAGGCAGTTCGTTTTTCACCAAAAATAGAATAGTCTCAAGAATCGCTGTGAAATAGTATCGGTGTTTTTCAAGCACAGTTTCGTTTAACAAGGTGGATATTTCTTGATTTTTTCCCATTCGCGACTGAATCTCTTTCCATGAAAGCATAGAATTCATGTGGCTCAGGCTTATTTCATGCTTTTTCAAACCTTTTCCGGTACTCAATGCGGTTTTCCACGAACTGAATCCAGTTGTGATGAATACGTCGCTAATATTGCCAATCCCAAATTGTCGACATGCATAACAATATACTTTATCTTTTTGTTTTGAATATTCAATCCATTCAAACTTTTGCATCCAATTTGGATTAAAAGACCGTCCATCAGACTGTTTAGGAAACGAAAAACATTGCAGATTTTGTACTGATTTTGCCTCACCTTTTTGTGAAATATCTGTCGGAAAACTATAAGGTACAGAATCAGCTGGCGAAGATACTTTAATTTTACAGTTCGAAGTGGATGGTTGTTCATTTTCCACGACGCTTCGGCTCGACGATGACTGTTCGGTTGATTCCCCAGTGGATTGGATTCTTTTTTTTATCATAAAAAAGTCCATTACCTGAACATTAGAATAGATTTATATACATAAACATTACATACTTTTAAATTCAAATTATCAAATTTATTTAAAATTACCATTTGACCTGGTCTCTTTTTTTCCGATTTTTCAATGCGTCGCGACATTTCGAATTAGTTTAACTGTTTCAAATTTGTAATTCATTGCGACTAGAAAATCAAGGCCTACTTGATTATTTTTATAAATGTATGTATTTAAAACAATTCAAATGGTGGAAGAAAAATGCTATTTTAGTTCTTTTTTCACACATATGTAGTTCACTTGCATAAGAGATGCTCTGCAATTTTTGGAGGCGCTGTGTGGAGGCTTAGGGGCGCTGGGCGCCCCTTCGCGCCCCCATGGCTACGGCTATGTTAAGAGGTATCGAAATCCATCCATAAAACTTTCTATAAAACCATCTGAACATACACCCACCGTTCTACACAAATGAATGAATTCCAATGTCATATATCATGCTGCTTCAGATAAAAAGGACTCACAGGAATTGTTTGCCATATAATGGTCTCGAAAATGAGAAAAAAGTCAGTATGTTGAAATTTTCTCAGGCAAACTTGAAGAATCAAAGAACATAAATTGCATAGCGATAGATAAATCACACAATCCTATAAAATTGTACAATGTTCTCGCAATGCTGCCGCCTCCAATGCCGCTCATTCATCGCGAGCGCCACCGCCACCGCCGCCGCCGATCAAATCAATCTAATTGACATCACTCAATGTGATGCGACTTTATTCCATCAATACCATCTTCGAACAAGGACACGAAACACATTCGTCACGCGGCAGCGAGGCAATGATTTCGTGAGTGCGATATGTCGAATTGTTGTCGATTTGATGCTGATGAAGATGACGATAATCATATGGGGAGGTTTTGCTTTTTTTCCTTCCAAAGATGCAAAATGGCACTTCGTTTGATGTACGGTTATAGGTAATGGTATAGCCCCGCGCACTGAATGAATGATGGCTCCCGCACACATTTATTCAACATCAGCACTTCCGACAATATAGCATCGGCATCATCGCATCGGTGGGAGGTTTGGCAAAAAAAAAAATGTAAATAAATGATTTTCAAAGCAACAACAATAACAAAACACTCCTTTTTCGCAAATGATTTTGTGTGTGCCCCAGGTTGATATGTGGAGGCAGTTATTTACCCGTGCGCACCCTTATATCAATACATATTCCAGCTCAGTTCTAGACAGCCGTCAATTCCGCCAACAAATGGCACACACTCGTCGACGACATCAACAACATCGCATCTATTTTCATTTTCATTTTCATCAGGTGGATTGATATTTTCAATTCGATGGGTCGGGTTATACTGAAAATGCTCGATGGAAATTGAAAAGAGTTTTTTTTTTTTAGTCCAGGCCCGGGGAGAGATGTTGTATTAGGGACATGTGCACAACTCGCATGGTATCAGCCAGCGGCAAAGCGAATACATATGTATGTAAATGAAAACACCCCCGTCTTTGCCGGCAGGCATGTGACATACCGAAACCATTATCTGGTTTCTACACTTAGAAAAACATTGTTAATAATTTAAAATCTAATATTTTAAGTTTTTGTTTTGATGCGCATTTCAATGTAATATTGAACTATTTAAAAAGCTAAAGAAGCCTGTAAACCAAAAGTTATATCTAATACCACCTGCGGCTCACAAGATATAAGATAACAGTATAAAATGCCTTGATTTTGTAGCAACAATTAACTTTGAAAGGGGTGAACATCTTCATTTTCTGAATTTGGTAACAATAGCTTGCATAGAGTTTTTTGAAGCCTTTCTTTTGGGTGCTCAAGACCTTTCATTGTTTACTGAAAGCGATACACCTTACATAAGGCTTCCTTATGCAACTAACAGGGACATCCTGTAAAGTATTGATTAAAGAGATTTGACTATGCTTTTCCGTAATTGCAAACAAAGTGCTTGCAGCTTGCGTAACACTTCCTTATGCAAGTATGATTCGAACAAGTAGCATAAGGCCTTATAACTCTTTTTCGCTGAAGTGAAAAAGCTGATTGCATATAACAGCTCATCAAATCGAAATAAAAAAGCTTGCATAAAGCTTCCTTATGGCATTAGATAAAAATATCTTTTAAAGATCTTAATCTAAACAAGTTTAAAGGGGCTTGACTATTCTTGTCTGTAAAAGTAATATAAATTGCTCGCAAAACACTTATTTATGGAAGTTATAACCTCTATATTGACTTGCACAAGTTATAAGCGGGTTGACAATGTTTGCACAGCAAAAAATCAAGCTTGCACAAAATACACAAGCTTGCCTAACAAATCAAAATATGGCTTGCATTAGACTTCCTCGTATTGTATCGTAAATCACGCTTTAAAACATTGATTTAAACAAGTGTTATAGGGTTCGACCGTGTTTAATCGTTACAACGATTTGCTTGCATATTTTTTCCTTTTGCAAATAATATCGTCTTTAATATATAAAAAAAAACTTGTATATAAGACTTTTTTATACAAGTAACGAAAAAAGTCAGTGAAAGCACTGATTTAAGCAAGTTGCAGATATGCTTTTATGGAAATAACATTATGTTTAATGTTGATGCGAACAATTGTTATAAGGGCTTATAAAACTTTCTCGCACAAGCACAAGAAAACAAATTTCAAATAAATTTCAAATAAAAATGACAAAGCTCGCATAAGGCTTCCTTATACAATTTGCAAAAAACATCTTTGACAGCCTTTAATCCAAACAAGTATTACGGACTTTAACTATGCTGGAAAAGCGATACAAATTGCTCGCAAAACACTTCTTCATGAAAGTAGAAAGCCCTGCGTATAATATTGACTTGTACAAGTAACATAAGGCCTGTCGGTGTTTGCATGTACAAGCTTAAAAAACAAGTTTGCATAAATGAAAGCTTGCTCGTCAAACCAAAATAAAAAAAAACTTGCATAAAACTACCATGTGTAAAGCATGCTTTATAACTTTGATTTAAACAAATTTCATAATGTTTGGTAGTGTCTGTAGCTTTGTGATTAGGTGCGTGGGTTCGAATCCTACTCGTGCCTAAAGTTTTTACTTCATCTTTCACGGACACTGCCTCTTGCGAAGAACTGCAAAACTTCCAAGAGTATCATCTGTCATAAAAATGCTTCTCAATTTGCCGTTCGGAATCGCGTTAAATTGTAGGTCCTTCAATTCTTCACACCACCCAGAGTATTGTTGATGAGAGTAAGCCACTTAGGACTTGGCTCTTCAAGAGCTCTATTTATTTTATTTTATAATATTTGCTTGAAAAAGTGAAACACATTAAAGCACATTAAAAACAGATATGACAAAGCTTGCATAAGACTTCTTTATGCAAGTAACGAGAGTCATCCTCTAAAGCATTGATTTATACTAGTTGTTTAAGGTTTGACTATGATTTTGTTAAAAGCGATACAAATTGCTTGCAAAACACTTCCTTCTGGAAGTTATATCCACTATGATATTGATTTAAACAAGTTGCGTACGGTTTGGCTATGCTTGCTCCGCACAGGCGAAAAATCAAGCTTAAGCTTGCATATGCTTGCTAGTCAAATCGAAATAGAAAAGCTTGCATAAGACTTCCTTATAGAAGTAGCGTAAAGCACCCTGTATAATATTGATTTATAAGTTTTATCAGGTTGTCAGTTCGTTAAAACAAAAAAAATGATTGCATAACACTTCTTTATGGAAATCATCATCATCTTTAAAATTGATTTGAACAAGTGTTATAAAGCCTTATAATATTTGCTCGCACAAGCACAAGAAAACACATTACAAATACAAATGACAAAGCTTGCATAAGAGTTCTTTATGTAAGCAAGAAAAAACATGAGCTATGACATTGATTAGAAGAAGAAAACAGTTGATTACATATGACTTCTATGTTCTTATGCAAGTCCTATGAGGGGTTCAATTCAATTCCAATTTGAATAACATTTTGTTTGCATGAAAATATAGTTCCAAAATTTGGGTAAGACGACAGTTAAGGAGATAGAAGTCTAAATGGCTTTTACCCTTCAACAATTCCATGAGTTCGGGTGGGGAATTGTCTGGACCTTCAATGCTATGCTGAGTGTTCGAATTGAAAAACAATGTATGCGTCAAATGATAGTCTTGTAAGCTCTGTCCGTCTTTCTTACAAAAGAAGACTATATTTATATTGTGCCGCTTTTTAGGGAGAAAGGAACACTACTTTACATCAATTAAAGGTCGACCTTTTTTTTTTTGTTACTGAAACGTAAACACCAAACTAGGGCAACTTAAATGATCCAGTTTTGATTTTATATTTATTCCATGTCTTGTTTTTTTTTTCTGGGTGTATAAATACAGCACCGCATCGTATATCTAAATATTTATAGGACCCACCAACCAACCTATATAAATTTAAATTTAAATAAATGCAAATTCGATGAATCTGGTCTCGTCTCGTTGCCAGGGAGTATGGGTTAAAGGGGTGGCGACTGCCGTCAGTTGTCGGTCGTGCTGGGCACTGGCACGGGATAATCGATTTATTGCTCAAAGTTTTTCTCTATCTAGTTAAAGCATCATCGAGGGTTGTTTTAAAGCCAGTCGAGGGTTTAAACTCTTTCAGTTTAAAGTCCTGGCAGAAACACACACATATGTAGGTAAATTTATTAGATGGAGGCCATCCATATAGCCTGTCAAGTGTCCAGAGCCTTTAAAGTGATGTCCAAATTATTTGGGGTTTGCCAAATTTTTTGTCTAAACTTTTTCTATAAGGGTTGTCTCTGTTGTTGGTTTTAGTGTGACGGACGTTTGAATATTGTAACTTTTTTCTATCCAACTAGACTAGTAACAGGGGGCTTCAGACGGCACCACCGCCAAACAACAAAAAGGACTGAGTATGAAGCAATTTGACAAATGGGTGGAAAGAAAAAAGCCAACACATTCCTCATGATTCGTTCGTTAATCAGTTTCTCTCATATTTAAATAATATGAAAAATTTGTCAGCATTGATTAATGATGATTGTGATGGGTTTTGTTGTGTTGTGTTTATGGCAGTGTATGGTTGGGTATGGATTTAATTTATTAGAAGTCGAGACTTTTGGTTATGGGTAAGGGTGACATGATAGAAGGGGACAATATATGCAAAACTCATATTCTAATGTGGTATTATGGACAGCGGCAACGCAGAAGGTGGTTCAATTAATTAATTATATTTAATAAATTGAATTAAAATGGACTTTTCAGTTCGAGAGATGAGGTGTGCTGATGAAAAATTTCGACTCACACTCTTGGCTAAGTTCTTGACAAATTTTATGAGAATTACAAATTACATTAAATTGAATTAATTAATGATAAAAGCATCATAATTAATACGAGTCAGAATTAGGCAAGTTTCTTAAATCTCGATTTTTCTATTTGCTTTAGTAAATTCTATTAGGTATGAAGACAAATGACAACCTGAAGAAAGTTATATAATCCGTACAAAACGAAAGGGGTAGAGAACTAGGAACTCAATCCTCCAGCATCGGTAAAATAAGTGTAAGATCCCATAGATTCAGTTTAGCTAGGGTAGAATCTTATAAGGACATGAAAAAGTTGGGAAATCTAGACAGGCAAATTTACTAAGAAAAGTAATGGTTTTGCGTTCTTTACCTTCTCCTGCAATGTAACAGCCTGTCTATTGGAACGTCTGCAAGTGGACGATTACAACAAGTTCCCTAATGATTGACTTACGCAAGCTATTTTGACAATTTTGGAGGTACAGGATGCGGCACGAAAACTTGCTGATTTGTCTTTCGCCTCAAGCTGGGTGGAGTGGTCGGGTGTGGGTGTGGAGCGTCTCATTTTTTAGGGAATTTCCTAGAGTTTCATTTACGGTGCAGACAGTCGATGTCATGCATTGGAAAAAAGAGCAACGCGCATTGCCTGCGAGGCTTACTTTTGTAACGGTCATTCCATAATTTCCACTCAACGTTCTTTCCGCACTGGCTTTAACATCATTCCCAGAGGTCGCGTTCCTGGCCGACAGTCGATTTTTTCGTTGGTAAAAACATTAAGGAGAGCGGAAACGTGACGAAATCCCGTACAGCACGCCTCCGGAGAGTTAGAACAGAAGAAAACAATGAGAGGGTGAGAGTTTCTGTCTTGCTTTATGTGGCCGGCGTGCTCATCTGATTTGACTCCGTGCGATTTTTTTTTTGTATGAGGTAACCTTAAATCTATCGTTTACACTGATAGGCCTCGAACCCTTAATCATCTGAAGGACAACATTCGTGTTGCAATAGCAAACATACCTACCGATATGCTGGAAAGAGTTTAGCAGAGCTTCAAAAACCAGATATTTCAGTGTATTTAAAACGGAGGCCATCACTTCTTCAATACCATCTTCAAGACCACGTGAGGGAAAATTTATATTGTGTGTGACAAGAATAAAAAAGTTTCGTAACTGTAGGTCCACTACTTTTGGTTTGATTGCCTTTTGAAATCAGCAAGTTTTCGTGCCGCACCCTGTTATTGACAACATAGTGGCTATTTGTTGGCTAAGGAAAAAAAATTATCAAGATGGAAAAGCACGTTGAAGAACTTTGAGCCTTTGACCTCAAATCTAATCATTGAGTCTTACCAATCATCAGAAATGACTTGTGACTTGGAGCACTCTGAATTCTTGGCCATATTTGAAACCAAAGTCATTTGGAGAATCCCAAAGAGGTATATTGAATCTACTGAGAAACAAACAGAAAGCGTTAACTACTCCGGTAGTCGTGGGCCGTTTTCCCTTTAAATTAACGTTCTATGAAAAAGTTCACTCGGACGTATATTGGTTATTTTCCAGAAAATAAAAGAAGGAAACGTTACCGCTCTCTTTTCTGACAATTCTTGCAGCAAAAATTAGGAACAACGAAGCAAGAAAATATGGTGCGGCTAGGGTGCAATTAACAGGATAATATAAAAAAATACAAAAAAAAATCAATTCTTGCTCCACTTACTGCATACTTTTCGGTGCCAGCTGATGAAATGGTCCTGCTAGTGTAATAGACGTTGTATTTTAGGCCTTCAAAGCGATTGAAGAACAAACGTTGCTTTCAAAACGCACCAAAGCGAAGACCATGTTATTACCAAACTAAGCATTATCCATCTACCCCCAGTACCTGCCTCACAAAGGGTGCAATACTAGAATATCTAAATAGTTATCCTTGCCTTAGACAAATTATTCCGGTAAATAATGATAAATAATCTCATTCAAAACGCTGCCTCGGCTGGCCATGCAGTAGCCTACAGCTACAGGATCAATCCAATTTTTCAGCACATTATCGATTGCGTGCATGTGCAGCTGTAATCCACTAATGGCTTCACGAATATTGTCCTTTAAAGCGTAAATTGTCTCTGATTTGTCGGCGTAACACTTATCTTTTAAGGCACCCCTCAAATGATAGTCCAACGGTGTCAAATCGCAGCTCCGAGGTGGCCAAACGACATCAGCACTGCGGCTGATAATGCCATCTTCAAAAACAAGGCGCAAAACATCGAGTGTAGCTTCGGCTGTATGGCACCACAACTCCATCCTGTTGAAACCATATGTTGCCAATATCCTCCTCTTCAATTTTTGTGAACAAAAAATTCGTTCAACATGGCCCGATAACGATCGCCATTGACTCAAACGGCCACTCCTTGCTCATTTTTGAAGAAAAATGGCCCAAATATGCCTTTGGATCAAAATCCGCACCAAACAGTGCTTCGCTTTATGTGTATCGGCTTTTCAATGTATGCGAGTGGGTTTTCTGTGCCCCAAATGCGACAATTTTGATGATTTTTTGGTAAAATCGGCATCTTCTCTCAGTCGATCGCAGGTCCACTTAGCGAAGCAAAAACGCATTGGATGGTCAGTTGGCCTCAACTCCTGAACCTATTGGACTTTGTATGTCGTCATACCAAGATCTTTATGCAAAATTCGGCTCAATGATGTCTCCGAAATGTTCAATTGTTGAGAACGATGGTGATTTGATGTTGATGGCGCTTCGTGGACATTTTCTGCCACAGCAACAATGTTCTCGAGTGTACGCACTGTTTTCGGCTTTCCAAGCTTTGGTTTATCGATGAAGATGCCAGTTTCTTTCACTTTTTCCACAAAATAACGAACATACAGAGCTGACGTTCCTTCTCTTCTACCAAAATCCATACCCAATTTTCGCCCATATTCTGCAACATTACCATGATTTGCAAGAAAGGCTGCTCATTCTTGTCAGGGCTCATGCATTCCATTGTCACAAAAGTTGTTAATCTCTTCCTCTATATTCAAGGGAAATTATAGGCTTTATAAGTCCGGTGACATAGAAAAAATACAAAGTCTTCTTCTTTGTGTCCAATGTTCCATCTGAAGAGTTGACAAACGACATACATAAGGAGGAATGTTTAAAGGACCGCTCCATCGAATGGCCTTGAAGGTTAACCTAGTAAAATTCTGTTTAACGAATTCTAATCTCTCAATATGAATATCGTAAAAAGATGCCCAAACCTGGGAAAGCGTACAAAACAATTATATAGAGGATGAGTGAAATTTGTATCACTTAGAACAACACTTTTTTAAAATCAAATATTGAACTGGCTTATCGACCATGCTGTTAATGTGCTCAGAAAAATCTTAACTATACGTTAATAGAAATTCAAGGTCTTTTACAGTACTTCTTAGACGAGTCAAAATGTGCTGTGTGATTGTATCTTTGAAAAAGAAAAGAAGTTGTGTGACACTTCTATAGAATTCAAGTTTCAGCTTTTTTCACACCGCGAGAAACTGTTTTATGTTGTTCTATAGAAAAATCATATCATTCATTGAAGAAACATTTTAGAACATCTTCATATCTTCCGCAAAGATGAGGGCAGCGTTAATAGCCTATATAAAGAGAAGGGGTCCAAAATAACTACCTTGAGGAACACCGGATTTAACAATAAAAGAATCGGACACATGATGTATGAAGTATGAATTTCAACTATGATATGTGGATACCTGCAATTAATGAAAAAAGGGGGAAAGCCACATGTGTTAAATTTATGCATTAACCACAAAAATATGAATTCAAATAGTACCTTTCCTCTGAACAAGCGGAATTTTTGCAGTAGTTAACTTGACCACACGTTATTTGATCGATGATTATTCATGGTTTTTCTCAATAGTTCAACGTTGCTCCACCTCAAGTGTAGACGTTACATAAGTAACCATGTATATACAATAATTAATTGACTTCGATGAGTTTTTTAGAAGCTCTGGCCGAGTATTCGGTCACGATAGGTTTTTGCAACTTCGCAATACGTGAAAAGTTTTTTCCACCGACATCTCGTTAAGAAGACTTATCATTTCCACTTCCGTGAGGTAATTAGATCCCAGGTAGGCTCTCCTGCTTTCTACCAGCACAGGATATTTTCCTAAAAAGTGAAAAACATCTTCTCTTTCTCTTAGGTTGCATAAACTACATTGTCCAGGACGATCCTCTCTATGCCGAATATAGTTAAGATGCATGAACTCCTCCCGAAGTCTCAGCATCATAGAAATAACTTCAACATTGTTCTCATCTCTAAGGTAATTATTTGGACCAAGGTTATGACTTAGGTGCTTGTAAATTAATCTATGAGTTGAATTTGAAGCTTCTTCTATATAGCGACTACGGAGCTTTTCATCAACCGCCGCAATTAGATTGTACAGTTTAACCTTGCAATCATTGACGTTGCCAAAATCCAGATCTAGTGACATTTCACACAATAAAGCCAGCTGGTACCATTCTGCGTACCAACTGCTTCTTTGATTGATTACATAGAGGGCTGCTTTCTTGGTTAATCTTTCACTATGCATCTGCAAGACTTTGAGAATATAGTCTATATTTAGTTTGAGGGTTTGAATAAAAAGCGGTGATAGTCCAGTTTCCAGCAAAACCATGTAATTTGGTGTGTTGTAGTAGATGAAATATTCTTTTAATAAAGAATCTTATAGTTTCTCCTCGCACAACCTGCGCTGCGTAAAGCATAATAGACTCAGACACTGCTTCAAATACACGAAATTTGCTACTATGTGCTATATTCTTGTTTGCGAAACACTTTGCCCAGGATGTTCCAATTGCACTTTTTGCCTTCACAAGTTTATCCCCAAGATGTCTTTCCATACTAAGATTCTTTGTAAAGCACACTCCTAGATAAGTGAATTCCTTCACCACCTCAATCAAATTCGAATCGTAGCTCCATCTTTCATTTGCGCAATTTCTTCCACCTCCATTCTTGAAAATCATTATTTTGGATTTACTTAGATTGACCTTTAGATTCCACGTTACACAGTACCTATGTAATTGATTTATCATCAGTTGCAGAGATTGGGGTGAATTGGAAAGCATCACAATGACATCGGCATAGAAAAGTGCTTTGATCACTGTCCCTGCGAATTCCACACCTCCGCCAATGTTGTCGGTAAGGTCATCTATAAAGAGCGCAAATAATAGCGGGCTCAACGCACACCCCTGTCGGACGCCTGTTCCAGTCTGAAACCATTCAGAGATTTCCTCTCCATTCCAAACCGCGGCTTTGGTATCGTTATAAATATTTTGGAGGACTTTGCCGAATTTCCTGGACATCCCCAGTCCATAAAGCTTGTATAAGAGCGCATTTCTGTCTACCGCATCGAACGCAGCTTTAAAATCCACGAAGAAACAATAGAGTTTCTTTTGGTTCCGTAGAAAGTTATCGGCAATGCTCTTAAGTACAAATATTTGGTCGACCGTGGAGTAACCAGATCTGAAACCAGCTTGAACCTCCTTCAGTAACCCATTCTGGGCAATCCATAAATTAAGTCGTCGTTGCAGAATTGACGTAAAAATTTTGTAAGAGGCGTTCAAAAAACTTATGCCACGATAGTTCTCTGGGTTTTGAGTACTGCCTTTTTTATGGATAGGAAAGATTAAGGATTCCTTAAACCATTCGGGTATAGATCCACTATCCAAAATATAGTTGAACTCCGAAGTAATCTTATTTATCAGCTCATTGGTGCCGTACTTGTAGAATTCAACTGGGATTCCGTCGGACCCAGCCGCTTTGCCATCGTGTAATTTTTTTAAAGTATTTATAACTTCATCAGTAGTAATGCACGCATCAAGTGTGCTATTTTCAAAGCATGGCTCTGCATATGATATTGTTGCATTGACGGTTAAAGGATTCAACAGTTCTTTAAAATGCGACAACAGAACGTCAGGTGTTAAGTCTCTGTGTATCTTATACTCGTTTCCATTCAATGTTTTCACCAATTTCCAAAAATCCGATGAATTCTTGCATAGCCGTCTAGCCTCCTCATTAAAAAATGCACTTCTTTTAATCCCTGCGTAAGTTTTTTGAATTGTCAGTTTCGTGCTGATTTGACAAAAGCCATTTGACTTTGAACAATACTATTTATGTAGTATCTGAACGAAAAATATTTAAAAAAAACGCACTTTGTTCTGTCAAAGGCATAACTCTTAGTTGGATCGGCCACTTTTTTAAAGTCGATATGTCTTCGCAGAAGACATAGTAGAGGTCCTTCAGTTCAGTAGAACAAACTGATGTTATCAATCCATTCATATCTGCCCTATTCCTTGACCCAACTAGAAAGTACCTCAGTCCCTCTTCAGAAAGTTTAAATACTAATTTGGTCCACGGACTCCTTGAATATTACATTCTATTCTATTAGCAGCCTTATAAATCATTCTTACACGTGGAGACCTATCCTTTGTCTGATTTGCTGTCGATTCACAGCGTTTAATAAATTATTATCTCTTTTGGGTCAAGAGTGTAAGCATTCGAAACCAAAAACAAACATTAAAGTGTGCGACCAAAAACAAAAAAACAACATAAAGGACAAGGATAATAAATTTTTATGAATCACTTGTTACTCGCAGTGTTTGTAAGTGATAAGTACACACAAACAAATGGTGTATCTGTCAAAAGTGCCGCCACAATAATCTACCCACACCACTTTGGAACCAGCTTCATCGGGTGACTCTGCTGCATAGATAAACTCGCCGCCGGATTCTTTGAAGAATTAATTTATGTCAATAGTTATTGAAATAGTTGTCTCAAAATTTAATGACAACATGAAACAAGCCTGAAATTATCATTCCAAATTCGACCTTGAAGTCTATTCAAAGTCGATTAGAACTGATAAGCCATGACATTGACAGCACATGCAACTCCGCTCCTGTTTGTGCTGTTCAAACCACAACAACAACAACTGCCAGTGAATGCAACTCTAAAAACCACGTTCTTATGCAAATGTTGTGATTAATTAACATTGTTTGCTTAGCAAAACAAAAATTTTACTAGAACTAATAGCAGATATTAATTTCTTATCGGATATGGGTCATTGAAGTTCCTCATGCATGTCTCTATTCCGTCGTGATAAGTGCGCTTAATTTTCCACTGCATTAAATGTTTTTTTTTTCGCACCACCCTCATGGTCGCATATTCAATAAAAAATGAGACTGCCTCACAATAATAATAATCTCATCGACTGATAATATGGCAATACAATTATTTAATCGCTGTGATTTATGTGATTTATGAATTCCACAGCATTGGGTTCGCTTAACTGCTATGTTCGACTGGGGATATGTTTATAAAATAATCGACACAACGCGGTGGAGGTGTGTGTGTTGAGTGCTGTATAGTTGAGTTAACCGAGCGTTGCGGTGTGATGACGCGATAGGAGTTGAACAAGACGTGACTTGGATTATTTATGACAATCGAATTGAATCGATGTTAACAGATTTATGGGGATTTTGGGATGAGGATTATTTTTTTTTGTTTTTAATGGATAGCGACTTACCCGTAAGCAGCGAGTGTTGGATCATAGGGATAATATCCGGTTGTCGGCTGGAGTCCAGCCGATGTCCACGCACTCATGTCTGATCCAGGACCGCTCTCCTTCAAGGCATAAGGGTTACTCTGAAAGAAGAAACGAGAAGGAAAACTGTTAAAGACTTGCTTTTAAATGAACATTTTTTATACTTTAAAATTGAAGTTAGAATTTTCGACGTTTTATTTGATCTTTTCTTTCTTTATATTTTTAAGAAAACACGGGAAGTGTTCTAAACACTGAATCTCTTGACGAATTTGCACATACGAATAGGAAATATATTATTGAATCAAGAATTGTGGCCGTGGGTTAAAGTCATAACGCCCCGGATGGTACTCAAAGCAACTGATAGTATATCGGTGAAAATGTGTCCCATCTACCTTCACTTTTTTGTGAGCCAAAATTTCACTTCTGTGTGAATTTATCTGCCACACAGATACAGTTACAAAAGATTATCTTTTTGTGCTATTTATTTAAACAAAGCAGCGCTGCATAAAAGGACAAGAGCTGCTCGTGAGCTCTACGAGCGAAAGAGGAAAGAGGAACGCCAGCTATTGAGGAGAATAAATAGGAAACATGAGAAGCGTCAGACCGAGGATGTTGAGAGAGCCAACAGCAGGAATGAAGTTTGGAGGTTTTATCGGAAGGTACAACAGCTGGCTCAGTGAAAGCGGCAATATTACGGCTAAAATTCAACAAAGCCGCTGGAGTAGATGGTCTAGCTGCCCAGCTGTTCAAAGCAGCAGGCGACGATCTAAATAGGAGCATACGCCAAATTATCTGTAAGATATGGTCAGATGAATGCACACCCGCGATCAATGGAACCTCAGCATTGTTTGCCCATCCTGAAAATGGGAGATCCTCTAAGCTGTGTTAACTACAGAGGAATCAGCAGCTTTCAAGACCCTCTCCGCCGTAATATGTGAACGTCTGAAGCCTTTCGTCAGAGCAGGAAAGTCAACCATCGACCAAAATGTTTCACTTTGCAGCAGTTCCTGGAAAAATCCTATGAACTCCAAATCGATACCCACCGCCTTTTTATCGATTTCAAGGCCGCGTATGACAGCATCTGCAGAGACGAACTGTATAAAGCTATGTCTACTTCAGGCATCCCGCCAAGCTCGTTCGCTTGTGCAAAAATGACGATGGAGACCTCACGCTGTTCCATCAAGGTTGACAACGAACTTACGGCATCTTTCGATGTTAAAAAAGCATTCAGACAAGCCGATGTACTGTCATCCGATTTCTTTTACATCGTGCTTGAGAAGAAAGTGCAGAATTCCACCGTCAACACCAGAAGCACTATCTTCCTTAAATCTGTTCAACTTCTCGCGTACGCCGATAACATTAATATAATGGGAAGAAAACAGCGCAATGTCAAGGGCATCTTTGTGAGAATTGAGACAGAAGCGGCAAAAATGGGTTTAGCGGTAAATGAGGGAAAAACGGAGTATATACTGTCTTCGAGGAAGGACACCCAACACCGACGGCTCGGACAGAACGTCACGACGCATACCACTTCGAGGTAGTAGAGGAGTTTGTCTACCTGGGCGCCGCTATTGACACGGGCAATGACACCAGCGCGCGCCGAGATCAGGCGAAGAATAACTCTTGCTAATCGCTGTTTCTTTGGGCTAAGAAAGCAATTGAGTGGAAAAGCCCTCTCTAGAGCAACTAAGTTATAATTGTACAACACCCTCATCATCCCAGTCCTGCTATATGGTGCAGAAGCAAAAATCGGATGAATGTGCCTTAGTCTGTTTCGACTTTCGAGAGCAAAGTTCTTCGAGTAATCTTTGGCCTCGTGTGCATTGATGGGGAATGGCGAAGAAGATACAACAGCGAACTAAAACGACATGGACCTTGCCAGAAGGGCCATGGTCCAGAGACTCAGATGGCTCGGTCATTAAGAGTGGATGGCACCAATGCTGCGGCCCGGAATGCCTTTGATACTTTTCCCGAGAGGCGTAGAAGTAGAGGAAGACCGCAACTCCGGCAGCCCACACAAGTAGTTGAAGAGGAACTCAATCAACTTGGAGTGTAAAACTTAAGACAGCTAGCTAGGGACCGAGCTGGCTGGCGGAGACTGATTGAGGCTCAAGTTCTCACCAGACTGTAGCGCCATCTTAAGTAAGAAAGTAACTTAAACATACTTTGTCCACCAAAAACTGCATTACTCTAGCGCGATTTTTTACTATTTTCAGAGTCTTTAAAACTGAATTTGCAGATGACTAAGTTTCTTAAAATTGGGAAACATACTTAATTCATAAATTCAGTTGTCAGGACTTTGAAAATAATCAAAAATTCGCGCGAAAACTGAGTTGTGGAATGACTAAATAGGTGGGAAAAAATTTCACCAAATTTCAGGTGGAATTATTGCTCTTCTTAGGTGGGAAACAATTTCACGCGAAAAAAGTGAAATTATTATCGACAAGATGTGATATTACGGCCCATTTGAAGTTATGACCTGTGAAGTTATGCACCCGCACCGTTCAAAACAGTGGAATTAAGCCGTCGAACGAGCTTCAAAGCAGGCGAAGACTGCCTCATCGACGGGAAAGGTACATAATGTCTACCGTTGTCTGGGATTCACAAGGTGTGGTCCGCATTTACTACTGAGACAGAGAACGGTCACCAGGGCTGTACTTCGAGGAATTGTAAGTCCTATTCGGGATGTGGATACTCCAACAAATTGCAAACATTTGCAATTTTCGAACTTGTTACTTATTCAAACCATATTCTCTCGTATTCGACATTTTCATGCCTAAAAAAAATTGACATTAAACATTTTGAAACGTCCCAAATGCCTCTGTAAAATTAAATTTTATGGAAAAATGTATCACTTTAAGGCATATTCACAAAAAAATAACTACCACATGCATATGCGTTGAAAACGCGAAAATGATATCAATGCTTCACAGTTTCATTAAAAATACAAAACAAATATTATTCCAGTTTTTCAGTGGTTAATTAACGATACTGTGGTTAAGAGCAGAGCAACCATATAATTAACTCATTTAATTACAAGCGAATCACTACTCGCTTGTGTTTTTCTCTTCATCTTTATTTATTCTATTTTATGCAAGTAGCAGAAAAAAGTTGAAATAAAAAATCGCATAGCACGCACCTCCCCCATGTAAGCAAATGAAAAAAAAAAAATAATTAAAATGTAAAAATGGTCCAAATAAAAACAAAAATCTCTTTCTTTTTTTTCGACATTGAATGTGCGTAGGTTTGAACAAAAAATACATTGTTAAGTAAGGGACGAGTAAAAAAAACACAATATTTGCACAAATTAAAATATGAAATATCTGTAATAATTATTATGGATCGCTGCAGAAGTGCGTGATGATAACGCTGCAATTGAGTTCGCCTGCGTAGGTATTTATATGCCTAGGTACTTTCATATTTATTGCGCGGACCATCAGCACATCAGCTCGGCATGTCGAAGGCTCATAAGTGGAAAATTCAGTCGCACGCAATGTGAACTCTTCTAATTAAGTTTTCATCAGCAAGTCAAAACAAATTTTTAATGAAAACTGGCAAAGGCAAATAGAGAAATGCTCACAGTTTGGCTTGTACTTGATATTTTTGTGTAGTGATATAAAACGTCTAAAGATATTACATCTAGATACGCATATGTGAACACAAAAAACATAAATGTTGAAAGTTCGACATCAACAACAACTTAACACACACCTGTTTGTGTTTTGTTCCTTTGAGCTGAGCCAAAAAATAAAACGAAATCCAAGAAAGAAGCGCCGCGCCGTCAACAATTTTGCATCACGCTGCTGATTGCTTGGAATTAATTTGGTTTTAATAGTAGACTAATGGAATCATTTAGCATGAAACGCAAACAAAAAAGAAAACAAAATAATAGAAACAAACGTTTGCATCATTTTTGCGTTAATTCGCAATGCAGTTATTGACTTCTGTTGTTTTGACTGAACATTTTCGCTATAAGCAAATAGTTGTTTGTTTCAATTTTTCAATTTGTTTGTGCTAGTTCTTACTATTGAGCAAATATTGTAAATGTGAAAAGGTACAAACATTAATTGTAATTGGTCCCATAATATTCGAGTTCAGTTTTCAACAATGTTCGCTATAAAAATCGGAAGCAACCTGCAAACACTTGATTCTGAGGTCTCCTTCGCAAACAAAAAGCTTTTCGCAGTGAGCTTCAAGCCACACTCAAACCACTAAAGCTGAGTTAGCTTCAAAGGTAGTCCGATATCTATTAGCGTCCTGGATGGTTTAAATTCATAAATCAGTTCAGCAGGTGGCGCTACAGTCGTTACCTAAACTGCAACTACAAGGCTGGATCGTTTTTTTACTGTTTTTTTGCAAACTGATTCATTTGCAAGAACCTTGTTTTGTGTCAGAAGTTCCTGAGTATTATACGGGGAATCGATCACCGAGAAAGAAAACCGGTTGAAGGATATTCGTATACATTTTCTGTTGACACTTTGGGTCGTATATATACTTTGCATCCAAATAAGGCTAATGGTATTCTCTATTAATTAAAATAGAGTGGCGCGATAGCTCTTGAAGAGCCAAGGCCTAAGTGGCTTTACTTTCAATCAACAATTCTCTAGGTGCGTGTGAAGAATTGAGGGGACCTACAATTTTACTCCGATTCCGAACCGGCCAAGTTGAGGAAGCGATTGTTTCATGACAGATGATACTCTTGGAAGTTTTTGTCAATTCTTCGCAAGAGGCAGTGTCCGTGAAAGATGAAATAAAAACTTTAGGCCCGAGTAGGTCGAATCCTACTCGGGCCTAAAGTTTTTATTTCATCTTCACGGACACTGCCTCTTGCGAAGATTGACAAAACTTCCAAGACGTATCTGCTTAGCAGCCAACGCGCCTAACCACTAAGCTACGGACACTACTTCTCTATTACTTAGCAATTGTAAATGTGAGAGTATCTGCAACATATCGTTTATGCCTGTCCAATGTTTGAATCTTCTTGAAGTTGACACTGACTGTGTTGAACGCTTTCTGATGCATTTGTTTCGTCATCGCCATATCAAATACGGATATTTGCGAATCGTAGAGCTCCAGCTCATCTTCGATTCAATAAAGAATAAGAAGTCAGCAGGTGTCGATGGTAATATCCAACATTGTACTGAGACACTTACGCGATTGAGGCAATAGACATCTACAACACTCTGTTCAACAACGCGCTGAATAACGCATATTATCCAGTGCGTTGGAAGACAGCTGTGGTTCATCCTTTCCGAAAAAGTTAAAGGACACTTCCAATCCGTCAAATCTTCGGTCGATAAGTCTTCTTCCAAGTATCAGTAAGGTATTCGAAAAGATCATTAATAGAGCTCTGATTCAGTGGGCTGTGGACAACACAATAATTCCGGACAATCAGTTCGGGTTCAAGGCAGGACATGAAACTATTCATGCCGCGTCTAAGCTCGTTTTGATATCCAATGGAACTAGTCCAAGAAACAATGCACGGGTGCTGTTCTGGTGAATTTGGAGAAGGCCTTGGACACCGTATGGTTAGAAGGTTTGTATCTAAAAACTCACCAGACCTAGGCATCAGTAAACCATTGTGTTGTATATGCATTTGTGATATGCTCAACGGTAGAAAGTTTGTTGTCAAAAGTGGCAATGTAACTTCTACCACCACCTTTGAAATTAAAAACGGTCTTTCAACAGGGAGCGGTGAATTCGCCGATCCTCTTCAGCATTTCACACCCGGCGATCTTATAGGTAGCTTAACTAATGCAATTGCGTATGCCGACGACCTGATTGCGTACGGCTCGAAAGGTTGAGGTTATTAGAATTCTCTTGCAGCGTAACTTCAAGAAGATTCAGCGATACTGCGACGATTGGAAACTGAAAATAAATGTCCAAAATCGGACACAATTTTGTTCCGGACTCCGTTGGCTAAGGCTTCGCGAGATACTGTAAGAATTGGCGCAAGATGGTCATTGTTGATCCTCACGGACAGCAGATTGACGAGCAAAAGTGTAGTGAAGTACCTCGGTATCTGGTTGGACCAGTATCTGTATTTTGACAGGCATATAGATGCTTCTCTGACTAAGGCCAGAGGAACCTTTGCTCTGACGAAACGGCTGTTTTTACAGCAGTCGACCTTGACCCCAGAGTGAAGGTAATTTGCTACATGACCCTCATACGGCCAATAATCGTTTTATGGTTGTCCAGTGTGGTTCAACATTGCCCCTTCACAAATGGAGAAGTTTCGGGTGTTTCGAGAGGCAGTGTCCTTCGGCGCTGTCTCGTTGGAATCGGACACCGGAATCTTCTTATTCTGCATTATTATTCAAACGAGGTTCTATACAATGGGGCCTCGGATCAACAGAATTGACAATTTCGTGATAAAACTTGTTGTCGGGGTTACATTGCGAGGGCTATGACTTTCGACCAATAATTTGATTTTCGGGCCGTTCTATCCGAACGACAAATACTTCGAGAATGAACGCTTGAGCGGCTTTCATTCCACACAGAGACATTCCTCTCTTTTAGACCAGTGCGGCATGATACAGGATAGATTGGCAGTACCGCTTATCTACCACGGCAGGGGTAAGACTGTAGACGGCGACTTCTGTATGAACGAGGCATCCTCGCTCGTGATGGAGCGGAGCTGCTTCGGTTCAGTAGGGCTGTGTCCGAACAGGACCGCATAGATAGGGTGAAGCAGAAGAACCAGTTTTGGTGGCTTCAAACGGCATTTGACAATGGGTAATCCGGGGTTGGGTATTTTTGCCATTGGCCGGCTTACATATTTGTTTTAGTCTTAGGTTTAAGTAGTAGTAGGTTTGGTGGCACATATAAGATATATATAAAAAAAAAAAATCATATAAAAAGAAAACACAAGTGAAAAAAAGTGAAAAAAGTGAAAAAAAAATGAACAATAAACAATACAAGAATTATGCAAAGAAAAAAGATAATTACACAAATCCTCAAAAGAATAGAAGGACATAGTTTTTGCGCTGTGGTTGTTCTAGTTTTAAGTAGTTTGTAGGTAGAATAGGAATTTTAAGTTTTATTTTAAAGGACCTTTGTATGTAATTAAAAATCCCCAAAAAAGACAAGGGCTTTAGTTTTGTTAAAATTTACTAATTAAAAAAAAAAAAAATAAATAAATAATATAATTGAAATACAAACCTAGTTTGTAGACCGAAAAGCATTAATTTTTAAGATTAATGAAATTGCTTAGAGCGCCCGACTAGGGCCAGTAAGTTCTATATAAGTAGAATTAATTAGGCTACTTCTACATTTTTTCTAGCGTGTAAGTAGATTTAAGTTTAAAAGGAATGAAAATAATGATTATGAAAAAAAAAGAAACGGATATTTGCACCATTAGGGTTAGGTAAGGTTGGGTTAAAGTGGCTGTGGACACAGAATCCACACACTTAGGCCAAAGGAAAAGGCCCATTTTGAGAATTTTATAGGCCGAAGAAGATATTTAATATCCTTGCTAGCTAATTCACTGGGGTTATCGTAAAAATATTCACCCATATGAAGTTTGCGTCTTAGGCAAAGAGCAGGGCATGTGCAGAGAAGGTGAGAGATTGTTTCTTCTTCTTCTTACACCATACAACTTCTGCAGAAGTCATTTGATGCTTATTAAGCTATTAGCCTAATAAGCAGATGAGGAAGTGTCTAGCGCCACTGAAGGGTATTGCCCCGCTTATGCAAAGACATGCAGTACGTTGGACTGCGCTGAAGTTTGTCGCAATAAACGACTTTCTCCAGTGAAGTTCACCATACTGCAACCCCTTACATGATGAGTGTTGCCTGTTGGTCGGATGACCAATATTATCGCCAATAGGTAATGCGGAGGTTGGAAAAAGCCCATATTGGGCTTTTAATGGCAGGAGAAAAGAGCTACTGTAGCTTTCCTAACTCTTTCTTGAAAGTAAGTTTTCCAACTTACTTTTTTTTGTCTAATATCAGACCAAAGATATTTGGCTTTATTGTAAAAATTAGCGATGCACCTTTTATTGATGGAAGTTACAATTCCTGGAATTTTGTTATTTCCGTGTAAAAAAGGACGAGGGTTGTTTTTTGAGGATTAATACATATTCAGTTCACAGTGATCAGCCCATCAAGTGAGCATATTAGGTGCGTTTTTAGAGAAGGTCTCTCAAGATATTTGGATGATTTCCCATGACTGCGATAGAAACATTATAGGTAATTCGCAATCACTCTGTGACTTTCCATTTCGAGGGATATTAGCAGTTCGTTAACTACTATGTTCCACAGGAGAGGGGACAGAACAGCACTTTGCGGAGTGCCTCTGCAGACAGACCTTCTTATACAAAATCTCCCATCTTAGAGGTGATGATCTTGCTTTTTAGCATTAGATTTTATCAAGTCAAAGAGGTTTTCATGGCAGAAGTGATAGCAGATATTGTGTCAACGTGGTTGAAAAAGCGCCCTCTATATCCAGGAAGGCAACCATAGTGTATTCCCTCTGCTCTAGGGAGTATTCGATAGTTCTAACTACAGTTTGCAAAACTGTTGTTACTGATTTCCTTTGCAGTAAGTATGCTTAGAAATACATAGATAGTCTCTTATCAATGCTGTCACGTAAGTAAAAATCGATCAATCGTTCCAGAGTTTTAAGAATGAATGATGATAGGTATAATATGTCTGTAGACATGCGGAGCATTTTGCACGCCTTGGGGATGAGAAACTACCTTTACTTCTCTCCATAGCTCAGGTATATGGAGCCAGAACTAGATAACTTGGCACATTGGAACATTAGCTTGCAAAATATTCTTAATTCAATACCTACTGTGTTGCCTTTTGCGTAATATTTGTTGATTGACATTACTGAGGATGCAATAAGCCAAGGCATTTTAAGGCTTGACGATAATAACTGTCCGGACCTGATGGTGTTCCAGCATCTATCTTAAAAAATGTCTCCTCATTTGAGTTATCCACTTTATGTTCTGTTTAACAAGTCATTGAGTAGCTCTATTTTTCCAATCTTTGAAAAGTGCTTTCATAACTCCTATCAGGTGTTTGAAATCGGAGATAACAAAACTACCGTCCCATTGCAAAACTTTCTGTTATTCCTAACTGTTTGAGTCCATTGTAGTTGATGTCTCCTATCTTTTCCACTGTAAATCTATTTTATGTAGTAGTCAACATGGTTTCGTCAAAAATAAGTTTCCACTGTAACTAATTTACTTGACTTCACATCGTTTTGCTTAGATGCTTTTGAAGAGCCGTGAATCAAGTTGATTGTCATCTTCACCTGATTTTAGTAAGGCGTTTGACAAACTGTGCCACAACACCCTTATTAATAAATTATACAAACTAGGTTTCAATACCCAATTTCTTAAATGGATTTCTTCGTACCTTCAAAATAGAAATTATCGTGTAGTTTTTCGTAATGTTTGTTCAAATAACTTTATTGTTAATCTCAGGTATACCCCAAGGTAGCCATTTAGGGCCTGTCTTGTTTATCCTTTTTATTAATGATGTCGTCTCAACTGTTCATAATTCCAATATTCTTATTTTATGCCGATGACATTAAACTTTACAAAAGAATAAGATTCGAAACTGACTGTAATCTTTTGCAAGACGATTAATTAGATTTAGGGATTGGTGCAATAACAACAGACTTTTTCTTAATATTGACAAGTTAAAGTAATGAGCTTTACACGCAAAAAGACGACTATAACACATAACTACACATTTAGCTCGAACCCTTTGAATAGAGTTTCTCTTTTCTCTGACCTAGGATTATTATTTAGACTCTAAACTTACTTTTAATGACCACTTAGACATTATTAATTAAAAAGCTAACAAAACACTCGGTTTATTAAGCGATTTTCGCGTGACTTCAAGATCCATATGTTCTTAAAACTCTCTATATTTCGTTTGTGAGACCAATCCTTGAGTACGGCTGCGTAGTTTGGGCACCTTACTACTCTGTTCATATATATTAGGATTGAAGCAATCCAGCGAAGAGTTTTACACGATTCTGTCTCCGTTTCTACTCCTGGTTTACCGGGATCTGCACTTGTAATGTACTCTCAAAGGCTTTCTTTTGGATAAATCTACTCATCACTCGAAAAATCATCGAAAATTTATCCAATTCTGTTTCATCGCTGTATTATAAATGGTATAAATATCGACTGTTCACTTCTGTTGTCGACTGAATTTTTAACTGCAGCCAATCTAGCATTAGACTTAGGCAACCCTTATGCCCCATGTTTAGCAGGTCAAACTATGGTGCACATAGTCCTTTAAATCAAATGATCTCATATCTATATAATAAATTATACTTTCTTATTACTGCTGTTAATGAACATTTGAAAACTGTAAATTCAAAATTGTGTTTCTTCATAGAACATTAGATTGATATTAATTAGATTTAAGCTTTTTTTATGTAACGTTAGTATTTAACGATTTCCAATAATAAATAAATAAATAAAATTGAGAGAACATCTTGCGCTGTCCGATTTTGAGCAAGTCGGTCCCTAATTTGTACCAATGCACCAATGCAATACGGGATGAAAGTATATTTATAATATTGAGTGGCGCAACAGCTCTTGAAGAGCCAAGGCCTAAGTGGCTTACTCTCATCAACAATTCTCTAGGTGGTGTATGAAGAATTGAGGGGACCCTACAATTTAACGCCGACTTCCCAACGGCAAAGTTGAGAAGCACGTTATTCATGACAGATGATGTACTCTTGCAAGTTTTTGTCAGTTCTTCGCAAGAGGCATGCCCCGTCAAAGATGAAATTAAAAACTGTGTGCGCGAGTAGGATTCGAACCCACGACGTTCTGCTTAGTAGCCAACACACCTAACAACAAAGAGCTACGGACACTACCGATGAAAGTATAGTTACTTTTACACAATTATGCAATTACACTTGAACTCAAAGCCACAACAAAGTCTGTTTGTGGCTTAGATTTGCAGCATATACCATGTTTATCACAACTACTTTCAGTTTGTTTGTGTTGATGATGGGATGAATGAAAATGGAATGACATAGGGTAATACGCCAACCTGTTACAAGATCATTTACCTCTCTTTTCTTCGTAACCCACTTACTATCATTCAAACCAACAACAAATAAGACATTATATTCATACTCTAGAAAAAATGGGCAACAACAACATTTGATGGGTCAGCTTGTAATTTTATATTCTATTTTAAAGGGGGCGTAAATAGTAAATATAATACGAAGAACATCAATGAAAATATTCCTCATTGCAGCTAGTTCTAGCTGTCGACAGAACGCTACAAGTTACAAAACATACAGAAAAATCGTTTAAAATAACCTCCTTCGACCCTACTAAGTTTAAAGGCAAACAG
>CAKKXW010000001.1:85815236-85836208 GCA_920937365.1 Sphaerophoria rueppellii
TTTTCCATATCTCCTTTTTTTATTTTATATTTGTTGTCCTTGTCAATGTTTGTGCCACCAAGCATGCCTACTCTACTTAAACCTAAACCCAAAACCCTTAAACTAAAACAAGTATGTAAGCCGGCCAAGGCTCAAAACCCCACCCTGACTACTCAATGTCAAGTGCTGACTGAAGCCACCAGAACTGGTTCTCCTGCTTCACCCTATCAATTCGGTCCCGTTCGGACACAGCCCTACTGAACCGAAGGAGCTCTGCTCCGTCTTGTGCGAGGACGTCTCGATGGTAAAGGAGCCGCCGATCGACGGTTCTCCGCCTGACGTGGTAGATTAGCGGGATCGCCAATCTGTCCTGTATCAGACCGCATTTATCTAGGTGGAGGAATGCCTCAGGTGGAATGAAGCCGCTCAAGCGTGCACTATCAAAATATTCGTCGTTCGGATAGAACGCCCCATAGATCAAATTATTCGTCGAAGTCATAGCTCTCGCAATGTGACCCCGAACAAGTTTTATCACGAAATTGTCAATTCTGTTGATCCGAGCCTCGTTGTACAGAACCTCGTTAGAAAAGTAATGTACATAAGAAGATTCCGGAGTCCGATGCAAACCGAGACAGCGCCGAAGACACTGCCTCTCGAACACCCGAATCTTCTCCATTTGAGATGGTGCAACGTTGAACCACACTGGACAGCAACAATTGAACCCTGCTTACCATTCACAAGCATTGCCATTGCATCCAGAAAAAGTGACTGTTTGGTGTGCTTTGTGGTCGTATGGTATCATTGGTCCGTATTTCTTCAAAGATGTCAATGAGAAGACGGTTACAGTCAAGTCAGAGCGATAACCGATTCTTATTGGCCGGCGATTAAAGATCATGACTTTGACGGTTTGTGATTAAAAATAAACGGGGCAACCAGCCACACAACGCGACCAATTATGGCCTTTCTGCGCAAGAAGTTTCCTGATTACGGATATTCATATATACGCTCTATGACGAGTAATTCAGATGTTTTTTTCGGACGGAAGTAACGCCTTAACTGAAAATGAAATTGTATTTGATATTACGGCAAACAACAAGGCAATTTACTCGCTACATGATTGATGTACAAGCTTACGTGACTATTGGGACAAAATGGAAACAAACAGAAATAGCTTGAGAACAAACTCTTCTATTCTATTCTGAATCTCTTAAGTTAACCGAATCGCTTAGGCTTCCAGACTACAGTAGTGTCTTCCAAGCGGAGATCATGGCAATGAAATCAGCTCCTAAACATGTAACAATGATGGCGATACCACGGACTGATATCACCTTTAACATTGATAGCCAAGTGGCAATAAAAGCGATTACTGCAACTGAGGTAAAATTAAAGCTTGTTTAATGTTGCCGTGAAGAAATTAAGCTTCTTGGCGTAAAGTATAACATGAGACTCTGCTGTCAGTGCATGGAGACACTTCACACTTTCTATAACACTGGCCCCGCACTTTACCACCAAAGGAAAAAATTGCTCGGCAATTACTTCTCCGTGGACTAAGAAAAATTCTCCAGTGCTCCAGGCACTAAAATTTTGAACTCCGCCAACGGCTCCAAGTGGCTTGATTAACTGAACACATAGGTTTTTATTAGCTACTCAAATACTCACGGCTTAAACAATGGATCGTAGTGTCTGTAGCTTAATTGTTAGGTGCTTTGGTTGCTAAGCAGAACGTCGTGGATTCGAGTTCTGCTCGTGCCCACAGTTTTTATTTCATCTTTCAAGGACACTGCCTCTAGCGAAGAACTGACAAAACTTCCAAGAACATCGTTGGGCATGAAAAAAGTGCTTCTCAGCTTTGGCAATCGGTCCTTTCAGTTCTTCACACGCACCTAGAGAATTGTTGATGCGAGAGTAAGCCACTTTAGACTTTGGCTCTTCAAGAGCTGTCGTGCCACTCTATTTAACAATGGATCTCTACTGATCTAAGTGTGACGGTAACAACATCAACTGTCAGCCCCTTAACCTAACCTAACTCTAAGAAATGCATCAATTGTATGAAACTTCTGAGTAAGAGCGAAATATCACTGACAAAACTTGGAGATTTCTGTATGAGGTCCCGTTATTTACTAGTTCTCTCCATAAATAACATTTTTCTATTAACAAGCCATTTACCAATCAAGACTCAAGCAAACCCCTAAACAAGTCAATCAACTCCAGTCGATGCCCCATTTGTAACCCTATCTCTTACTCTCCAAAATGTTTCTATTTATGTCTCAGCTTTATTTTTATTGTTCATAGATTAATCTTCAAGTTTCGGTATAAAATTTCTATCACCAATTCATTCAGATGTTATAATACACACTTTTATGTTGTACCAACATGTTCCCGAGATTAGTTGCTTATGTTTGTGCGTGCTGCCATCGCATGTAAGGAGATTTCGAATCTTTATGTGTTTTCTGTATTTTTTTTTAGTACAAATTAAAATACAAAAAAAGTAATAGCCACAGATTTAATTGCTTAATATGGAGAGTTGAATTGTGGTGATATTCGTTAGATTCATTAGATTAGCTTTTCTCACTCTCTCTTACTCTCTTTTTTATAACCATCCTCCTTCATACCTAACGACTTTAAAACTTCATCCCGTAGCAAGTGAGATCGTAAAAATAAAAAAAGCGTTAATGCGAAACGTTGACTGTTCCATAGATACGCGTAATAAACACTCATCTACACTCGATACACAATCGTCATCGTTAGCAACATCATCAATGGCACGAAAGGGGTGTGAATATAAAATACTTTTTTTTTATAGACTGGTTAATTGTTTTACGATGATATGGTAATGAAAAGTGAGAATTTGAGTGTGCGTTTGCGTAGGTTCGGTTAAAAACATAAAAATCATGCAAATGAATCGATTAATTGATGGATATAAATATTGATGGCTGGGGATAGGAAGGTGTATTTCATATCACACTTTTGGGGAAATCGGAAATCTGAATTCCTACTGAAACATTCCCTCACAGAAAAGATTTTTCAAAACTCTCCAAAAGGATTTTGAAAGACAAAAAAACAACACCAAAATGCGTCGTCGGCAAAACTTCTTCAAAGAGGAGTTACTTTTGACATCATCAAGGAACCCTCGCACTTCAAAATACTGAACTCGTTCATAAATTCGTCAAAAGTACGTTTGACAAATTTCTACCGACGACCGACGAAGCCGCTGTCCTTTACGGCGAGTTGTGTTCATTTGCCCTAAGGAAGTCATAAATTTACTTCCAAGGAATTGAAGTAGGAAGGTATTGCAAAAAGAGGGGAAAAAAAGGATGACTGATGACCGCGAGCCAGAAATAAAAGAAAAAAACTTTGATGCCTTGTTGGTAGGTTCCAAACTTGCGGGTTTAAAGGAAATTCTTCAGTCTGTCACTCTTTTTGTTCGTTTTTTGAAGTGATTGGATTTGTGTGACCCCAAAGACCCGCTCACTCAAAAATATATAAAAAAAAAAAAAAACGCTTGCTTTACTTAAATACTTTGTCTAAGATGCAAACAACGTATACTGCAGGCGGTATTCAAGTTTTGCGACAAGTAAAACGTGTAACCACCGCCTGCGAAGGAAGAACTTCTGCTTTTGCAGTTTTGCATCACGACCATCACGCCAAACTGTGTCTATGATGCGGTTTCGCAACAACAACGTCAATAATAACAAGAACAATTTCCAATACAATAACGCGAAATAAGCAGACAACAAGAAAAGGAAGAATGTTGGAGAATAAAAATAAACGCGAAAAAAGGACACACCACAGCAACACAGCGACAGCACGGCATAGGACCGTGAAGTTTAAGGGCCAAACAACTACTATGTGGTCGTATTGCTGGTAGCTTGGTTTCGTAGAAGTTTTGCATTCTGCTTCTGTGTCCCCGAGTCGATTTTAAATAGGAACCAGAGCGTGTCCTCGAAGACAAAAAAAAAAAAAAAAAAATTGTTAAGCAAAACAAGAATTTTAAAAGTAGATACCAAAATGCTATGAAAACAAGAATAATGTATATGAGACAAGAAAAGAATGTAGGAATGGCAAGAAAGTGGGGAATTATTTGGCAACATTCATAAGAGCTTTATACCCATTATTTGCAGCACCAAGTTCAAGGTTTCCATTTGCACTTCGAAACATACATACTTACGAAAATATCACGGAATTCGAACTTTAAAATAGCATAAATTAAGGTGCTACTTTTCGTCTACATGCTTGAGAAGGGAAGGTTCCTCCTTTAAAGACAGTCATGTTACATAAAATTGTTACTTACTTACTTACTTAAGGTGGTGCTACAGTCCGTTGTGGACTTGTGCCCCAATCAACAGTCTCCGCCAGCTAGCTCGGTCCTTAGCTAGTCGTCTCCAGTCTTGCACTCCAAGTTGATTGAGGTCCTCTTCCACTTGAGTGCGCCACCTGAGTCGCGGTCTTCCTCTCCTCCTACGTCCCTCGGAAATAGTGTCGAAGGCTTTCCGGGCCGGAGCATTGGTGTCCATTCGATCTAAATGACCGAGCCATCTGCGTCTCTGGACCTTAACCCTTCTGGCTAGGTCCAACCGTCGTTGTACAACCCGTAAAGTTCGCTGTGGTATCTTCTTCGCCATTTCCTTTCAATGCACACGGGGCTAAAGAAGAACTTTCCTCTCGAAACAGCCTAAGGCACTTTCATCCGATTTTGTCAGGGTCCATGCTTCTGCACCATACAGCAGGACTGGGATGATGAGTGTGTTGTACAGTTTTACCTTAGTTGCTCGAGAGAGGGCTTTTCTACTCAATTGCTTTCTTAGCCCAAAGAAAAAACGATTAGCAAGAGTTATTCCTTGTCTGATCTCGGCGCTGGTGTTATTGCCCGTGTTTATAGCGGCGCCTAGGTAGACAAACTCCTCTACTACCTCGAAGTTGTATGTGTCTATTATGACGTTCTGCTCGAGCCGTCGGTGTTGGGTGTCCTTCCTCGAAGACAGCATATACTTTGTTTTTCCTTCATTTACCGCTAAACCCATTTTTGCCGCTTCTGTCTCAATTCTCACAAAGGCGCCATTGGCATCACGCTGTGTTCTTCCCATTATATCATTTTTGGAAGATAGTGCCTCTGGTGTTGACGTAGGATTTTCTGCACTATCTTCTCAAGAACGACGTTAAAGAAATCGCATGACAGTGCATCGCCTTGTCTGAATCCTTTTTTGACGTCGAAAGATTCCGTGAGCTCGTTGCCAACTTTGATGGAGCAGCGTGAGTTCTCCATCGTCATTTTGCACAAACGAACGAGCTTGGCAGGGACGACAAAACCAGACATAGCTTTGTACAGTTCGTATCTGTAGATGCTGTCATACGCGGCCTTAAAATCGATGAAAAGGTGGTGGGTATCGATTTGGAGTTCATAGGTCTTTTCAAGGATCTGCCGCAACGTTAAAATTTTGTCGATGGTTGACTTTCCTGGCCTGGAGCCACATTGATAAGGACCAATCACATTGTTGACGAAAGGCTTCAGACGTTCACATATTACGGCAGAGAGGATCTTGTAGGCGATGTTTAGTAGACTTATTCCTCTATCGTTGGCGCAGTTTAGAGGATCTCCCTTTTTCAGGATCGGGCAAACAAGGCTGAGGTTCCATTCATCGGGCATGCATTCCTCTGACCATATCTTACAGATGATTGGTGCATGCTCCTATCTAGCTCGTCGCCTGCTGCTTTGAACAACTCAGCAGCTAGTCCATCTGCTCCATCGGCTTTGTTGGATTTCAGCCGTGATATTGCGGTTTTCATTTCTTCTGGGTTGGGTTCACGGAATTGTTGGCTATCATCGAGTCCGATGAAAGGCTCCTGTCTGACGGCGGTTTTTTGTTCGTCGTCGCCGCTATACAAAATACAGCAGTGGTCCTTCCAAATCCCCAGCAATAATATTGTTGCTGCTCTCAAATTGTCAAACACGACCTGTCTGGTCGATGGCCTGAAAGTCACAAAAGTAACACTCTCACTCAAGAGTTCAATGGAGACCGAACTTGCTTATTTAAAAAAAGCACGCATACGCCGTACATCAATTTTCTTCAATAATCTAAAATGTATTCCGACGTTCAAATACATATTCTCTGATGGTAAATACTTGTCAACCTATATAGCTAAAGTCAAAATCTGTCAAAAAAAAAGGCAAAACGTGTATTGGTTACACAATTCTTATGCCACAACAAGACTACACGAATAATTCCACGTAGCAAGTTCTTCCCTTAGAAGACAAAAACATGAACACCATTTACCTCTTTAGTTCTCTTTGATTTGATTATGCGACGCGATCATTAAAAACCACTTTTCTATTTCGGTCAATCAATATACCAACAACTCACCACATCATTACCAAAATGCATGCCTAACATTTCATCCGCCATATTGGTCTCCCTATGCATACCTTTCTGCCTAACGATATACCTACTTGCGACATTATTATTATTCAGAAGGTATCCACTTTTTGCCATGTTAAACATGGCACACTGCACACGTCCATGCGATTAGCATTTATTTTTCAATTTGCACAGCAATAAAAATAAATTAATCGAATTATGGTGAAACTCGTATCAAGTCGTATATCACCGCAACGCCATCGCCACCCGCTTTTCATTGAGCAACCGTGAAAAGGCAACTTTTTCCCCTCATTAGCCATCGAAAATGGCTTTTGTTGGTGTTGGAAATTCAATCGGGATTGAGATTGAGACATCTGTGATTCTGTTTTACCACAAACAAATTCGAAAACTTAACAACCCCAATGTAGGTACCTACATCCAATATCCAATCGATAAGCAAAAACTTTTTCTAGTGATGCTCCAACACTCACACGACTACAAATCCCCAAAAATCAACTAGAACTCGCTCTCACGCTGACATAAGCAAAGACAGAAATTATCTGATTTCGCTGTGCGTCTGTGTTTGTGTACGAATGGATTAACTATTTGTCATATTGCAGAAAATCAGCAGAAAACAGTACATAAAAGCACTTAACGGAGCTCACAGCTCACTGATAACTCGCTGGATGAGGCCGTGACTGCGAAAGAGAAGAGAGATAATCAGTCAGTCGCGGCAGAGTACTTCGGTGCACTTCAAATTCAAATGGATCTAAAATAATGGAATCCGCAATTCAATGCGCAACTACAATGGTTATAATGACATTAACACCGAACAATACAAACAAAACGAATAGAACAGGAATAAGTACGTGTACAATGGGTATTTTTCAACTACTACGATTGTACAGAAAATGAACATCCCATTATCAGAAACAGGGGCGGTCGAGGAAGAGCGCAAAGTGAGGTTGTAAACTGGGCGCGAAACAAGGGGGCCCCAAAAAAACAAGAGTTTTTGTTGGGATTGTATAATTTCCTAAGCTTTTTTATGTTTTTTAGTTTACTAACTTAAGGTGGCGCTACAGTCCGTTGTGGACTTAGGCCTCAATCAACAGTCTCCGCCAGTTTAAGTTACTAAAACATCAATGAAACCTTGCACTTAACTTATTCGTCTTCTTTCATGATTGTAAGCATTTGAAGGCCTCTGGGCCCTCTCCCAAGAAAACATCCTTCACAGGCCCCTTTAGTTCTCAATCCTCTACTGTTCTATAACAATAAACAACCCCCACAACAGCCGTTACGTTATGGCAGGCATTCAATTCGACAATAAAAATCCCTCTCGTTATTCACCCCGGAACAATAATAAGCACACAGAGCACAACAGACAACAACAGACAATACGAAAACAAACACAAAATCGACATCAACACAAATATGGATTACATTTTGAGTTGACAATAATTACTGTTTTTATTTGACATTATTGTTGTCAATTTTCTCCGTTTATTCGTTCTTGTGCGGCTGGCGCAATGGCAATCGAATAGTGAGACACACATCATGCCACAACGTATAGACGAATTGTGATGGGAGTGAGTGAGTGAAGTACAGTGGGTTTGGCGTTGTTTGTTTTTTTTCTTTGAGTTTGCTTAATTTGTCTGTCAAACAAAGCAAATCGAACGGTGGGGTTTGCTTTTACAATTCGTTCCACCGCCGCCGACTCCACTAGCAACGCCAACGCCACTGCGACGACCGACGAACTCCATCGAATTGACAAAACATGGTATTTATAGATTTTGACAGTTTACCTAACCATTTTGTAGAATGTCCGATTGGCTTTTTTTCAATGGAGGCCATTGCCGGTGAGTGATTAATGGCGGAAAAGATATTTCGATTTGAATTGAATGTTCCAAGTTGTGAGTTGTGACTTGTGGCGGTGACTCGGGCGCATGCATGGAACAGAACAGTCGCAGTTGGCGTTTGCCAACGAACGTAACCACCACCGTATGTTACTCGTACTCGTTCAAAATGCCAATAGGTACAGAGCATACACAGCACGCAGGTGGGTTCAATCGAAAATGAGTCAATTTTGTTAGTGTCGCTACGGATTTATGGCGCGATGATGATGACGAAGGTTTTTCGATAAATGTCTCATTCTTGTAAGCGTTATTTAAATGTTTGTTTTGAATCGAATTATTAGACATTTTTATTGGATAAGTCGACGGGTCTAGGAAAGTCGATAAGATAAGACAATTATTGGAAATATTGGAATGAAATAGGGGTTCAGGCTTGTGTGTTTGTAGGTATGGGTTGGGTACTCACATACCTTAAAAGTTGATGGTTGATTACGTCGTAGGCCTTCACAGAGCGTATAGGTACCAATGAGTTAATCTTCTTAGTTCAAACGCTTGTTAGAGCTCGCTTACAGTAGATGACGCTTATATGAAAAAATTTCATTTACATGAAGGGTTTTTCAATAGGGAAGCTACAAACGTAGACCAATAGGGACAGCAAACGACGCCATGTTTTTTCCCGCTCTCTTGACATTTCTCTTCAGTAAGGTTTGCGATCAAACAACGAGTCAAAATTATTAAAATTTACTACCGAAATTCGGAGTCAGTGGTCAACACTTTAAGAGCGCTACGTACAATTTATGGTCGTAATAATTATCCTGCCAGATCAACAATTGAGCATCTAGTGGAAAAATTTGAATCCACAGGCTCAGTACAAAATGTTCCCGTGGCAGTGAGACAAAGAAGTGCCCGTAGTGTCGAGAATATTGCTGCCGCTAGCGCATCAATTGCGGAAAACCCAAATCAGTCTCTCACACGTCGTTCTCAAGCGTTGGGCATCTCTATGACGTCGTTGTGGCGAATTTCGCGAAAATATCTTGGCCTACATCCTTACAAGATTAAATTGACGCAAGAACTGAAGCCGCTTGATCACCAGACGCGTCGTATGTTCGTGAATTGGGCTGAGCAACAACTTGAAAATGATCCGGATTTTCATCAAAAAATCATCTTCAGCGCTGAGGCTCATTTCAGGCTGGATGGCTTCGTCAATAAGCAAAATATGCGTTATTGGTCAAGCAGCAAGGGGGGCTTGAAATTGAGGTCTTAAGCACGCTTTCATATTTTTGTGATTTTATTTTGTTTTTTTTTTTTAACCTAATTAATGGCTTTACACATAAGCGGTGTGTACTGTTTTTTAATTAGTAATTTTCCCTACGTTTGCTGTTTTAAAGATCAAGTCTCGGTCTAAAGTCAGGCATTCTAAGTTTAAAATCGATTTTCTTGTTGGGCTTCCCGAATTGTAAATTGGAACCTTCCTGATTACATTTTTTTTCATGGCGACCACTTGGAATCAGGGTGCTGAGAATTAAGTTAAATAACAAAATTCGGTTAAAGATGTGAAGATGTGACTTATGCTATTGAAAACAGAAAAGCTGAGCTTTTTTCCTACCTCGTTATATAACGAAAATTCATAACTGAAGGCCATGTTTAAAACATTTGTAAATTTTGTTTCATTTACCGACGGAACGTAGAGATTTGTGCAGTTTTGGAACCACCAGTCATTATTGTAAGGGGCATTAGTTCTTTTCGGTTTCGAAGGCAAAGCTTAATAAAACACCTACAACGATACATTTTCAATGGAAATTTCATTTCATTGTTATAGTTTGGATTTTTTCAAATGGCCGTCTCGAAAGTTTTCGTAAACATTCAACTAATATTATGACATTTCAGAGAGCAGTGAAGTTTCACACGTATGAAATTCCAGAACTATCAATTTGAAACCACGGAATGGATGACTTGCCATTCCTTCGTTAAGAAGTGTTTATGGCCTTTTGGGCCCGTTTATGTGTAAGCAAAGCTTGTCGTTTATGAGAGCAATCTAAATCATACATTTCTCATAAAAACTCCTGAGAAAAAAACTTGCGCACTGTTTAATTTTCAACTGCGAGCAATTCGCAAGCAGTTACGAAATCCATTATGTGAAAATTTACGACAGTTACTCAATAATGGGCTTGACGTACTTTCTTATACGCCTCACAATCCATTAAGGATCTCAGCCTGAGATATTCCAGCCTTCCATCGTGAACGGTCTCTCGCATGCACTCCCCAGCCGCCGAAACCAAGCGCTCTGGCATGCGCAGTCACTTGGTATTTGCACTGTTGTTGGTTCGGTCTTCCTTGTAGTCTCGAACCTGGGGGCTGGGATCAGAAGACTTTCTTGGCTGGAGCGTTGTCTCTACCAACGAGTTTCGCCTGTTCTTCAATCGCTGCGAAGGCCTCAAGCACAGCTATCTTGGATTGACCGATGATGTCTATATCGTCCGCATAGTCTCGGAGCTGGGTGGATTTGTTAAAGATAGTGTTTTCCGTGCTCACACCTGTCTTGCACTATCGCACACCCGCATTATCTGCTCCAGGACTGTGTTGATGATCTCTTTGTCTAAACCCTAAGCATGTTTGGAACATTTACCCATTTGCACACTGCATTGCGTATTGCTGAGCGTCCTGCGGTGGATATTTGGTCTATCGTTGTTCTGCCTGGCCTTAAACTACCCTTACGTGCCGATTACTTTGTTGCAGAACGATTTGAGACGTACACGTAGGGATATGTCACTATAGTATGGAGCTTATAAGCCATATGACCTGGTGGATGCAGTTCATCAAAACACCACCTCCGCAGCTATGCCATCCTACCCGGCGGACTTGTTATTTTTTAGCTTTTGGATGTCTCTTTCTACCTCTTCTGTGGTGGGGGCTGGGACTGGGTCTTCATTGACTGGTCCTGCTCCTCTATAGTCATTAGCTTGCTCGCTCGCGCATTCTGCAGCTGTTGGAGGTATTGCTTGAAAACATTTACAATTCCCTGTGCTGCGGTGACTAGGTGTCCTTCACTGTTTTGAAGAGCCTGTGTCCCGGTTAAGAAAGCCAGAAGCTAATTGCTTCGACCTCTTAAAGAAACGCCGGGTTTTGTTCTTGGCCCGAGACTTTTCTAGGACTTTGTGCTGAGAAACTGCGGTTGCTCTTTTTGTCCTCCGCTGGGTCTTTTTCTCAGTTCTCCTTTTTGTTCTGTACTTTTCTCTTGCTGTCCTTGTTTTCCGTTGCAGCATCTGCAAACGTGCATTTTCCGTCTCTCATTTCAATAACCCGCACTCATCATCATACCGCAGGTTCTTTTTCGGCGGTGGCTGGTAACCTATGGTGGTCTCGCCTACATTTTTTATTATTTCGCGATATTGGTTCCACAACGTGTTGACATCTGTGGGAGGACGGCAACGAGTCGCCCACTCAGACGTTCACTGTAATCTCTGCCATTGTACGGAAGCAAAGGCAACCGATGTTGAATTTCTTTCTTTGGGCCGCACGTGTCTTTTTGTCGTTTGATGGTCGAGCTCTAAACTTAGCCACTACCAGAAATTGGTCAGAGTCTACATTTGCTCCTCGAAAAGAGGGCATGTTCAAGATGTGAAGTGCTTGCCTTGCGCCGATTAGCACATGGTCTATTTGGTTGTTGGTTCGACCATTCGGAGATTGCTATTTTGCTGTATAGACCTTTCGTCTTGGAAACATAGAGCTACTTATCACCGTATTACGAGATGCAGCAAAGTCGATTAGTCGGAAGCCGTTATCTGTTGTTACTTCGTGGAGGCTGTGTTTTCCAACTAATCCGCCAAAGAAGTCTTTCTTATTGATTTTCGCATTGAAATCTCCGAGTACGATTTTGACGTCGTACTCTGGACAGGCTCGTAGAAATCCTCCTTGCTAGACTCCTCAGCATCGTCGGTAGGTTCTTGTGCACATATTATACTGACATTTTGTAGTGTGGCCTTGATGCGGATTACAGCCAGGCCATCACTAATTGGCTTGAAATCCATGACTTTCGATCTAAGCCGATATCCCACGAGCATGCAAATATGTGTAGTCTAAGATGACAGCTGTAGTAAATGTCGCAATTTTTCCTTTTCCTTGTTCGTATCCATCGTATTTCCTGGATCTGGATCGCAGTAATGTCTTCCTTATTTTACGAGAGGACCAATTCAAGTTTTTGAGATGCACCCGGAGTGTAGAGTGTTCAAACATTCCAGCTACAAACTCTCAATGCATAGTCCGTTGTCGTTGCGGGTCTTGTTATTATAAAGCTATGATTACACGGTCAACGAAATCGGTCAACGCGTTGACTCTCTGACGTAAAATTGACGTCACAATCTGTGCCAAGAGTGGCACGTTGTGAGATCGTCAACGAAAACTGGTGTCATAGCGTTGAGGGGTACGATGACACTCACGTTGACACCCATTTTTGGGTCAACGCATTGACTATTTTCGGTGACCGTGTTATCTCTCTTTCAACGTCATTGGGACGCGTTGACGGAGTTTCAAGACTACGTGTCATCGCAATGACCGTGTCCCAGCGTTGACGCGGCAGAATTAAATACCGTGTCATCGTCTCAGTTTGACAGTGATTTGTATTTTTAAAAAATATCCCCGGGTTTTTTTACATGTCAGTAGCTACTCATTTTTTGATTTAATTCAAAAAATAAAAAAATGAAAAACAAATATGAAATTTTAAGGCTACGGGTAAATTTTGTTTGTTTTTTTTTTTTTTTTTAATAAAGTCCCTTTCAATTGATAAAATTTTTATCAGATTATGATGGAAGAAATAGACGATGCTACTCCAAGATAGGAGTCACTTGACCAAGGCAAAGATAAAAAAAAGGGCAACGCAAAAGAAAAATTGCATACGCCTGGGCCAAACAATCGGAAATATCAGCATTGATTTCATCTGTCCTAAAGCGACCAGCGCTTTGGAGCATGCAGTTAGGCCCAGTGCACATATGCGAATAGAGTGGTGCACACACACTTGCAATATCGCAGCGACATTTCTGCGGTAAATTGTCGCAAAAGTTTCTGCGATATCGCAACGATGTCGCAGCGACTAAAATCGCATTTGTGTCTTGTAGTACATTAATTTCTATTGTGCAGTGCACACATGCGTTTTTTTACCGCAAGTTTTTATCAAATTGAAAAGAAAAATATGGATGATTTTGATACTGGTTTCTTTTTATTTGATTTTGAATTTGATTTTTGGTGAAACTTTAACCGCCAACTCATCAAAAGATCTTACACTCGTTCGAAAATAGTCAACAAAATGTTCAGGATTTGGTCTCGAATTTTGAAACGATGAATAAAATAGTTCTTTTGTTTTGTTTTGCAATAATAAACTCAATATTTATTTTATTTACTCAAAATAACCTTACTTCCCTTAACGGCTACGACTTTTTGTTTTGTGTCAAACCGTGTGATCATCAAAGTTTTGCGAGTCAATGCGTTGACACTGATAAGTAAAAGTCACGTTGACACACCTGTGCGTCAACTTAATTTGGGACAAAATTGACCCAATAGTGTCAATCGTGTGATAGTCAATGCCTTATGCATTGACACTGTACAGTGTACACGTTGACTGTGAGATGACAGAGAAAATATTTATTTTATTGTGACGTCAGAGAGTCAACGCGTTGACCGATTTCGTTGACCGTGTAATCATAGCTTAAGAGGGAGGTCATTTTCCTAGGCTACTACCTCTCTCATAACGATCAAATTTTTTACTGTGCAGGGGTTGTAAGCCCCTAGCACTAACCACCGTTGTTTAAGTGTTTCTGTTTGCCTAGATTTTCACTTTAAGTAAAAATTAATAAGCTAAGATAGTTTCGCAGAGTTCTTTTTTCAATTGCGAATGATTCGCAAGCATTTGCAGAATTAAATTGTCCTATTTTTGAGACCAAAATGTATATTTCATGTTAGAAAAGGTTGTTCTTAGTTCAACGCACATCACATTCTCAACTGCGAGATCATTTGCAAGATCTTGCGAGCTCTTTTCAAAAAAGTTCGCAAATAGACTGCAAAATGTTTAAGTCCTCACAATTTTTTTTGCATTGATTATTTTTTTTGGAATAAGCAGACTACACAACTTTTCACAGAATCTTCTACAGCTCCATTTTTGATTTTTGCGCAAAAGCTCAAATTCATCTTGTCTTGAACCTGATTTTGAACTGGTTTAAGATTTTTTGGGTTTGTTAAAAAATGTTCTAAGGAAGGTCGAGCTGTTAATAACAAAACAAAATGGAGGGCTTGAAAAACATATCTATTTATAACACAAGTTTAAATTTACCTTCGCAAATCTTGCGAAATTACCTACTTCATACATTTGCAGTTGTTTTTTTAGATCTGTATTGCTTCGCACTCAAATATTTCGGTGCTTAAGTGTACCTCAAGGAGTATTTACAGATTTTCATAAATAGAAATTGCTTATTTGCTGTTGCGAAGACTTTTGCGAAATTCCATCTCTTAGTTAATGCAATAAACATTTTCCCTTAAGGCTAATAGTTAAAAGTTGAACACAAACTATGTTCAATTTTTCTTTACTTAAACAGTGTAAAGCGAATGCGAAAAAAGAAACGAAATTATTATTATTCTGCAAAACATAACACTCAACAAAAGGGCCACTTCGTAAACAGTGCCCAAGTGCAATTACGAAACGATAATCTTTGGCCATTATATTAATTACAATCATTTTGTTTTTGCTACTTCGGTTATTATCATAATACGCGCCTGGAACAAGCCTACTCCTTTTTTTTTATCGTCAAGAAAAACATCACCGCAAGAGAGGCCTCTATTACAGTATATAGCATCCCATCCGGGTAATTATTTCATAAGGCCATACAAAAGGGGCATAACATATTTTTGTGCGCCTAATTTCGCCGATAAACTTAACTAAACGAACAAAAGGCAAAAACATCATCCTCTATGGCTACTAAAATCGAAGAGCGGCGGCGCGCGCTGCGGTGGTGGCAGCTCCAGAAGCAGTATAATGCGAAGAAGTCTAGTCCGAGTCGCGATTGGAAATGCTGGTGTTGGGCTCTGCATCAGGCACCGCTGCTTTTGTCGATGATGTTTTTCCACATTATTTTCTGTTTAAGGTAGGTGTATACCCCGGAGCGGTCTATAGAGTTGCAGGAAGGGTATAGATATATTCGCTGCGCCAGAAATTAGCAAACGAATTTAAATACCTCTGTGCCTAATTATGAACGACTGCGACGATGACGCCGCCGCCGCCACTGCCACCGACCGTCGCCACAGCCAAAAAGTGCCATCACGTCCCAAAAGCCCAACATAGCTTAGAACCGATCGATGGCGATGCCAAAAATTATGCTAATTACCGGTTGCTGGAAGTTTTTCCAAAAAATCATAATCACGAGTGAAAATCGCTCTAAAGGATTCCACCGATTATAAATATGCGACGCTACGTGACGGTCGGCGGCGGCGGCAGTGGTGGCGGTTTGGGGGAAGGCTGTAGCGTTATTGTTCCTCTGGCTGTGCCTTCGCTGCTGGTGCAACCAATCATTATGCAGGAGCGTAGTATCTTTCCGGTGAAAGATAAAAAAAAAAAAAAATCACCCAACCCAGAAATTATCATAATTATGATTTCTCGGGAGAGTCGGTATTCCTGTTTCGAGTAGCCCAAAGCTACATCAAGGACTAGCTACAACTTTTGCTAATACTGAATCCTAATGAATTACAAAGCGATAAAATCCGCCGTGGCAAATGTACATAACTGCGAGGTCATAAAATTCCAGTCAACGGAATAATAATGTGACGACGACAAATAAATATTGTTGCCCGCAAACTCTTGTGTCATCGGCTACTGGTTTAGTCGCTGGCTGTGACCAGATTAAAAAAAAAAGTGTCCACGGCTTTTGCCATTTTTGTCGATATCCGACCGACCGTCGGAAGACCAACCGACGACGAGCGACGTTATTGTCTTTTGATATTATGAAACGATGGCGGCAAAGTCTGTGCTCCTTGAACTAAACTCCCATGTTAGTTGTTATCTGCCAAATTGGAGTTGTAAATGTTTATGTGCTGCGATATCACGGAATGTAATGTTAGGAACATGACTATATACACGAGCTACAAGAAGTCCAGCAACTTGACGACAACAGCGACGAAACGACGACGACGTCCACAAACGGACGAAGATGATGATAGTGTTGGCAACCTCCAAAGGCACACAACAGGAGGTGAGTTCGAAAGAACTGGATTGCGTGCTGATAATAACGGGCATTTTCAAGTATTATTATGGCGCACAAAAAGCTAAAATGTTCTTCCGTTGTTGCTGGCTGTTGGTTGCTGAGAAATCTCAATCACCAGCCCATACACCCACTAAATCGAGTTAAGTGGCACCTGCCGAGCGAGCCAGAAGCCGAAGTGATGGTGTAAAGAGGATGTTCCATGGAACGAATCACCCATCATTGAATTGTGAAGTAGGCCTGGTTGGCTGGGGAGCAAGTTAATTTCATAGTATTTAGGGATGATTAGATACGAGGTGTTAAGAAGTACTTTTTCATTGGGTTTTTTGAAGTTTGATTTTATGCTCGGGAATGGGCTATCTTGCGGAATTGCTTGCGATGCGATGATGGGCGCGTTAAAGTGCCTCATAATCGTCAAGTGAATTGCTACTTTCTTGTGTGAAGGGAAAGGGTTATTTTGTGTTCTGTATAGGAATTGAGATATTCTGTTTTTGGAGTTAAAGCGGTAACTGAAATTGAGTTGGGAACGATAATGTTCGAAAACGAAGAAGGGTTGTTTTCTTGAACGGTCCTTAGACTTCATTATCTAAGTTTTTATGACATTAAAGAAGTAATTCAACATTATAAAGGGCAAGAGTTAATAGACCATTTGCTTAAGCGGGTGTAAATTATGAATCATATCTCGTTCGCTAACAATGGTAGGGTGAGGGGAACTTGCCTAAATTTTGATCTACATAATGAACATTATTTTGTATTTAAGCAGCACTTCCAACAGCTGCTGGAATGCGCAAAATGTCGAGCGAGCTTATGACGAAAAAGAAGCAGGACCAGTCAATGAAGACGGAGTCCCTGCACCGAAGAAGTAGAAAGAGCCATCCAAAAGCTTAAAAATAACAAGTCCGCCGTGTCGGATGGCATACCTGCCGAACTCTTTTAATATGGAGGATGGCGCTTTGATGAACCACATCCAAGTTGATTGAGGTCCTCTTCCACTTGAGTGCGCCACCTGAGTCGCGGTCTTCCTCTCCTCCTACGTCCCTCGGGAATAGTGTTGAAGGCTTTCCGGACCGGAGCATCGGTGTCCATTCGCTCTAAATGACCGAGCCATCTGAGTGTCTAGACCTTGACCCTTCTGTCTAGGTTCATGTCGTTGTACAACCCGTAAAGTTCGCTGTTGTATCTTCTTCGCTATTCTCCTTCAATGCACAGGGGAAAAAGATGACCCGAAGAACTTTCCTCTCGAAACAGCCTAAGGCACTTTCATCCGATTTTGTCAGGGTCCATGCTTCTGCACCATACAGCAGGACTGGGATGATGAGTGTGTTGTACAGTTTTACCTTAGTTGCTCGAGAGAGGGCTTTTCCACTCAATTTCTTTCTTATCCCAAAGAAACAGCGATTAGCAAGAGTTATTCTTCGTCTGATCTCAGCGCTGGTGTTATTGCCCGTGTTTATAGCGGAGCCTAGGTAGACAAACTCCTCTACTACCTCGAAGTTGTATGTGTCTATTGTGACGTTCTGCCCAAGCCGTCGGTGTTGGGTGTCCTTCCTCGAAGACAGCATATACTTCGTTTTTCCCTCATTTACCGCTAAACCCATTTTTGTCGCTTCTGTCTCAATTCTCACAAAGGTGCCATTGACATCACGCTGTGTTCTTCCGATTTTTTCAATATCATCGGCGTACGCGAGAAGTTGAACAGATTTTTGGAAGATAGTGCCTCTGGTGTTGACGTTGGAGTTCTGCACTATCTTCTCAAAAACGATGTTAAGGAAATCGCATGACAGTACATCGCCTTGTCTGAATCCTTTTTTGACGTCGAAAGATTCCGTAAGCTCGTTGCCAACCTTGATGGAGCAGCGTGAGTTCTCCATCGTCATTTTGCACAAGCGAACGAACTTGGCAGGGACGCCAAAACTAGACATAGCTTTGTTCAGTTCGTCTCTGTAGATGCTGTCATACGCGGCCTTAAAATCGATGAAAAGGTGGTGGGTATCGATTTGGAGTTCATAGGTCTTTTCCACGATCTGCCATAAAGTGAAAATTTGGTCGATGGTTGACTTTCCTGGCCTGAATCCACATTGATAAGGACCAATCAGATTGTTGACGAAAGGCTTCAGACGTTCACATATTACGGCAGAGAGGATCTTGTAGGCGATGTTTAGTAGACTTATTCCTCTATAGTTGGCGCAGTTTAGAGGTTCTCCCTTTTTCAGGATCGGGCAAACAATGCTGAGGTTCCATTCATCGGGCATGCATTGCTCTGACCATATCTTACAGATGATTTGGTGCATGCTCCTATCTAGCTCGTCGCCTGCTGCTTTGAACAACTCAGCAGCTAGTCCATCTGCTCCAGCGGCTTTGTTGGATTTCAGCCGTGATATTGCGGTTTTCACTTCTTCTAGGTCGGGTTCACGGAATTGTTGGCTATCATCGTGTCCGATGGAAGGCTCCGGTCTGACGGCGGTATTTTGTTCGTCGTCGCCGTTATACAGAAGTGGTTTTTCCAAATCCCTAGCATTGACTGCGATTCTACTATGATGTTCCCTTGTTTAAGGAAGTTCACCTACCTTGGAACAAACATCAATCAATCCCACGGAGATCCGAAGAAGAAATAGCCTTGCTTTGGTTTGGCAAAAAAAAGTGTCCGAGTGCTGGACGATAAGTAAAAATGGGGAATTGTTACTGGGCACTGTCGGAAGACAATGGAGAAGAAGCTTCAACCGAGAACTGTACGAGCTGTATCAAGATGAGGATGAAGTCCAGAAGGCCAAGAAAAGACGACTTCTTTCGCTTGGCCATATCGAGCGAATGGACGACAACGCTCCAGCCAAGAAAGTCTTCTCATACCAGCCCCCAGGTTCGAGACGACAAGGAAGGCCGAACCGACGCTAGAATGCTAGAGCGCCTGGTTTCGGCGACTGGAGAGTGCATGCGAGGGACCATTCCCGACGGAAGGTTGCAGTATCTCAGGCTAAGAACCTTCATGGATTGTGAGTCGGATTAGTAAGTAAGAAATGCACACTATTTAATGTTCAGATTTCATTACAAACGCAATAAAATCTATTTTGCATGGACTAGATAGATCCAGTTTGCTTAACAACGGTGGGATATCGTAATCCTAAATGCCATCAATCAAACAAGATCAAAAATATTCTCCCACACAGTTAAAGCACAAGGTTGGGCAAAATTATGAACTCGCATATCTTTGCATGTCATCTGATTAGGTACGCTTTCACTTTTTGAAGCAACAAAGTGTCTTATGTGCAAAACAAACTTCCCAAATTATACCTAGGTAGGAGTATGAGCGCTGATAATGCCCCGACAACATCATTGTTGCAATCTTCTGTAAGTATCTGAAAATGGGAAAAGGTAGTTACCCAGAAAGCAAAGAATACTCTCATGACTCTCATTAGCGATTAATAAATTCATTTCGATTCATTTTGTTTCCATAAATTTTAAAAAGTGTCAGTCTAGCCGGTGCGGTGGTTCGCAGTGTAGAGTCGCGCAGAAAAGCGTGCATTCTCCTTCGCATCACGTCGCAACTTCGGTCGCACCATCAACCTCCTGATCAAACAAAATTTCACACGCAACAAAAACCATATCCGTTCTTGAGATTCTTTATTGATTTATGAATTTTCAGCATAAATTACCCCGCCAAATCCCATAGCAGGCCCATCCGGCCAAATAATGAAGCAAAGGTCCAAAAGTGACAAAAAGAGTCACCAGAATGTCAAAAATCCATCCCATACTATACTTTCCTGTCTGTCTGTCTGTCTGGAATGATTGGCGATTCGAAATTTGAAAAAAAAAGTGCGGACAAGCTCAATTGCGAATCGATCGCAACCAGCGAGGGGAAAGGATACGACCCTTAACCAACACGATAACTCCAACAACAGAATAATAAAATCCATTTGGTTGGACATAAATCATAAAATTCATAACCGTAAACTGACAGCTCGAGTCCAAACTAAGGAGCGGAATGATGTTCGTTGAATTGCGCTTCTTTGCGAATTTTTTTTCTCTTCATCGCAAGAAAAAAACACAAGACCCATCATAAAGGGAGAAAGAAAGATGATGGGCAAAGTGAGATTGCGGATCAGCCCAGAATAGATAGCTGGTCCCTGCGTCCGGCGGCGGCAACGGCGGCGCTCGATGCGCAATCAACAATATGACGACGGCAATCGGAAGAGATCGGTAGGTAGGTATTCGGAAATTTCATGCTGGATGCTTGACCAGGCACTCAGTCACTCTTGCACCCATCAGTTTGGCTACTGTGTCGGCCAAGTCTATAGGTATGATTGGTTGGCAGGTCTGTCGATTTGCGATTGTGCGATATCTCTTTCCATCAAGATAAGACCCGATTCCGATGTCAATGTTTCATCGCAGGCTTTAGGTTTTTGTGGGGTAGACAATCTGGATTTCGCAGCCAGTTATCGCTGCCATTCGCAAGAACCATCATCAACATCATCGTCGATGAGGCAGTGACTGCGCATGTACTTAAAATGAATTATTAATTAATTAAAGGCGCACTCAGAGCTCACCACAGAGGAGCT
>CAKKXW010000001.1:85845469-85857760 GCA_920937365.1 Sphaerophoria rueppellii
AACATCAAAAAATGTATTATGTATTTCTGTATGTATGTTTGTTCACAGGATTACTAACTCATCATTTTACTTTAAAATGAAAACATATCGATTTTTCGAGGAAAATTCAAGTTGTTTTAATACGACAAGGAATTATTTTAAAAGGAACTATCATGTTATTTTGACATGAGAGTCATGTTGATTCAATTCGAATTCTGATTTTGTTTTAACGTGAATATCATTTTGGTTTAACAGGGATCATCGTGTTATTTCAATTTTAAAATCGATATGATTGAAGAGGATAGCTATGCGTATTATTTTAAAAGGGTAGTCATTTTCATTCAACAGGAATCAACGAGTTGTATCAATACGATAATCTTTTCAAATTAAGCTGATATCACGTTACTTCAAAACGAAAAGAATTTACGCTTGTTTTACAAGAAAATCATTTTAAATCAACACGAAACGCCATTAGAGCAAAATCATAGCAAAAAAATGTTGAATCATTATTATTATTTTTGATTCTACACGACTTTTTTTCTGTGTGTACACTCAGATCTCATTTGGACATGCACTTCAGCACTTTAAACTCAATTTTGCATTAATAAACAATATAACTTACTATTTTAATCACAAAATTAATTTTCTTTGATTAAAGTTGCTACATCTCCCCTCATCTCACACTTTTGACATCAAATTGTGGGATCAGTAATTTACTTCCGAGCAGATTGATCTTCTAAACTAAAACGGTAAACTTTAAAATCCTGAATATTCTGAACAAAAAGGAAACTTAATTTTGAGTTTGACAGTTCTGACTGTGTTCGGATGCAAAAACTGACAACGCCTTTTGTTTTATCAAACATGATTTCTTAAAGACCGTTCTCAAGTGCAATGTAACAATGACCTACCACTACTCATTTACATACAAACTTCATGTTTAAATTACATCACATCATATTTTTAGTCTACATTGTTGCAGCTAGTTATTGTTTACTGCGTTCACTTAAGTGCAATTTGTTGTAAGTAAGGTACTCTCAGAGAATCTTGCATAATGTATGTTATTAACTTAGAAATTAGATTTTAGCATACTAATGAATATCTACGGGTTCTTCTCTTATGTTAAGTTTAGGTTTCCAGTTTGAAATGAAAATAATATGAACTCCAGTTTTGCCGTCGGTAAATTCATTTCCTAAGGTAGCTATAGCTATGTTCTCTCATTATGAAGGTATAGCTGATTTTGAAGATCATTTTGTGCGGATGGTCGTCATTTGGAAAATTTGAACATTTGAAAGTTAGCTATTTTAATTTCTGAATGAATGTTTGAGAGAATAAAGGTAAGTTGGGAAGAAAGTTGGGTCTAGTCATCAAATGGATACCTTCCTTCCAAGCATTTTCTGAATGATTTTTTTCAAAAAGAAAGTGGTACAACTTCACTTTTCAAACTTTTTTCTTATCTGAGAAATAAGCTAAAGCTAGTCAAAAGTGAATTGAAGTTGTTCTAGGTTACAACTCTTAACGCTACCAAGCGCAGCGAACCGAAGTCGGACACAATTCAATTTCTGTTATACTGTTTTCTTGTTTGCTTACAGTGTCGTTTGCAACAGTTTTGAGTCCACTTGCAACTTTTAAAGAACATCTTTTTGAAATAATAAAATATTTGCGACTGACAAAAGTTATCATTTCAATTAAACAATAATGAGGTTTGTAGTGTCCGTAGTTAAGTGGTTAGGTGCGTTAGCTCCTAAAAGCAGAACGTCGTAGGTTCGAGTCCTACTCGCGCCCATAGTTTTTATTTCATCATTCACGGGCACTGCTCTTGCGAAGAACTGACAAAACTTCCAAGAGTATCAATCGGTCATGAAAAAGTGCTTCTCAACTTTGCCATTCGGAATCGGCGTTAAATTGTAAATCCCCTCAATTCTTCACACGCACCCAGAGAATTATTGATGAGAGTAAGCCACTTAATCCTTGGCTCTTCAAGAGTTGTCGCGCCGCTCCTTTTTTTTATTTTTTAATGAGGTTTGATAGAAGAAAATCAAATACGGTGAAGGTGAAGTAAGTCACTTTTGTTGCTTAGGAATTCTAGCAACTGTTATAAATTAACGATGGTCGTGATTGCAAAAACAGAATGTCGCAGTGATGAAATGTGAAACCTTATAATATTGTGAGGACCCCTGGATACAACGAATGGCACTGATGAAAGCGATCTTAAGCTTTCGTTCACAGGATAAAGATTTTATGGCCATGAATTCTGTAGTATGGAATTTTATAACATGGTTTCGAAGATTAGTTGTATATTTCTTTGGGTATTGTAAGGTAAGCGAAAGTTAGAGATCAATCCTAAGTTGTTGTCAGTGTCTACAAATTTCAATACGATACATTCATTAAAATCGAAATGGTGTACAAAAGAAATTTGTATTTTTTGTGATTTAATCAATTTGATTGCCTCTGAAGAAGGTGAATCTTAGGTTTGATACGAACCTACAAAATCAGTCGTAGTTTTCATTCACATTAACTTTGTTGTGCAATTTGTTTTGGGTTGGAACCACTACTGATTTTTATCAACTAACAAATTAGTTTGATAGATTTTACATGACTCTTTCACTTGGTAAAGGAATTGAAATTGTTCTGGGATCATAATAGATTGTAATTTCAGAAATGGGTGTAGTAGTAGTCGATTTCGCTGTTATCTGTTTCGCTATTGCCGTTTTCAAAAACGTCAATATCATTCATATTAAGGCCTGGTACCTATTCAATTAGACGTGCATAAGGGAGTTTAAGTGGCAGTTTCATGGATTGAGTTACAAAGAAGTGTTAAAAGACCTCCCCGTTCATATCATTACCATCAACATAGGTTATGTTGGATCAAGGTTACATTTTTCCCAGACTTTACTTCAACCCTTTCAGTGTTACTAAGGAGTTTTCCTGGATTTTTGATTGTCTCACTCAAATCTATCGTTAAACAAATGCAAAAAGAACTTTTGTTTTGAGTTACTTAACAAGCAACCTCAAAAATAGGAAAGTTCAAAGCAGTTTATCGCACATCGATAAAAGAGTTCCAACATCTAGTAGCAATATTGTGTCCTCAAATGCTGGAAATTTCTAGGTTTAATGTACAATGTTTGTTCTTTGTCCAGCTGAAATATCTGAGCATTTAAATGTCAAAAGTCAAAGTCCTGTTTTTACTTATTTACTTGTATCGATATGATATCAAGTGGTTAGGTGCGTTGGCTGATAAGCAGAACGTCTTCGTGGGTTCGAGTCCTACTCGCGCCCATAGATTTTATTTCATCTTTCACATTCACAGGCATTGCCTTTGCGAAGAACTGACAAAATTCCAAGAGTATCATCTGTCATGAAAAAGTGCCCGTCAATTTTGCCGTTCGGAATCGGCGTTAAATTGTAAGTCCCCTCAATTCTTCACACGCAACTACAGAATTATTGATGAGAGTAAGTCACTTATGCCTTGGCTCTTCAAGAGCTATTGTGCCACTCTATTTTTAATTTTTTAATCATGACATTATTACGTTGAAATCAGCAAATCAGAAATAAATCAAGGAAAGAGGAGTCTTATAACGATCTTAAAACGAAAATACCTTTTTGGCCTAAGGCTTGGCTAAGGAAACTCTTACAACTTTGTTATACCTATACTGGAAGACATTATTATGCTTCAATGTTTATGCATTAAGATGTTTTGGAATTTTTGGATTCATTAAAATGTGATATGATATGAAATTGAATGTTTGTTTTGCAGAGGTTGTCAAATGACAAAAGGAGACTCGCATAAGTTTTTGGAGGGATAAAAGTCTACAGTGATTTGAAAGTCAATATTCTATTGTTAGGTATGTGAGGCATTAATAATATCAAAGCCTTCATTACTTTTTCAACGAAAAGCAAAATGATCCCGTCGGTCGACGTCGACAGTCTGCATATAAGTTTGGTTATGGTAACGATATGAATGCTCCTTTCAATTGGAGTTTTAACCCTAAAAGGGTTAATCTGAAAGTTCAGTAACAAAATTTAATGGCCAGAGGTATAAGGGACTATAACCCCACTCATTTCGAAGTAATTTACTGGGGTAGTTGTTTTCCAATTTTCTATGAGGATTTAACACTTTTGCTATATGTTAAATCTCCCAAGTTTAGACTCAAGTGACTCACAAACTTTCTTTCAGAAAATGTTGGCACAAGTCCTTAAGTGTTGTTAGACATAGTACAGTTAAACCCTATCAAACAATGTAAACAACCATTTGTCAAGTCTGTTCCTCTATCTCAATCGTTTCTAAGAATTACCAACGGTAAAACTCAAACTCCATTAAACCACAAACAAAAAATTAGCTATGCAAAAATTATTCAAATTAAAGTGTTTACCTGACTTGCCGACGGATATCCATATCCGAACTGCGCATATGCTGCCATTTCTATACGCAATTTTGTGTATAAAAAATAATGTTGCTATATTGACACTAGCTTGACGAAGTTTTCTTTTTTGTTTACAAACTAAATTTTATTTAACTAGATTAAGCTCCTTCCTCGTCGTCGTCGTTGTCGTCCTCAATTAGAACTCCCTCACTCTCATGAATGTGTGAACAAAGGTATATCCTTGTGTGTTATAAACAAACATCAGTATTTTTTGTTATTCTTGTCATCAGATTGCAAAATTTTCTCACTTCAACTGGATTAGATTTTTTGAAAAAGGATTCATCACAACACTTTGTTTTTACTTTTTTGACAGTATGCCAAATGCATTTTAAACAACAACGGTCAGTTAGTCTATATGCAAATGTAACCGTCTGCTGTCGAACACATTGAAGTGCAACGAATACGTTGCATTCGCGTTCACCGGTCTGTTTTTGACGATTTATTACTCAAACAAACATCATTTTTGACACTTTTATTTGTCAGTGTTACTGAGATCGTTATTTCTCACTCAAAAGGACACTTTTTTTCTTAGAGAATTTTCATTAGCACAATTGGCACTTCGACACTATTGACTTGTCGACGGCTTAAGGTTTTGTTTATTTTGAACTTTCGTCACTTTTGTTGGTTAGGATTTTCTTGCGAACGCGCTTAGTTCCTTCCTGCCTTAAGGATTTTCTCGGTGAGTGTTTTAAAAAAGAGCACACACGACACAATCAAGGAAGAGAATATTTCCCAAAAAATTTAAAATCCGAAAAAAAGACACTCTCGAGTCGAAGACACACCATACGATGTTTTCTCAATAGTCCTTGCAGTCGGGTTGCTCGTGTCGTTGCGCCACCACACCGTAGGCAGATGCTGATGATTCCAATGAGCGTTCGAAATAATTTGTTTGAAAACAACAACAACCCGAACCCACACTCAAAACACACAACAGTCAAACGAAACGAAAAAAATAAAACGTCTAAATGGGCATCCGAGAGAGAGAATATCCTTTTTGGGTTTTTGATAGGGGGCTTCAAGGAAGTCGTCGTCGCAGAGTTGAACACAACACGGAGTTTATCTTTTTTTTTTGGTTTTTTTTGAAATACGACGAAATTCCAACGGGCAAAGATTCTGCGTGTCAAACGATGCGCACGTAGTCGCGTTCAAGCACTAACTGGTTCGTCAGACGTTGCCAGTGGATGCAGCCCTAAAAGTGTTATTACACTCAAGTCAAGAGCAGGTTTTTTTCCAATAGCTCGGGGATGTGGCCTTGCACACAATTGTAGTCGCTGTTCGATTGGTTGCTGAGGTCATAGAATTGCTCATGAGTGAGGTGCTTGTGAAATGAATGGGCCACGCCCACTTTTTGACGTTTTAAGTACCTCCACCACTACTCGACATAATCGACATACCACCTCCATACCTAGCAATAGTTGTTGTCATTCCGGTTTTGAAGCCGGTCGACCGACGACGACGACGCTACTTGCAACAACCACAGCTACTGTGAGCGACAAAACGAACACGCACGCACCATCAAACTGGTCGTCTTGTGTTTGTGTTTTTTTGTGCCTTTAGAGCCATCATGATGATGTATCGTTCGTTTTCTCTTTTTCTGGCCGGAGGCACTTTGTTGTTCGATAGATGTCGCTGTTGGTTGGAGAGGGCACATGCGCAATGCGCCGATTGGATGGATGTCATCCGACATGGTTGCTGTTGTGTGCTGTTTGTTGTTCGGAATGTGTGGTGAGATGACGTTTGTGTGTTGTTTTGTTGGTGGTGGATATTCGATGGCATGCAACAGCTGACTGATGTTCGGGGGGCTGTGTCTGATGGAGGGTGTGCCATGCACACTGTATCGGTTGCATAGGCCACGCCTTTCAAAATGAGTGACAATCCGAATGTGTGTGTGGTGGGGAAGTTTTTAAAAATGGCTCGGATATTGCACTCCCCCATTTTATATAATGTGTGCGGTAACTCAATAATTGCGCACAGAGAGGATATCAATTTCACAAGAGTTTTCTCTTCGAGGACGTTCGCTAGAGCCAGAGAGGGAGATTAGCTTTTGGAATTCCTTTGGATCCTTAAATTCACTTCGTCGGTCGTCCGAATGGAGAAGCAAATCATCCTTGCGAGTTGCGAGAAGATGCCGTGATGGTCGGCAGGAGCATTTTCCCTTGAACACGAAGAGAGAGCGACGAGCGAGGCAGTTTTTCTGACAGAACAGAACAGAGTAGCGTGTCCTTACGGCTGACAATTGACAAATCCTTGCAATATCCCCGATTTGATGGGGACTTAGGTTTACAGGACAGTCATTGAGAGCGCCAACAGCCGGGTGGCATGCTTCTTGGCCACCGCATCTCATGCCGAAAGCGACGAGAGAGCCGAGAAGAAGGGAGGCATTGATATGGTGTACGATGGCAGAGTTAGTGTTCCACAAAAGGGATAACAAACAGGAACATGGGCCATTCATAAGGATATAACTAGGTTGGCATAAAGGACGAGTGGGTTTTGGTTTTTTTGGGATCGACTACTCGCTTCACTCGGATAAATTGAAATGCAGGGCGAACATCGTGTAGTCCTTTTGTGAATCACAGAGCGATTGTTTATGCGGAAGGGAGAGAGTGTACGTGTATTGAAGGGTTGAAAGGTAGATATAGTCAAAAAGGATGGGTGGCTTTCAAAGCTTGACTACAACGACGACGACTATACTACGACGGGACCGATGGGGTTGAAATTTGGATTACTTTGACTGCTCGCGTTGTGTGTTAGCTGATGGCGGTGACGATATGCTTCTTATTGCATCTATATTTGGTTTTTGGTCTATGTTGTTGGAATTGTGTGTTTTTAGAAAGGTATCGTGTATCGAGTCTTTGTTTTTTTAGTTTTTCTTTTTGCTTGACGTCCCTTTTTTCGTATAATGCAACTTGGCTGCGGAGTTTGTTGTCGTAGTCCCTGGAATAGGCGTACCGCATTCTGTATAGGCAGTGCGGCCATTCCATCAACGAGCTGGTGTAGTGTGCTAACCTAAATACTCATCCATGTTCTTGTTTCTAAAAGATACTCGTCGATAGGAAGGTAGATTGTGGATACTTTGTCCTTTGACTATATTCACTTCAAAAATTGTCGAAGGTTCGATGTTGGACTAAGGTTTTTTTTTGTGTGTGCACTGTGCTGTGAGTTTTTTGTTTTGTGTTTTTTTTTTTTTCAGCTTTGCGTTGTCTTCCTTATATTCGTCCTTTATACGACTATGATGTCGGATTAAAGGAGTTTGACTTTTTTGTTTTCATTTGTGATCTTTTTTTCTATTAAGGATGTTTTTTTTAGTTTTTATTGTATAGGTTCTTGTTTTGCGGTTATCTGTCCGTGTTAATGGCGTCTTCTAACAGGTTTTTTACTGTCCTTTTTTTGTTTTATTGTTTGTGTTTTGTGTTTTGTTATAAAAAGAAAGAGGATTTAATTTATTTTATTGTTGTATTTGAGTATACAGTCGTTTGTTTGACATTTATCATTTTAGATTGTGCATGAATATTGGTTGTTGGATTTTTTATTCGATATGGAAGATATCTACAATAAAAGGAAATGCTAATGAGTTTACAGTTTGTCAAACATGCATGTATTATCCGTTGAGGAATGGGTACAGTTAAATGAATTGTATGATTAGGTGTTATTGCTTCATTGTTGGAAATCAGCTAAAATAGGTAGTATATGAAAATTTTGGTCATATTTCGACGAATATGTTTGACATGCCCCTTTAATTAGCTTTTACACTAAATTTAAGCTCAACCGAAGACTAGGCAATTATGGTACAGATGGCGTCGGTAAAGTGGTATGATAGCGGATTGTTCTTCGGAAAGTGTTGCCGTCTTTATATTGTCATAAATGTCTACGTATTTAAATACATATAACAGGAGTACGGTAATTTTTAGCTTTTGAGCTTATCTCATGATTATTTCCAGGCCATCAAGGCTCAAGATAAAACAATATTTTTATTCATATCCCAAGCCTTCAATATCAAGAAATATTTAATTGCTGCCAGGGACCGGCCCGATGGTAGAAGGAACTAGTTTTTGGTCATTATTCAAAATCTAACGAAACGCAAAATTTGAAATAATGATTGGTAAGCTATTTTCTTAAATTATCGGGTTTTCCGATATAAATTTGGCAACTTTGATTTTAAATTGTGAACGAACCTTTTCACCAATGATCGAACTGTAATTTTCAATGTACCTACTTAATGAACTGAACATTTTCATCATATGGCGTTTTTCTTTTTTAGCTCTAAGCAGGGTGCGGAGTAGAGCCTGAGCTCATCGAGCTCGGTCCGAGCAGGGTAAGCTCAGACCTTTTCGAGTTAATAAAGAAACAAACCTGAGTACGGATCTGTCACATATTAAAAAAATTGACAAGCTGACAAAAATTTGTGTTGGATTGTCATATGCTTTCAGTTTAATTTTTTTTTAATTACACGAAAAATGGAAAAAGCTATAATTTTGAGGGAAGCATTAAATTTATTTTTTGATAACGATGACGAAGATGATGTGGAAGAAAGTTTTTCGAGAAGGATTGCGAAAGATCAAAATTATGCTGTAGAAGTGGTGCCAAGATTTTCAGACAAAACCTTCAAGCAACATTTTCGGGTAGATCCAGATGTCTTCGATATCCTGTGTCGAGAGATTTATTTAATTGAGGAACAGCAATCTGAACCTGACAGGGACGCAACAGCTCTTGTAAAAAAAAAGGATGATAACCCTTTGGTATGTGGGAAATCCAGAATGCATGAGGTAGGAACAAATTATGTTTTAATTTTGCTATAAATACTACCAATTTACCTTGTGATTGTAGATCGATAGCAGACGGATTCGAAGTTTGCATTTCAAATGTACTCAGGATAGTGACCAGCAACTGCGATTGCTCGATAAAATGAAACCGGTCCACTTAACACCTTTTATATAAAAAAAAAAAAAAATGAAAAACAAATATTTATGTTTTCTAAAAATAGTTTTTTATGTACCTTCATTCGGAGAACAACTTTCTTCGCCCGCCATTTCTCATACTCATGATATGAACAAAATAAATGAAGTTGGCCGCGCGTAACTTTTTACTCCATTAATCTTAACCGAGCTCGTAGATCGCGCTCTGACCACGGTCTGATCGAAAAAATAAATAAAAGTTGAGCGCTTAGATATGTCTGAGCTAAATAAGAAAAACGTTTTTTTTTTAAAGCTCCGTACCCTGCTCAGAGCTTAAAAAGAAAAACGCCTATAGTGAAGCACGTGAACGAGCAGCGTATGCAAATTATAAACATTTTCTGCCGATTCGATTGCAAAAATTTGAGCCTTCATATTCGTGTCGTGTCAATGAGACAACACTGGCGTTGATGAATCCGTAGCAAACGATCCAAATCAGTTAATTGAAAGGTTTTCTTAAGAACTGGGCATCGGTCAGAAATAACGGCATATATAAGATCAAGCTGCCAGCAGAGTTGAAGCTAATGGAAAGCGACATATACTTTCTCCGATTAAGCTCTAGAAAAGATACCCCAAATTGATGAATTTCATTTACAACACAAATGTGTTGTGAATTATATTTTTCCAGAAGATTTTTTTTCTTAAATTCATAAACCTATAGGGTTGTTCCTTTCATGGTTTCAAGTTGGCAGCTCGCTTACCAACCGAACAAGGCGTTTTAACTATTAAAATTGACTAGAAAAGTGGTAGTTCAAACGTACCCACTTTGCGCGCATTACGAGATGATTATGTTAGTCATAATCGATCGACTACGCAAGAAATCACTAAAATTTGAAAGAAATTCGAAGTGAGTGGAACCGTTACTAATGTTGCAAGGCTTGTGCATCATCGTAATTTTGTAATGCACTTTCAGTCGAAAAGATTGCTGAGGCAAGCACAAGTGTTGCTGAGGTTCCGAATGTATCTATTTCCCAGCGTTCACAGCAATATACCTACCTATATTGTGTTTTGCATTTGGATTTGCAACGCTATCCTTACAAAGTTCAAATCACGCAACAATTGAAGCCTGCTGACCACAACGCCGCGCCGCCGGCTGCCCCCCTAAGATCCGCTTGAAAAAACAGATAGTAAACCCCGATTTTTTTACATCATTTTCCTAAGTGATGAGGAACATTTCTCACTTGGTGATCAAAGAGGTGCACCATTACATCCGGAAAAAGTGACTGCTTTGTGAGCTCCTTTGTCCGACGGCGGACGGTTACAATCAATTTGGAGCGATATCGTCTAACAATATGTTGTCGGACGAAATGTGGTTCCAACGAGACGAGGCAACAGACCGTAAGAAGTTTCCTGGTCGCGTAATTTCACGTTTCGGCGATGTCAATTTCTCATCAGAAGCATGTGATTTGACACCGTCTTATTTTTTCTGTGAGGCTACGCAAAAGACCTTGTTGACTCGAAAAGTTCACGAACTAGACGCATTAAAAACCAAACATTACTCAGGTTTTGGCGAGTTACCGTGTGTTCGGACACAGCCCTTCTGAACCGAAGCAGCTCCGCTCCATCACGAGCGTGGATGCCTCGTTCATACAGAAGTCGCCGGTCTACAGTTTTACGCCTGCCGTGGTAGATAAGCGGTACTGCCAATCTATCCCGTATCATGCCGCACTGGTCTAAATAGACGAATGCCTCTGGTGGAATGAAGCCGCTCAAGCGTGCATTCTCGAAGTAGTTCTCGTTCGGATAGCACGGCCCAAAAATCAAATTGTTGTTCGAAGTCATAGCTCTCGCAATATGGGCCTTGACAAATTTTATCACAAAATTGCCAATTATGTTGATTCGAGCCCCATTGTATAAAACCTCGTTTGAATAATAATGCAGATAATAAGATTCCGGTGTCCCGATACCAACCGAGCCTCCCGAACACCCGAAACTTCTCCATTTGGGAGGGGCAATGTTGAAACACACTCGACAACTATGAGGGCCATGTAGCAAATTACCTTCACTCTTGGGTCAAGCCGACTGCTGTAAAACAACCGTTTCGTCAGAGCAAAGGCTCCTCTGGCCTTAGTCAGAGCAGCATCTATATGTCTGTCGAAATACAGATACTGGTCCAACCAGATACCGAGGTAATTCAAACTTTACTACAGTTTTACTTTTCAATGCCGTCAACAATGACCATCTTGCACCAATTCATACACGTATCTCGCGAAGCCTCAGCGAGATACGTGCGTTAAAAACTGGGAACTCAGTACTTTTGACTAACCTTGAAAAAGCAAATGCTTTGGCTCATGAATTTTCTGAAAACCATCAAATAGGTAACAACATTTCCAGCAGTAATTCTACTGAAATTGCGGTTGAACACTCAATGGAAATTATGAGATCTCAACAATTTCAACTTGGAAATGATATAATTACATTACAGAATATAAAAACAATACTTACTAGCCTAAAAAATACCAAGAGCCCAGGACTTGATGGTTTGAAAAACATCATATTAAAAAAATTGCCCAGACTAGGTATAAGGTTTTTACAAGGCATTTTTACTGCTTGCCTTAAAATAGCTTAATTCCCAAGCCAATGGAAGATAGCTAAAATAATTCCTTTTCATAAGCCTGGTAAAAATCCTTCTTTAAGTTCTAGTTAAAGACCAATTAGTTTACTTAGTTCTCTGAGAAAATGTCTTGAGAAAATAATAAAAAATAAAATTGAGATACATTTAAACACGCATGATATTCTTCCAGCTGAACAATTCGGTTTTAGAAGTTGTCATAGCACAGTTCATCAAGTTCACCGGATACTTAATAAAATCGATAGAAGGTAACCGAACCCTTAATTCGATAAAATTCCGTTCGTCATTTTTACGGAACATTTTTGGAATATGGATCAGACCCGTTAAAAAAATTATACTACAAAAAGTTTGGTAGTTCAGGACCCGAGAA
>CAKKXW010000001.1:85870273-85883115 GCA_920937365.1 Sphaerophoria rueppellii
GAACCAATATTCAAAAGAAAAGAAAGTTTTTTATTCAAAGAATAAAACTCGTCACAACCTAGTTCTAACAACTAACAAAAATGTTGTAAATTTTGATTTATCAATTTATATTAAATTCTTGTATTGTATTATTTCCTGTACTTTTAATAAGTTTAACTTAATGTACAGCTGTCTTATTTTCAATAAATATCAAATATCAAATATCATCATTTCCCTCTTGCTGCATTCTTTACTTCAGCCCATTCGATTAAGCAAATCCTGTAAACCAACCATAGCTGATGGGCAAAACGATTTTGTCGTACATGTAAAAACAATCAACAATCTTGATCCAACACTGCTCAAAATAAGAAACTTATTTTTTGAAAGAAAAGAAAACTTATAACCAAGACAAGAATAGTCGCCGTTGGACCGGAACTACACGATATTAAGGAGTTTTACGTTTTTTGTGATGGTATCAAAAACAAATCTTGCACATATACTAAGTGTTTGGATATAATTGTGAAATTAAATTGAATACTCCCAAAAAAGCAAGTTAGTATGGACATTTTTAGAGCAATATTTTTTTTAAATTCAGTATGAACAATTTTCATCAGTATCAAATTTGATAAACATAAATTCAAAAACTAATAACGTACAAAATATATACAAGAAAAAAAATGTCAACTCTACTCTGTTTCTTGTGTGATAAAACCTTTATATTAGCAAAGACACTTATTGATCACCTAAAGGTTTATCACGGTGTGCCATCAATTTATCGATTCAAATGTAAACAATATAGATGCAAACAAAACTTTCAAAATTTACATGCATTCAAAAAACATATGGCAAAGCATGAAAATTGAAACAAAAATTAGCAATCTGTTACCACCAACATTAATCCATAATAATCCCAATAATCCCAAAGCTGTCAATTCCGATATCCCATCTTCTGTAACAGATGACTAGTCTTTAGATGGTCTTCTTTCAAATTTTAAAAACATATCACTATCACTTCTTCTTAAATTGCACTCAAATACCGCTTTTTCGTAAGAATATTGTAGAAATACAGCAATTGATAACAGAATCGATAACTTATCCCATTTCAAAAATTATTCAGCAATTACTTTCCAAAAGTTATGAAAGTAGAAAATTAGAAAAGGTCTTAAAAATAATTTCGCAGCCTTTTAGTGAAGTTAATACTGAATATAAATTTTTTAAGGAATTAGGTGCGACAAATATTTTTAAGTATCCTCAAAATTACATTTTGAGCAACGATCTTTCAGAAATAATTATTAACAGTAATCCTACAATAGCATCAAACAACGTCGAAATTTGTCTTTTAGATATACCATTTCAAATAAAGAAGTATTTTCAGAGAAAAAATGTATTGCAATTAACTTTGGCCACTCTCCATGCTCTAGATTGGGACACTCCAAACATTGTAGCTAACCTTATTGTACTAATTGAGGGATTACGTCGGACCGTATCTTAAAATTCCTGCAATTGACCTTTCACTTCTTCGATGCTCTAGCTCTCCGTGCTTCTATTGGGACATATTTCAGCGTAGAGTCTTTCAGCTTCCCGATCTCGACCATTAGCTAAACCGTAGCAGAAGTGCATGTCCGCTTACAATTCTCGAGAGTATGAGCTTGACATTGTTATGTGTTGATGAGTTAATATTTTGATTGGAAATGGTTACTAAATGGTTACTAAATATGCGATGGCTTTTATTTACTTTTAGGTTGATAATTCCTTCCGAAAAAATTCGGTTTAATTATTTTAAGCACCTTCGCCGACAGCCCCCAGGCATAATAATAAAAAATTGCAGGTCAGTTTTCAGACGTTATCAATAAACGAAACGATCAATCCAGGCAAAATCCAATACTTTTCTACTTAATGAGTCCTCATCAGATTCTAATTACAAAACAGATAGTAAAAGAAAGGTTAATGTCTCATAAAATAATTAAACTAAGAGCCCAGGTAGGTAAACATAAAAACATAACCTCTAGTAGAAAAAAAAAAGAACGAACAATTTTTTATTCCCGACAATATCTCACCATGTCTGTACAGGGCTACGGATAATGAGTAAAACTTTTATGTAAAGCCAAATTATAGATATTTATTTGTCGCCTACAAACATTGCCGATTTCTGGTATTTGTTTCGTAAAAGAGCTTTAACGGTGTCCTTTGGGGTTCAAAAAGGTGTAGTTGTTAGATACATAGATAATACGTTCGACGTCAGTTGTAGGGTTACAATATCCATGTAGATCACGGGTTTTGTTGTGAAATCATCGGTCGATTCCTGCTTATTATAGACCAGTTGACAAGGCCGATAACGAGAGAGTATATTTTTCTCAAAGGAATGATTTGCAAACATTTTTGCATGAATAAAATTTGTTTCAAAGAAGGATATACAAAAATTCAAAAAATAATGAGAAAATTAATTTGGACAAAACTCAACAAGTTAAGACTTCTATTTAGAACAACCTTATCTCGATTTATGCCTTTCACGCCGCATCTTACTTTCAGGAAGAATCTAAATGGTTCGCTTAGAAAAACTTAAACACTGTTCCGAAATTTATGAGCATGTAGCGCACAGTTTGCAGGTTTAAGATTGTCTTATAGTTCTTAATATGAACAAAGAATTGTTTAAATGGAGAAACATTTTGTGCACCAAAAGAGTCATTTATTAACCGATCCATTTCTTCGTTATGTACACAATTTCACGTTTTAAGTCTTAAGCCTATTTAAGGCCCACTTTTATTTTCTTTCAAACATGACTTTGAAAAGAAGAATAGGTAGTCATATGAATATTGAATATCCAAGTGTTTTTCCCTGCGTGAAGATTTTTATCAAAGTCACACCTTAACACCAACAAATTATTTGAAATTAATTTAGTAAACGGCCCTGAGCACTTGACGATAAGGTTTTATCTAAAAAAAACCAACATTCCTTGTCAGAAAATATTAATTATCACCAATTCCCAAACAAGCAATAAAAGACTATTTAATAATTTATTATTACTCGCGCCTTCCAATTTAAAGCTGCTATCGATATTTTTTAAATAAATTCAATTTAAATACTTCACACAAATTAGTATAATAATTCGATTCTAATCGCCTCGAAACCCATTGATAACTGCCACTTAAATTAATGACATTTAACTTTATTGTATACCTTTTCCAATGCAACCCACCATCGCTTTCGCTGCCGCTCGGCTAAGCAAACAATTTATCAAACTTCCAAATGATAGAGTTGAAAGCAATCTTAATCGCTGATAAAATCGCACATAGAGAATTTGATACCTCGATTAAATTTATAATGTTCAAGACTTGTTGGACGCTTGTTTGCGCAGCGGACTGTGCTGCTCTGCTCAGGTATACCTAGTCCAATATGTCTGCCTTGCAACAAAAAAAAAAAAAGACACACCACTCTCCAAATCGAATATAATGGAAGCAACACGTCATTATGAGAAGTTATTGTGTTTTCGAGTCATTAATGGACTCATCACGGCTTGAATTTCATTCGGTATCAAGGAACCAACAAAAAAAGAAGAAGCGAGATAAAGAATTTCAAATTGCGTCGGCAGCAACGCTCGGCTCCTTGGGGTTTTTAGGTAGTTTTATTATATGAAGGTTTACATATTTTTGAAATAAGATATACACCGCTGCTGCTACTGGCGCTGCCTCTGTAGACCGCCTTCCAGACAGAATCTATACACAGGCAACAACAACAGTACCAACAGGAGGAAAAAAAATTGAAAAAATTATTAAAACCGATACCAGGATTCATTCATCACAAAATGTCGCATAACATTTCTTGAATGATCTTTCGGAATGCTCCAGACTTTTTTGGTCAGTTAATACTAGGTCGAAATAGTCGGTATTCCTACCTTCAGTTTTTTTTTTTTTTTATCGGCTTAAGGATGTCCATAAAGGTGCGGCTCAGGTCTCCAAGTGTTTATCTATTATTATATCTTAGACTTTTTTTTTGGAACCGAAATAAGGATGATAATTAATTATATCAAAGGCAATAAAAATAGAAGACAGATAAGAGAGAAGAACCGTCTTCTTGTAGCTAAAAATGTAACTGAGGTATGTTAACCTACAATAGAGGAGGTCCAAATTCATGGGACACTTGATTTGTGATATCAGAATTAATAATTTAGACAATTTCGAATGGTTAAAATTCCGTCATTCATTACGTGTCACTGTGAATTGTAAGATTTGTCAGAATTGAAGTGTGGTAATACTGGCTGGACACTCAAAATCATACTGCACTTGGAGTTTCAACAAAGATCTCAACCTACACAAACTTTGATTTGTTCCAGTCTGAAACCAACAAAGGCACAAATTAAATGGTGGTGTGCCACAGGGTTCGATATTCTCACCGAAAGCTTTTTCCCTTTCTAAAACTTCAAATCTCCTCACCTGTTTGTCTGACGTCAGTATCCTCAGCTTTTCGTATTAGTTTTCAGATTCACAATCATACTCTTCGAAAGTGCATCTTTAATATTAATAATAATATTATTTTTGAGATCAACAAATCGCTGGCTGAGAACAATAGGGTTGCATGTCATACAAAATATCAAAAACGACTTTTTACACCAAAATTTTCGTAATTGGACATATTTTTCGATAAAAGAAAAATAAAAAATTTCAAAAAATTATTGGCAAGCCTACAGACAAAAAACACTTTCATTGCATTCGCACTTCTGTTTAATACTATAAGGCTCCATGTTCCACATGCAACCATTTAAATAATTTATGTCGTTTAAAAATCAAATGCACTTAAGTTTCATAGAACTTTTTTGCACACTTTGGTTCGTATGGAACCTTTTCGTATTAAATATCATTGAATAAAATGGAAAAGTCCCATGTTTTTCTTCAATTCTATTTTTGTTTAGATATATATTTGTTAAGATTTAGACTGTTTGAATTAAAAACTTCTTTTAAACGATTTTCTCCGAACATTTTTGCTTCATAAAGAAAATTGCATCGTTAATTATAAATTATTTTCAAATTTAAACATTAATTTATTATAATTATATAAATCTTCGCGGAAATTGCCTGAAAGAATGTCATTACAAGACCTCCCTAGTGTTGAAACCGAAAAAAAAGGAAAACCGTTTGCCCAGTGCAAAATAAAAGCATTCAATGCAATGCAGCTTAATTCAAAAAAATTCACAACGTTAAATTTTAAGAAAATAAATCCACTATTTTATTTATTTAACTTTCAATATTATGAAGTCATTTTTTTATTTTCGTTTGTTTTTTATAAGAATTATAGAAAATAAATGTATATTATCTATATCTATACATATTATAAAAATCTAGCGCCGTTCGTTTGCTTTATATAGGCATAAAAACGGCCAAACAGATATTTCTCAAATTTTCATGGTTAAAACTGCTGTATTCCGTGGTGGTTTCTGTGTAAAAAAATGGAAAAACCTGATGCATTGGTTTAGAATAACTCGGAAAATTCATTTGTTTTCAAAGGCAAAATTGCATGTTATTTTAGGTGCATTGGTTTTGAAATGGAAAAGTGGTAAATTTCAAAATGGGTTTTCGAGACAAGATTTTTGACAGCAATTTTTGACGCTTCAAACGTTTAAAGCTTATCTGAGAAAAAATCTATCCGTTCCTCTCGAAAGAAGACATGGTGGTTCATTTAAGGTGAAAGACATCGATTACTTCATTTCGATCAAAAAGAGTCTCTGTTTAGTCTTTTCTAATGGATGAATGTTTCCTCAACGGCTAAATTATAATAATTTGCATGCAGGAACACAGACTACTTAATCCTGATGGTAAAAAGATAACTTTAAAAAGTAACGTCATCTTCAAAGCTACTCCGAATAGGTGGACAAATTTTTTGGTTTTAACCTTCTAAGCCTCCAAACTCTTACTTGAAAGGACTATAAGCCCAAGTAAGGCGGGGAAAATATACCTACGAGTATTTGAAAAATAGCAGAAGCTAAGGTTGTATGCCGTAATAATATGCTTTGGAGATATTAATTACAAGGAAATTATCATGTCATGATATTGTGAAGCTTAAACAACTCGAAAGAAGAAAATTCCTATTTCACAGTTTTAGTTTTTATACTCTCCCGAAACGGCTTGACCGATTTTGATTAAATTTCGTTTGTATATTCAGTAGATATGAAAATAGTTTTACACACCTAATTGTTGAGGGTGGTTCACCCAAGCATATTTTTCGTATTTTTTGTTATTTTTTTATGGTGTGGAATTTAAAAACACATTTACTCCTAAGTTTTTACCCTACTACCACAGACCCCAACGTACCTAATTTTGAGGGAATGTTGGTAGTGCTGTAGATGGGTTTTAAGTATTTTTTTTACAAGATCGACAAAGCTGTTCATGAGCTATGTCCAGGGTAACGGATAGTGGTTTCGGTGGTAGCGCGGATAGAGGATAGCGGGGAGCAGTGCAGTGTAGCATGTAGCTGGTAGCAGATAACGGGCAGTGGGTAGCAGGCAAAGGGTATCGGGTAGAGTGGTAGCGTTGTAACTGGTAATGGGATAGCGGGTAATAGGGTAGCGGGTAATAGGGTAGCGGGTAGCGGGAAGAAATTGCGAACAGCTGGGTAGCCGGGGAAGACTCCCGGAATAGGAAGTAGTGGGATAATGCGTTAGCGGGTAGTGGGTGTATAGCGGGGTACATAAATACGGGTCAGCTAGTACAACATTATAAATTTTGTGTTTTTAATTTTAAAAGGTTACAGTTATGAGAAAACAGAAAAAACACCTTACCTATATTTATAAATCTTCGAATTTTTTTGTGAAACATTTGCTTTTCATGAAAGGAATTGTTTTCAGATTTTCCATACTTAAATTCATAAAACTAAAGATTAATTAAAATTCAATTCCGTCGAAGTAGGTGCATTGTTCTATCTTCATACAATATAACCTCCTTTTACTATAATCGTTTCAGTGCTATAAGGTTCCATGTTGCATGTTATAATTTTACATTGCTCATAAAACCTTTTAAGCAAATATACCTAATTGAAATTTTTTCCTGTTTTCAACAATTTTTCCGATTCTTCATCACTTTGCATCATTATTTTGTTGATATCATTTGAAACTTTGAAGGTGATTATCTCGGATTAATCTGAAAAAACATACAACCCTATAGTACTCAGCCAGAGAAATGTTTAATACCGTTATCGCTTTACACTCGAACTTAATCACACACAAAACTTATTCTCCAATACTTTTCAACTTGTATTTGGATTAGGAAGTTATTGGTGACTTCGACTGCGGAAAACCGTGGTAGACAATGAATAAATTATTATTATCAAGTAAGAGATGGGCCCAATTTAGCGGTGCAGCGACCATCTCATAGTTATCGTTATTTCATGTTTATTTTCATCAAATATTTTTAGTATAAATAGAGGAAATAATTTAAATAAAAATTAGTTCTGATTGGGAATTCAATCTATAAGGATCTCTTTATATATTTCCCTTTCAGGATTCCTACAGCGGCGTTCGCACCTTATAGAAGAAACCTTTTCTCCACTTTTGACGATGAAAAAGAATCAACTCTGGTACTACAATTTTTTTGGTTTAACTCTTTTTTTCCCTTACAGACATTTTGGTTAAAACCATATGCAAATTATTAAATTGGACTCACAAGTCTGAAAACTTTTCTGATCGCTGTCAATGTCAGCTGTCTTTCAAATGGATTGATAAGTTGCACATTCCATTGATTTCATCCAAATATTACAATCAAATAACATGAAAAGCAAATACATATACTGAGTTTTCGTTTTAGTGATAGGTAAAGAACCTTGAGTTGCCAACACTATTTAAACTGGCGGCCATTTTAACAGCTTTCAAGTGATTTATTTTCAGTTTGGCTTGGCATTATGGCAATTCAAGAATTGAATCCACAGGATAACCTTACAGAGCGTAAGTTTTGGGCGAATGAGCCCAAAACTAAACAAGCGTTGATCCCAAATTTTTGAAGCGAACCTCAATTTTCATCGCATCTTCGATTCAATAAGGAATAAGAAGTCAGCAGGTGTCGATGGTATATCCAACATTGCTCTTACCGATTGAGACAATAGACATCTACGCTACTCTGTTAAACAACGCGCTGAATGATGCAAATTATCCAGGGCGTTGGAAGATATCTGCGGTTCATCCTCTCCCGAAAAGAGGAAAGGACAACTCCAATCCGTTAAATCTTCGTTCGATAAGTCTTCTACCAAGCATCAGCAAGGTATTCGAAAAGATCATCAATAGATCTCTAACTAAGTGGGCTGCGGACAGCAAAATAATTCCGGATAAACAGTTCGGGTTCAAGGCGGGACATGACTCGTGATCTTCTGATCCAAAGGAATAAGTCCAAGTAGCAGGGCACGGGTGCTGTTCTGGTTGATTTAGAAAAAGCCGTCGACATTGTATGGTAACACTCACCAGACTAGGCATCAGTAAACCTTTGTTGTATATGCTTTATGATATGTTAAACGGTAGAAAGTGTTATCAAAAGTGACAATGTAACTTCTACCACAAAATTCGAAAATAAAAATAGTCTGTAACAGGGTGTAGTCAATTCGCCGATCCTCTTCAGAATTTACACCAGCGATCTGATAGGTATAGCCTTATCCAGGCAATTGCGTACAGAATTTGGTGGAGCTATGTCACTCGAACGAAGTTCTCTCGCTAGGGCGTTGGTGAAACGACGCCAGCGCATCTTACCGTAGTTGTAAGAATGCGTTGGAACGTATTTATCCAACTCCATGCGCTCGTTCGGAATCTGAATTACAGCTAGCGAGTCCGCACTCGACTGTCGGTAAGCAGTTTCGAGCGTGATTCCCAATATTGTCCGTTATTATCAGTGTGGTATCGTACAGTCATACAGCAAAGGAACCGCTCCTTGTTAACGATGGAATTTCCGTAGCCAGCAGGTCGACACCATACTCAACACAGCAATAAGAGTCATCAAATTTAAAAGATGGTTACCTCTTAGATTATTATTTTGATTTTCAGAATATTCATGTCTTGCTTTCAAATCTCCGGCCATAACGAAGTTGTTTTCTTCCAAGCTCAGTTTTAGTACTCAGAATTTCGAGCTCTGAAATAAAGATAGCAGCCTGTGGAGCTTTAGCCGCATAAGCCGCAATCATATACATCCGCTTCTCTTGAGTGAGAGAGATGCATACCACGCAGACTTCTAGCGTCTGAGCTTTCACAAATCATAAATGTATATGAGTTTATAATTATTGCCTTACGTATGAAGATTGCGACACCGTCTCTTTGAGTAGAGCCGGTTCGATCCTTTCTTACGATATTGTAATTGTTATTAGTCAGATTATGTTTCTGATTCAGCTTGGTTTCGCTAGCCATGGACACATCGGGATTATCGCCTTTCAACAACTGAAACAAATTTGCTCGGCGCGTCTCCGGAAGCGCTCCCTTAACCATGACGTTGCGCTTGGCCAGTGATTAAAAAGTGAAAACGATCCACTCTTGAGGCTTCTCTCAGATCTGACTTTGCAGTCCTGCTAGTTGGCCTTAAATAGCAACCAACAAGGCCATCACAATGTCTGGTTGCACCATCGCCTCCTTAGGCACTGGGTAACCTTTGATGGGGCCCGTATTCCTCATTTCTTTTGCAGAGTTGGCGTTGGGAAGATAGGATCTCACGAACGAATTTTTAGTCGGAGCTTGTCGTACTGGTCGACCTTCTACGGCCTTCTGACTGGCCTGTTTTTCTTTGATTTGTTGGACCTTAGGGCAGCCTCTATAATCTGCAGGCTGTCCCTCGTTCCCACTTGAGGTGGGTTAGGTCTTCAACCCGCTCCGTTTTTAACTTGTATTCCCCTCTTATGTGGGTTCCTGCGCACTTGACGCAGCGCATCTGCATTTCACAGTTGGCTGCGGCATTGCCGAATCTCTGGCAGTGCATGCATTTTAGCATGTCGTCTTGCCTCATTAGTTTTTCCTATCTTATAACTGGGAAGTCAAGGACTGAAATACTCCCTAAACTGTATAATTTACTTTGGGGCGATAACGTAAGCAGGAACATTGGAAGTTTGTAACCCTCACGTCTGGACTTGACCGTGGAAACGGCTTGACCCCGATAAACTCGAGATCGTTACTCGCTTTTTGACGCAGCTCATCTAAGCGCGCCTCAGGTTACGTGCAGAAACTGATGTCCTTTAAAAGGAACGTTTTAGATTTTTCGCTTCGAGGCGTGAATCTAAAGAACTCAGCTGTGGCCTCAAGCACTCTTTTACCATATTATATTCGGGCAATGTGAAGCATTATTCGGATTCCGTATGGTAGTAGTATCACGTTGAACAAAATCTTCTGTTGGAACTTTATTTACGAATTCGTTATCTTGGCATAAAGTTTTACTTCGTTAGCAAGCAAAAATTATCCTTTTCAAAATGCAGTTCTATTGTTCAAGCCTTTTTAGCAGGAGCAGAGTGTGTACGGAGTTATGGAAGCACAGACAAAAATTTACATTCAAGACGTACAAACGAGAAGTACATATGTCGAGGACATTTCATTCGAAATTCTGCACCATCGTTCTGATATCAATTATTATTTGTTGCAATTCAGTAAAACTAGTTCGTGGCTAATGTTAAAAAACGTCATGTAAACCACTATAATGACGAATGAAGTATTCATTTTTATTCGACTTTACCAAACGCCTTTTTATCACAAGCTGTCAGTAAAAAAAAAAAGTTTCCGTCTCAATATATTAGTTAAGTCCTCATCTTCAAATTGTCACACTGGTGACACATTTTTTCTTTCTTAACTGGCACCATACATGCCTTAACAACATCATCAGAAGTAGCGCAACAGTTATGTACAAGAAAAAATACCCGACGGAAGCTATGTCCTTCTTTTCAATGTTCAACTGAGTCATTTAAATTGCAAATGACTTTAAACACGTCATGTTATGTTTCTATTGTTTAGATACACAAATTAATGCAAGTTTAATGCATGCAAAAATATTTCTTAGTAGTGTGTCATTCGTAGGTTGGGCCGAGCATGTGTCGCGGCAAGTTAATAAACAAAGAAAAACCAATAAATTAGTTATTGTGTTACAGAAATGATAATTTTAAAAGATCAGTTTTATTTTTATTGTCCACAAAGCCAAGAAGCCAAGTTTTTTCTATAAAAACTAAATAAAAGTCTCCGAACAATGTCAGCGACTAATATGCATATTTCTGTTAAAATGCCAAACATAACTAGTGGTTTAACATCTTAGTGAGTGTGGGATTTATAAATCATTCAACATCAAGTTTTCGACATATTTATGCTTGATTCTGCAAGCTGTCAATTCTGACTGAATTTATTGATGTCAATTTTTAATATATCACACGTGCTTTGCTTAGAAAGCACAAAATTAAGCAAAACAAAATGTCTGAAGCTGGCTTATAGAGAAAAAAAAGCTGTTAAGGTAAGGTAAGGTAGACTGGTACTTGTTTCTTATTAGGGAAAAATATTCGTTTACATGGTTCGTCAAAATTTATTTGCCTACTTTTGGGGCATTTAATTATTCCAAATTAAAACTTTCGATATTCAGAACAGCTATAAAAACCAACGTTTTTCGGTGTAGGAATTATCTAATAACAATAGAGGAGATGGTTAAACTGTCTCTAGTTGATATTTATTGTCATCTAAAAGAAAATAGTCGGAGACATAAAATTGGAATACGATTGGGTTGGGTATCGTTGGTTCAGTTTTCTTGGAACCATAACAATTAATTAAATAAGAATTTTAACATACCTATCGTGTAAAAAAAATTTAAAATTTAAGTTCTAAGCTCTGTTAACCTAGGTTTTTGCATGCGAGACGTAATTCAAATTATTCATGAATGCTGTTCGAAAGTCACTTACTTACTTAAGGTGGCACTACAGTCCGTGGTGGACTTGGGCCTCAACCAACAAACCTCTCCAGCCAGCTCGGTCCCTAGCAAGCTGTCTCCAGTTTCGCACGCCAAGTTTGTTAAGGTCGTCTTCAACTTGCGCGAGCCACCTGAGCCTTGGTCTTCCTCTACTGCGCCTTCCCTCTGGCGTGGATTCGAAGACTTTATAGTTCGGAGTATTGGTATCCATCCTCTCCACGTGCATAGTTCGTCGTTAAATCTTCTCCTCCATTCACCGATTATGCAGACAGGACCATAGATCTTCCGTAGACTTTTTCTCTCGAACCGGCCTAGGGCGCTCTCATCCGTTTTTGACAGGGTCCATGCTTCTGCAACATAGAGCTGGACGGCGATGATGAGGGTCTTATAGAGGGTCACCTTAGTTGTTCGGGAGATGGCTTTACTACTTATTGCTTTCTTAGCCCGAAGAAACAGCGATTAGCAAGAGTTATTCTTCGTCTGATCTCGGCGCTGATATTGTTGTCCGTGTTGATAGCGAAGCCAAGGAATACAAAGTCCCTAACTACCTCGAAATGATATGCGTCTATCGTGGCGTTTTGTATAAGACGTCGATGTGGGGTATCCTTTCCCGATGATAGCATATAAAGGGTTTTTCAATAGGGACGCTACAAAAGTAGACCAATAGGCACAGCAAACGACGCCATATTTTTTCCCGCTCATTTCTCATTCAATAAGGTTTGCTATTTCATCATGGAAAGGTATACGATCCAACAACGAGTCGAAATTATTAAAATTTACTACCGAAATTCGGAGTCAGTGGTCAACACTTTAAGAGCGCTACGTACAATTTATGGTCGTCATAATCGTCCTGCCAGATCAACAATTGAGCGTCTAGTGGAAAAATTTTAATCCACAGGCTCAGTACAAAATGTTCCCGTGCCAGTGAGACAAAGAAGTGCCCGTAGTGTCGAGAATATTGCTGCCGCTAGCGCATCGATT
>CAKKXW010000001.1:85887677-85897986 GCA_920937365.1 Sphaerophoria rueppellii
GTGGGTGATACCTTATATCTCTACCTTTGGCTTCAGGTCTCCTTTGTGCATGTGAGCAGGAGCTGTAAGAAACGAAACCCATACAAAAAAATGCAGGTCCGTTTGTTAGTTTTGTGTACCTTGGATACAGTTATAAACTATTTTAAGGGATTGTAACACAATACCAAATGCGACAATGGTGGCAATAAATGTTCAATTAATGTGGGGAAATTAAATGGGGGCGGTTGAAGTGCGACACCTCCTTTTTATGACACCTTATTTTTATAGTGGAAGTTCTGTAGTTCTTTAGTGCGACGGCAAGTAGATAATAGTGATTTCGAGACTGTCCGACGGAAATCGAGAGTTTCCTAGGGGATAGTCTGTTTGAGAGGAAGTGTAAACAAACAAAAATTAATTTCAGCTTTTGCTGAGAGATTGTTACAGAATGCTTTCACAATTTTTCAAATAACTTCTTAATGTGTTTGAAAATTTGCTGTAACTCAAAAAGATAGATTTCGTATTTATCGTCTTCGAATCTACCAGATTTCTGATATACCTTCTAACTTCAATCACATGGAACACGTATAGGTAAACGGATATTGGGGGAAAATTGATTTTGAATTCCGCCAAAAGATGTTCCCACTTTTTTGGCATTGCTTCTTATCGGAAACGAAAATGAATTCTGCCTTAACATGAATTACTTATTAATGACGAATTGATGATGAATATATACGAGCCAAGCAAACAACGATAAGATAAGGTCTGACATACTTAATTCTAATTATGATTGAAATATAATGAGCAATAGATAAGTGTATTGTAGAAAAAGCTTTTATGGTTTTTCTGGAAACCATTTTCCTGTAGAATTTGCTCCCCGTAAAATAAATAAAATGGGTACGTTTTCATATTTGAGTCGAAAGTCAAACTTAGTGTCATTGAACTGATAGAAACGAAAGGTAGAACCAAATTCTGTAAGAAACTTGTTAGATATAGAACCATTTTAATTTAGTGTGGAACGTAAACCATATAGAAAACTAATTAAGATAAAATGCCTTGGGCAATAGTAGTTTACATTCAAGGAAAAGTAAACGAATATGCCTTGAAGCCATCAAATGCCACGAAAGTTAGAGAGATTTGTTCTAATTTTTTTTTGAAAAAGCTTTGATTTTTGAATTGGTGTTATTGTTCCAAATTACGGTGGTAGAAAATTGAAAAAATACAAAAAAGACTGCAAAATGGTTTCTAAATAAAGGTGGGTACCTAGGTACTCATGAGAATACAATAATATATATACTTAAAAGAAAACACATAAACATGGTATTTAGTTTACCTCAGAATTCTTATCCACTGTTAGTGAACAGACCGAATATGCCCTCTCGTTGGTAAGTAAATGGACTAGGAACTGTGGGCTGACAGTCAATCCAGCTAAACCAGAACTAGTGCTGTTTACTAACAAACGTAAAATACACGATTTTTAAGCACCGTCAATTGAAGGCTGTCCTCTTAAAATCTCTGATCATGCTAAATATCTCGGTGTGATCTTAGATTAAAAACTAAACTGGTTTCTAAACACCAAAGGAAGTTATAAAAAGGCGTCGATGGCCCTTTACTCCTGCAATAGAATTTTTGGAAAAACTTGGGGACCAAACTCTAAGATTACACCGAAAGAAAAAACATTGGTTGATTTAAACACTCTTCATTGTTAATCAACAATTTGACGGTAGTTGTGAAATTAAACAAGCTTTGTGATTAAAACAAATAAGATCGCATGTTTAAATCAACAATGCAGCCGTGATAAATTTGTATTTTGGTGAGTAACATTAAAATGTTCAAATTAAGCATATTACTAGTTGATTTGAATATTTTCTTATACTACAGCAAGAATATCATTGTTGAATTTATACTTGATCAACAACAAACGTGTTTGATTAACAATTCAACTTAATTTTATGAAAAGTGACAATGATAAACTAATATCACTAATAATGTTTCATCAACAATGAAACCACAAGAATTTTTGAAGATATACAAAGGTCACTAAAGTATCACTAAAATGTTCAATTTGAATACTTGGACATAAAGATCACAAAAAACGTTACCCCCTATAACGGAGTTACAATTCTGATGCTTGCAAAAAAAACTCTTGAAAGAAAAAAAACCTATTGAATTTTCAAGGATATGCTCGATCAAAATCAATCACGATAATTGTTGAGGCAACACAAACTTTGTTTAAGTGTCGCAATCATTTTCAATTAGAATACTTTTCGAACTTGAATATTTGTATTGTTTGGCCTGCAATAATCTTGCATATTTGAGTTTATATGCATTCGTTCGTTGTTCATTAGTTTAGCTTTTTTTTGGTGAACAAGACGTGTGTATAAACATAAAGTAAATAAGAGTTTGTTTATTAATTGCTTAACAAATAAAAGTGAAATAACACCAGCACAAGAAATGTAATTTCTAAGGTAAGTTTTTGTTTCATTATTTATATAAAACAACAGCCTAATTTTTGTGTTCGTTCGCTAACCGGGCACACTGATTGACCGATTTTCCTAATTTTTTCTCTAAATGCAAGAGGTTTTAGGGTAGAAGGTTTAGCAACAATAAGATGTATACTTTTCAAATCACAAATGGTTCAAATGTTTAAAATGCTAAAAAATTTTATATTTCGCACTCCAAAAAAAAAAAGATCAATATACGAATACTCAATTTCGTCTGAGAATGTTGACAAATATTTTTCTTCGATCGAAAAAAAATGTCAGAGAAGATATGAAATTATATTTGAACTAGCTGACCCGGCAAACGTTGTTTTGATGTATGAAATTTCTAGAGTATGAAAATACATATGTATATCTTATTTTTTTTTAGTGAGTGCGTATCTGGTATATGAGTATGTGAAAGATAGAGGCATATTTATAACGTTGTGAACGTTGATGGAATATGTCATTATTATAGTTTGATCAACACAAGCAAACTGGAGGTCCGTGTGAAAAACATGGTGTGCTCAAATCTAACCCACAAACAGAAATTTTTTGGCCTGGAGTCAATAGTCATTTTATTGTCTTTGCATATGCCAATCTGATGAAGAACTGAATGCTTTCAAATTGAACTGGCACATCTGTGTACACAAACGTTTTGCGAAAAAGGCATTGCCACAATTGAATTGGTTGCTCGAAGTCGTGCAGCGTAAGATGTTCTTGATCAAGCAATACTTCGTTAAAGACACTTATCAAATTGCATTGGATTACGAATATTTACGCAAACTATTGAGATGAAGTAACATGATCAACAAAAGGATATATGTGTATTACACCATTACGCAAGATGTGGTCAATCAAAGTATTGGTAAATATTTTTGAGATGAACCCGGTACTTTAAGCCTTTGATCCCACAACTTAAAAAATTTGGAGCCCTATATCTTGTGGCTGCTGAGGACAAACTTTGCCGATTATACCACGGTCAACTGCTGCAGACAAATTGAGTTGTTTAAAACCATCTATTTTATGGAGGTATTTCAGGAAACTTACATTTGCCAAAAATGTTCGTGTGCAGTTACTGAACGATGTATCTGCAGCAGAATTTCCGAAGCAATTATTGGACATTGGAAGTGGAATAATTTCACTTGTTTCTAAAGGCCGAATTTCACTTCAAAACAATCTTTATTGTAATGCAAGTCCAAAGCAACAGTTGATTCAAGATGTCTTTCCAAGTGTAAAGAAAATTAAAAAATCACGTTTAGTTGAGTTGAAGTGCAATATTCCAGGACTGCCACCACATTTTTTAACTCTGAAAGTATGAGCGTCAATTTCTATGTTTCGGAACATCAATCCACTTAAACTTTGCAGTAGTACAAGACAAGCCGTAAAGAAGTCAATGGCAAATGGGCTACCAGATATGTCATTTTATTCTAAACGTCGCCAGTTTCCTGTTCGACTTGCATTCCCTGTCAAAAATAAATAAGACGCAAGGTCAATTGTTAAAAATATGTGGTGTTGATTTAGAAATACCAATTTTTTTTTATGTTCAACAATACAGGGTATCCAGTAATTTGTCTGCCATCCTTTGGAATGTGATTCTTGGTCATATTCTATAATTATCGTTTTTAAATAAAGTCTGATTCCTTACTTTTTCATTACTTTTTGATGAATTAAGAAGAGGCTTACTTTGGTGTACCCTTCCCTGGCTCATGTTAAGGTCAATTTTTACTTTAATTCAATTTTTTTTCAAATAATGTGTATAAGGAACACAAAGTTTTCTTATTTTTATCTAATGAACTAAAAAATTATTAAATAAAATCTCATTGATAAGCGTATTTAAAACCCATACATTTTATTACACTTGAAAAAATCTATAACAGGAAAGAAAACCGAATTTAGGGTTTTTATTTCAATATTTTTATTGTAGCACTTCAAAATTTCCCAAGAATTGATAGTTTCAAGAAAATTTATAACACTGTGCAATCCTGAAGAGGGTTAAAAGTATACGTATGCCTACCTGGCTTGCTGTCAAAACCCTAACTAACTAAACTCTTCTCCGATAGTTAAATTTGGGGTATGTTTAATGGGTACATGAACTATAAAATTGATATAAAAGAATTGAAAAACCAATAGAATTCATCAGATTAGCAAGTACAGATACAATATTTCTAGGAATAATGTTCCATTTCTGCAAATCCATCGAATACCGTATTCTTCATCCAACCAATCCCTAATTTCACGACCGTTGTTTGCCAAAGCCCTGCGAAGCGGGCAGGGAATTTGCTAGTTAAACAATAAATTAACACGGAACTCTGAAACTCTATCATCACTTCGTCGTCCCCATACGAACAATTTTGTTAAAATTCATAAAATAAAATAAAACAAGTCCGACATTATTATGTTATATATGCAGGACTTAAATTATGGTGTTCCGTGCTAATTTTCATCGATATGCTAATCGTTCCGAATTTGAAAAGTATAAAAAAAACAGAGGTTATTAATGTTCTACATTTCTTAACTATATTTCTTAAACAGAAAATAATTTGTTCCACCTCCAAGAGGATCAAAAGTGAATCAATCAGAAGATAGCAGGTTCTTCAATTCTAAAAGAAGGTGCAGAATAATAAGTGTTGATATCTTTCACAAGCGCTCCACGGAAAAAGAAGAAGTTTTTAAAATTCCAACCCGGATGAAGAGTTTAAGGCATCTGAAGGTTAGCGGTTTCTAATACTATAGTTTCATGTTTTTTTTTTGCTTTATGTTTTCAAAGCTCTCTTGCTGAAAATAATGGCTTCAACTTAGCAATGAACCGCGAAAAGAGGTTATACTGAGGAGTAAGAATATTTTTATGACCTAAGAAGAAGCTAATTTATTGGCCCCTTTTTAAACGCTCTGCCGGGAAAACATTAGTAAATCTTGCATTCTTTATTTGTTAAAAAAGTAGTTTTCCCTGTATATATTTCATTATTATATTACGCTTTAAAAAGTATCACATTTCATCATCAAATTAATTCATTTCCGAAACACATTTTACAAAGTATCCAACTGATGAATACATATATGCGTACACATATCAATTCCAAACACAAACATTAAACGCGTTAAATTTTGTAATATTATTTAAGTTTTTTTATATTATTTCAATAAAATATGTTTAAGGAAAATTAATTGTAGTGGTTGTTCATTTCCTTAGAGTAATCTGGTGAAAAAAAGAAAATTTTTGTTTACCCACTTTCATTGATAACATAATTGTTTTTTAATATCACAAGCGATATATATCAACAAAGATCACCCTATTACTCGTTTTAATTTACCAGAACAATTTTCAAACAAAAGTTTTGAATATTTAAGAAAACAAGATTTAGATGTTCATAGAACTATAAACGTTTTTGATCAACAACGAGTTTTGCCAAATTCGTATTAATTCAAGCACAAAAATTGTAACACTATAATTTCTCATAGTTAAAGAAACACCAAAACGTTGTTGATCAACAACGATATTGATTAATTTCGTATTAATTCAAGCACAATGATTGTTTCTAATACTAAAAACGTGATTGGTTAACAATGAAATTGACAATGGCGTTTTTGTTTTGAATAATGAAAATTGTATCATTTAAATAAAAAAAATAACAATGCCAGCATGTTCAAATGAAACATATTCGTGCTTGACGCAAAAACAAACAAGATTATTGTTTGATTTTACCAAGGTTTTTTTTCCGTGTATAAGATGGATGTATTCGGTAATAATTAGACCAACACTTACCTATGGTAGTCTGGTTTAGTGGAGTGTTTTAGAAAAGAGCAAGAATCTCAAAAAAAGTACAAAGATTTGCGTGTACAGGCATTACAGGGGTTTATCCTCAATTTTAAACCCCTAGATCTCCTTGTTCAAGAATAAACAGCTAAAAGTGCCTTGCGACTTGCACTTGCGACGAAAAGCAGATCTATAGGACATGCTCAGATCCTTCATAAAGTTATATGTCATAGTACTTCGACAGGCTTTAAAACACCCAAACTTTGAAATTACCATACTCCAGTGAGTCATCATAGCTATCTATACAGATGGCTCTAAAATAGATACTGGTGTTGGTGCAGTCTTCTAAAGCCTAAAGAATAAAGCCAGTTCAATGCTTGTATTTATAAAGCATTGGTCAAAGGAGTTCCGTGATCCAAATACCATCCGCGCTCTATATAATTGCTATGTTCGTCCTAACTTAGAATACGCTTCCAATGTATATGGTCACCTCATTACGATATTCATAGAGAGGATAGAATCTGTTCAATAAAATTTTTCTCATTTTGCCCTCAAAACTATTCTATGGAGAGATCCTTTGAATGGCCCCTCTTATTAAAACAATTTATTAACTCTCCAGATGGAAAAATTGTTTAGTAGACAAAACAACAATGACGTGGTATTCTTCCATAAAGTTATAACTGGTGAAACAGATGACCGGAACCTCACTTGGCTCTTTATCTTTAAAAAGTCACGTTGTCGGTTATAGTCTTCGCAGGAAGGACATGGTACAAGAACCTAAACATCGTACCAACTATGCATTTTATGAGCCCTTGACACGTTAATTATTAGTTATGTATGTTAAAATCTTGTTTTGTTAACTGTCTTGTTTTTATTCATCTATGTGAGTGTTTCTTTTTTTTCCAAAGTTCATTTTTATTCATTATCACTTAAAACTACTTATTACTAGGCAAAGAATTCAAACTAGCTTATTAACTAAAATCTTATATTTAACTTACTGGCCCCGACCGGGCGCTCTAAGTAATTCATGATTTTCTTAAAAGTAATGCCTTTCGGGCTATGAACTATTTTATTATAAATGTTTCATTGTTTCTTGTTAGAAAATTTAGAAAAACTAACATTATGTCATTTATTATTTTTTTGCTTACATGCTACTTAAAATTAGGTCCTTAAAAATGAAACTTAAAATTAACTTAAACTACCTATTCTACAATTACTTACGAACTAGAACAACCACACCAGCAAATCTCCATCATTTTTATTTCATTTTCTTGTATTTTTTTTTTTGTATTTTTTTCTTCCTTTTTTTTCGTTTTTTTTTTTTTTTTAATTTGTTTTTTTTTTCATATCTTTTTTTTTGTATTTTATATTTGTTGTCCTTGTCAGTGTATGTGCCACCATGCATGCCTACTCTACTTAAACCTAAACCCAAAACCCTTAAACTAAAACAAGTATGTAAGCCGGCCAAGGCTCAAAACCCCACCCCGACTACTCATTGTCAAGTGCTGACTGAAGCCATGAGAACTGGTTCTCCTGCTTCACCCTATCGATTCGGTCCCGTTCGGACACAGCCCTACTGAACCGAAGGAGCTCTGCTCCGTCTTGTGCGAGGACGTCTCGACTTTAAAGGAGCCGCCGATCGACGGTTCTCCGCCTGACGTGGTAGATTAGCGGCACCGCCAATCTGTCCTGTATCAGACCGCATCCATCTAAATAGAGGAATGCCTCTGGTGGAATGAAGCCGCTCAAACGTGCACTATCAAAATATTCGTCGCTCGGATAGAACGCCCCAGAGATCAAATTGTTCGTCGAAGTCATAGCTCTCGCAATGTGACCCCGAACAAGTTTTATCACGAAATTGTCAATTCTGCTGATCCGAGCCTCGTTTTATAGAACCTCGTTAGAATAGTAATGTACATAAGAAGATTCCGGTGTCCGATACAAACCGAGACAGCGGCGAAGACACTGCCTCTCGAACACCCGAAGCTTCTCCATTTGAGATGGTGCAACGTTGAACCACACTGGACAGCCATAAACATCATCGGCTGTATGAGGGCCATGTAGCAAATTACCTTCACTCTGGGGTCAAGCCGACTGCTGTAAAACAGCTGTTTCGTCAGAGCGAAGGCTCATCTATGTGAGTGTTTGTTATGTTAAGTTTGCTTACTAACAACCAACACTGCACTTAGTGATGAACCAGTGGTATAACATAGTCTTCTATGCTAGCAAACCATTGGTGGTAAGACTGTGCTTGCTTTAAGCTCTCTTCGACCAATTCTGATAGAATTTTCGACCACCATTTGATTGTTTCCATTTATCTACTTTGCCGTAAAATGTTTCCAAAATTTGTTTTCGCAGGAACCCTGACCCTGTAGCTATGCCTACAGTAAAATTTTATAACAATTCCTCGGGCGACTGCTTTTTTGGTGGACAAAGCTGTAACCCCATCAGCAGTCGGTGGAAAATCGACAGTTTGAGACAAGGTCATTAGAGTTGTTGTTATTGTTTTCTTCAACCAGAGAGCATGGGAATCGTCTTCAGAAATCGTAGACGTCGAAATCTGGTGGAATTGCATCAAAATCAACTGATTCTAATCTTGTTAACAAATAACGGTCACTATACTATACTATACACCGGTGGCGACAGCTAAAAGAAAGCAAAATCCTAAGTGTAAGCCACTCATCATCAACAATTCTGAGTGCATGTAAAGGATTGAGGGGACAATTTTACGCCGATTCCGAACGGCGGCGAAGCAGTTTTTTCTTGACAGTTTAGGATTCGAACTCCACATTCTGATGCGTAGCAGCTAAGGCACATAACTACTACGGCAAGCACATAACTACCACGGCACGGGCATCACAAAAATGAACATACATAGTTACACACATACGCAAACAAAAATAAACGCAAATTCAAAAATTACATGTATTTTGTTCCGACTCAAAACTCAAAAGTTAAAAATATGCTAGAACTAGGTTCTAAAAACAACAAGTTCTAAGCGCTTAAAACTCAATGATGATTTTAGATCGAGTTCTAGAGAAGTGAAGAAATGCCCGAGTTCCAAAAATATTCTAAACACTAAGTTCTAACGTTAGACCGAGATTCAAAGGGAATTTAGAACTCTGTGAAGAAATTGGGCGTAAGAGTCCTTATCGGTCATACAAACAAATCAATATACATCCATTTTATTGTTTACATTAATCTTTAGCTAAAATCGTTTCACCACCATTTAGCACCTTCATATAAGCTCCAAAATGATCATAAGACCTTTGATTCCTGTTTCAAGGATATGAAATTTTTCACCTTTGCACAATAAAAATCCTAAATGTGATGAACAAAATCAAACTTGATGCACTTTTTCTTAATTTTTCAAGTTTTCAACAAAGATTGTTTTATTTTTCTTTTTTAAAACCAAATTTGAAACAATTTTATTAAAATTGAATTCCGTGCAATAGTTTGATTTTACTTCTGAAATTCTTCATGCTTTCCCAGAGTTTTCCGAGTTCCATACAACAAATTTTTCAGTATTCCATTTGAAAACCAATGCACCTTCAATTCCTTGCAGCTTTCAATTTGAAAAACCAATGAGTTCTCCGAGTTTTTCATCAAGAATTGTTTTTATTTCCATTCGAAAACCGAAATTATGAAACAAAAATTTCCAAGCAAAAAATATTCGACCCTTCTTTGATATTTCCATGAAGGGTAGGAATTCCATGGTCATCAATGGTCATTAAAGATGGAATGGAAATTTTTATTTGGAAACCAAAAGGATCACAGAGGATTTGTAGATCAAAAATGAGTAAAATTGTCGAATATAAATTTAACATTGAATATGAAAAAAAAAATGCAATGCCGACGGGATTCTAAGAATGTTTTCACTTATTCAAAATGCAAATTTTTAAGTTTAAGGTCTTTAAATGTTACCCCACATATCCGACTCCATAAAGTCACTCGATAGACTGAAAGTTTAACCAAATCCAGTCGCAATAATTTGGACAACATGTCAAACTAATTTCCCAAGCAAATGCTCCGAACAGGACCCTTTCTCGACTGCCATCCACGATATCGAGCCCCTATCATACACTCTCAAGTAGGT
>CAKKXW010000001.1:85938367-85964716 GCA_920937365.1 Sphaerophoria rueppellii
AACAAATTTTAGTCAATGGAAGTTTCGGCTAGATTTGCTTTTGGAAGAGAAATCATTGAAGCAATTCGTGGATGGGGATTTGAAAGTCAATGAAGAAACAGACCAAACTGAAAAGGAGATTTTGCTGGTCAAAGATGCAAAATGCAGAAGCTTGATCGCACAAACAATTAATGATGAGCAGCTTACATACATTATGGATAAGAAAACTGCAAAGGAAATGTATGATGGTCTTTTGAAGATGTTTCAACGGCGAAGCATCACTAGCCAATTGGTGTTACGCAAACAACTCATGTCTATGAAATTCGATGGCAATGACATGCAGACACATTTTTCAAGATTTGATAATATTGTTCGTGATTTGCGTTTAGCTGGAGCCAAACCAGAAGAACAGGACCTCATTATCAATTTATTTCGAATCTCTGAATGGAATGGAAGAATCGAAGCTAACACTGGACTATGCAAAAAGTCGGTTGTTAGATATGTTTGCAAAACAGAACAATGGCAATAAACAAGCTAAGACTAATGACGTATATGCTATGCAAGCCAAAAATCTGAATATAGTCTGTTACAACTGCGGAAAAAAGGGCCACATCAAATCCAAGTGCAGGGCCAAAGGCAGTTCGAAAGCGTTTTCTTCAAAGTCTTTGGCTGGTTCAAGAGACCGGAATTCTAATGATCCATCAGTTTTAAGTGCGATAAAGGATGATAATAGTGGGTTGCGCATATCACAGAACAAGGAACAAATGTTGTGTTATATGAAAGACGAACAAGAATCACACCAAAATGACATGAGGCAGGTATTATCCGCAAATAGAAAAGAGGTAACAGAAATAAAATTTACACTAGATTCTGGAGCTACGGATGACTTAGTGAACGATAAGAAGTATTTTGGAAATCTGGTTGACATTGAAGAAATGAAAATTTCAGTTGCAAAGAAGAATGAGAAAATCACAGCAAAACAACAAGGTAATATTTTTATTAAAACTTTATACAACGGTGATTCTTCGGTTAAGAAAATTCCGAATGTGTTGTATGTTCGTGATTTAAAATGCAACCTTTTGTCCATCCGGAAACTTACAAAAAGAGGCTACAAAATTGAATTTGATGGTGATTATGCGTACGTTCTGAAAAATGGTGTAACACAATTTGTAGCGCATGCTAGTGGACAATTACATGATGTATTTGCTGGTCTAGCAGGTGAAGATAATTTGAAGAGTTTCTCTCAAGATTTATGGCATTTTCGACTGAGTCATTTAAATGTATTCGATATGAAGAAATTAATAAGTTTGTCTATGGTTGACGGAATCGACAAAATCAAAATAAATACAGATGAAAAATTCTGTGAATCTTGTGTCTTGAGCAAACAAACACGAATACCATTCGACAAACGAGGTATCCAACGATCAACAAGAGTATTGGAATTAATACACACCGACGTATGTGGACCCATTTCAAAACCAGCATACGAAGGATCATTGTATTTTGTAACTTTTACTGATGATTACACGAGAGCATCGATGGTTTATTTCATGAAGGACAAGAGTAAGGTATTCTGTAAATTTAAGGAATATGTCGAAATGGCCGAAAGAATGCACAATATCAAGATTTCAAAGGTTCGTGCGGACAATGGTGGTGAGTACGTTGCCAAAGATTTCAAGGACGACTGCAAGTCGAAAGGAATACAGATTGCACACACAGTTGCTTACAATCCTGAAATGAATGGTATTGCTGAGCGCTTGAATCGAATTCTCCAAGAGAAAGCACTCGCAATGTTGACAGCAAGTGGGTTGGATCGTAAATTTTGGAATGAGGCTATTCTTGCGGCGAATTACATCAAAAATCGAAGTCCAACTAGTGCATGCGGTAAGCAATTCAACAAGACACCAGCGGAACTGTGGTATAGAAAACGACCGGAAATTTCAAATTTAAGGATCTTTGGTTCAATTTGTTATAATCATATTCCATCGGAGAGGCGAAAGAAATTAGAACCCAAGTCGAAGAAGTGTGTTATGATGGGTTACGCATCAAATAATTCATATCGACTATGGGATATTGACAACAACAAATTAATCATCGGGCGAAACGTTACATTCGATGAAACGTCAATTTTGTTCCGGACAAAAGTCAATAAGTTTTCGAATTCAGAGGCGGTTATTGAACGTGAAAATGATTGTAACGAACAAACATCATCACAGGACTTCAGAAACAATTTAGAAGAAGTTGTCGACAGCTATGACGAAGAAGATAATTACCAAGACTCAATCAGTGACTTCAGAGATGAAATCCACAGTGTTGATATGGATAACATTGGTAACATCAAACAGACGATTCGAAGAAGTGTACGAGAACGCAAGCAACCAGATCGATTAAATTATTTTGTGAATTCACTGGACATTGGTGGAAAATTTGCTCTATCTGCTGAGGGTTACGTTGATAACGATCCAACATCAATTCAAGAAGCCCAAGAACGTGAAGATTGGCATGAATGGAAAGCAGCTTACTTAAAAATAATACTTGGACCTTATGTGATTTGCCGAAAAACCGTAAAGCTATTTCAAATCTTAAAGCCGTTCAACAAACATCATTTATAAATTATTTTTCCTCTCTTAAATAAATATATTATTTCATACCATTTGATTGGATTTTATTTAACTCTGCAGATTGCAAATTCTCACATAGGTGTATTGAATGGCACATGCATCCCAAAAAAAATATATTTGGATTATGATTAAACAAAAGTGATCGAACACCACTTTTTTTGCCAACCATTCTGCCAGCATGATATGATGTAATGTAACAGAGCAAGAATTTTTTTTTAAGGGTGACATTGTGCTTGGTTTTTAAATATTTTTGGTCCTGTTTTTAAAATAGTAGTACGGGCTTAAAAGGAGGAGTACGGGAGTACGAAGGTCTCGAAAGAAGGATAATCCTCCGATAGGAGGACTTTCGGCAACACTGGGCGGACATGTTATGTTTTAGCTTTTGGGTGGTTCATGGCTCGACATTATGTGCATTCAGAAGCTGCTGGAAGTGCTGCTTGCATAGATCTAGAATTCTGCGTGCTTTAGTGACTAGGTTTCATTCACTGTAACGAAGGACCTGTGTCCCGGTACTGGAATCAGAAGCTAATAGCTTCGACTTTTTGTTGTCTTTTTGGTCTCTGATAGATTTTTATTTGGGTATTTCGCAACACTGGTTCCACAGACACAGAGTGAAACGGATGTTCTGACAAGTCCCATATATAGGTACTCATGAAACTAATTACCAATAGTCTCTAAGCTCTAAACGACATTGACATCATTGGCGATTCCAAAAGAGCTTTGATAACCAGGTGAAACTCCTTGAAACTAAATGATGAATAAGGAACACGAACAACTAAATAAGTCGCATAAGCATCACCCAGCAAGACTTACGTTTGATAACAGAAATTCTGTGGTAGTCCAAAAGTTGAACATGTACCTCAAGACGATGATGGAAGCTAGCTTCTTATCCTACGAAAGAGATGGGGTTCCCAACACTTTGCTAAGACTTTCAAGGACTTTGATTTAAGCAGTCGTACTTAGCGAAATGAAAAAAATTAAATAGAGTTGAACTGGAGCAATGGTTCAACCTCAAACTTTAACAGTTCTAACAGAGAAAAATGATTCAATTGGGCTCGGCCACATCAAACGCATGGACAACAACGCCCAAGGATCGAAACGACCAGGATGAACGAAAAGATGCCAGAGCTAATTTCCACAAATGTAAGACGGCTAACGAGGACCCTTGTTAATTAAAGACTGCATTTCCATTACAGAACAAGGAAGTAGAGTAAATTTGCAAATTAAGAGTTACGATCAAGACTCAAAAACAATGGCCGCCAAAGTGCTAAGCCTTCTTGGAGTCGTTTATTCAAAAAAGTCTCGTTAAACATAGATCAGCCCACACACAGAGTCAGACGCAAGGGTTTAGTAATGTTTGTTGTCTTAAATTGAATTACTCCTTAATGATTAATTACCAACAAACCTTCAAGACTTAGGTCAAGAGAAGCAAAGCTCTTCCTTTGCTTTAAGACATTCAGTCAGTCAAGCTTCCTTATTCATCGCATAAAATCAATCGAATCCTCGAAACTGTGTTCAGATTTATTTATTCAGCCAATAAAATGTCTTAAATCGTCAAACTTGCGTTTTAATCACGCTATCTAAAGCTAAATAGCTCCTTATTACCATCACGATCGAAATCGGGACTCAGCAAGTCCCAATAAAAAAACGGCATAGCAAGCAGGAGCTAATCTAAAATGAATATGCATGATTCCCTGGGTTTTTTTCGAAATTGCTTTATTTACCAAATCCAAGCAAATAAAAGCCCCAGTTTAATGGCATTTACTTTCTCAGCGCGCACAAAAAAAAAGACCCCCAACTCTCGAGCTAACAGGTTCAGTGCAGTCGTCGTTGTCGTCGTCGTCGTCGTCATCATGTCCGTCCGACGCCATCCTATAAACGTTAGTCTGGGACACTAGTCTTGAGTTTTAAACGACCAAAGCCTGTCTTAAAACCCACCTCGAACTTCAGGGATTGCAATAGTGCGCGCGCGATGACAACACTTTATGGGAAACACGAGTGGACCACCAAAGTGCAACATGAGCATTAAGGCTTTTATACACAATTATGCAAAAGTCACGTCTACTATAGGTATAGCAGTTGGCCAGTTAGTGCAGACACTGGCTCCATGAGGGCTTGAGGGAATGACGCTAGTAGACACAGGTGAAACATTGCATCCGAATTGGAAAAAGTATACGACCGTAGTTCGTTGTTGTTGCCCAGAGATGTATTGGGCACAAAACTTCTATAAGGTTATCTGGCAGCGCAGACGACGGATTGGCGAGGCTCAACCTGCACTGCTGACGCCATTAAAAACTAACCAACAGCATTGCCACTGCTGCTAGCATCGTCGCGTAGCCCTGCGGCGGAGGCTGTGCATATAACTTTGAATGAAAATCACAGAAAGAATAAAATTTAGGCAAAACAAAAAAAAAAATAAAGGAAATTATAAAATAAGCAAATTTCGCAAAAGCAGGATCTGGATGAAGATAAATCCCTCGATGAAGCTCGATGAAGACCACAGATAACGCCGTGAATTTAAATCGGATCACTTCTTCATTATGGTCGCGCAGCCGTATGGTGGTCTGTTTGCCTTTTTTTCCAGGCATGGACCACAAACAAGACGAGTTTAAGTTGCCAAAGTGAAGGCGTGTCTGAAGGCCTTGTTAGTCAATAAAGTCCGCACCTGTCATCTAGATTAAGAATCTTCATCCACGACGATCAATTCGATCACAAAACCACTGGGCTTTCTTTCTGAATTTCCGTGCTACTACACAAAATCGAATTGGGTGCATCACGCAAGCAGACAGTTCGTGGCGCTCTGGCAGTCTGGCTGGAACAAAAAAACAAACGCTGCGCTTCCTTGGTTTTCGTGTGAATATAGTCAAGACGTTCGTTGTGTGGACGGGAGTGCCAGTTTTTTTTTTTTCAGGGTCCATTCTTTGCGAACCTGCTAAATGCATTAGATGATGCGGGTGCAGATTGTTGGATGACCATTAATGTCAACTTATGAATACACACAGTCCAGGGTGTAACACCTGCTGCATTAAGGCTAGGCAAAATGAAAAATTAATTAAGGTAATGGGCCAGCAGATTTTTTTTTTAAGTATCCAAAGTCTGTCATGGATTTTAAATTGAATAGTTTTGTTGGACTTTTTGCTCATATGGGGGTCATTTGTTTTAAATTGTTGATGATGTTTAGGGGAGCTTTAACTTTAGTCAACCTTTAGTTTTTTTTATTTTGAAAATAAAACGTAGATACTCTGTTTTTCAATCTAGTGGAACTTAATTCCTCTTTTCTTGACACTTTGTTTGTCTCTGGCATAAAAGCCTACCAAACACCTCTTTTTTAACTAACGCAACTGTGGCGTCTTCAGTTCCAGTTACGCCGAACTACTTGGAGAACACCTTTACGGGCCGTAAAAGGAGCAGTTTTCCGGCTCTTGAACTTGGAGTCACATCAAGTGCCGGATACTCTAGGTTGAGGGTTGTACGTCGGGGTGACTTCCTGACTACGAAGGAAAACATTTAGTTGCAAGGCAACAACGTCGGATGGATATAGTGATGACGACCCAAGCAAATGTTTTAGGGAAAACGAATTTCGGATATGCCGGTGGAATGTTAGGTCCTTTAATAGACCGCGTGCTGCCGAACAATTAGCGGAGACCCTCAACTGCTATAAAGCAGACATTACCGTTATCCAGGAAATGCGATGAGATGGACCGGGCAAAAGTAGGATGAAAAACGGCGGCATCTACTACGGTAATTGTTACTGAGAGCAACAACAGCGGCTCTTTGAATGCGGATTAATTGTGGGAAGCAGACTCAATCAAAATGTCTTGAGCTTCAAATGTGTAAGCAAACGCGTCACCACGCACGATCCGAAACAAGACTAAATTCGGCAACATTAGATTAATATGCGCAAAAGCCCCACAGAAGAGAAAAAGGACGACACCAAAGACGAGTTCAACGAGCTCTTCCTATGATACAAAATTATCTTTGGCGATTTTATCCAAATCTGAGAAAAGAGGGCATCTTTGGTGAAACAGTTGGAAAGCACAGCCTGCATGACACCACTTATAAATAAAAAGAGTGGCGCTACAGCTCTTGAAGAGCCAAGTCCTAAGTGGCTTACTCTCATCAACAATTCTCTGGGTGCGTGTGAAGAATTGAGGGGACCTATAATTTAACGCCGATTCCGAACGGCACAGTTGAGAAGCACTTTTTCATGACAGATGATACTCTTGGAAGTTTTGTCAGTTCTTCGCAAGAGGCAGTGTCCGTGAAAAATGAAATAAAAACTATGGGCACGAGTAGGACTCGAACCCACGACGTTCTGCTTAGCAGCCAACGCACCTAACCACTAAGCTACGGCACGACACCACTTCCGTCAACGAATTCAGGCTGATCGATTTTGCTGGCGGGGCGAAATATTGTGGTAGCAAGCACATGGTTCCCACATCTCAATATCCATAAAGGAGATCTCCTGATCAATCAATCAGATTGATTCATTGCGATCGACGGAAGGCACTTGTCCAGCATACTAAATGTTCGAACTTTCTGCCAACATCGACTCGGACCACTACCTCATTGTAGCCAAGGTAGTGCTAGTAATATCCCGACCACACGGTCAAAACCAGGAAATGCTGCAAGAAAATTCAATGTCGGTTAAAATCGCAAGAGATCGCCAGATCGTTCTCTTATCGAGTGTCAAGTAAGCTCTTAAGAAGTCCTATGCTGCCAACATCAAGTATCGAAGGTTAGTGGCAACATTGCCAGAAAGCAGTTAGAGATGCCGCCTTTAATGTGCTAGGTTTTACACAGCCAGCAAAACGAAACCGCTGCATAGAAGGACAAGAGCTGCGCGTTACCTGTACGAGCAAAAGAGGAAAGAGAAACGCTGAGCCGGTTTCTTAGGAGAAAAAAGAGAGTATGAGATGCGTCAGATCGAGGATGTTGAGAGAGCAAACAGCAGGAATGAAGTTCGGAGGATTCATCGGAAGGTAAAACATATGGCTCATGGTCATCGAGCAATACTTCTGTAGACGGTAAAATGGCTACAACGAACAAAATCCCGCCATCAGGCAAAACCCCTCATAGATAGGAGCATGCACCAAATCATCTATAAGATATGGTTAGAGGATTGCGTGCCCAATGAAAAGAACCTCAGAATTGTTTGTACGACACTGAAAAAGGAAGATCCTCTTAACATGCGCCAATTACAGAGGAATCAGTCTAATTACCATCGCCTACAAGATCCTCTCTGCAGTAATATCTGAACGTCTGAAACATTTCGTCAACAATCTGATTGGTCCTTATCAATGTGGCTTCAGATCAAGAAAGTCAACCATCAACCAAATTTTCACTTTGCTACAAACCGTGAAGAAAACCTATGAACTCCACCAAAATTTCATCGATTTCAAGGCCGCGTATGACAGCATCTACACAGACGATCCGTATAAAGCTTTGTCTAGTTTTGGAATCCCTGCCAATCTCGTTCGCTTGTGCAAAATGACGATGGAGAACTCAAGCTGTGCCATCAAGGTTGGCAACGAGCTTACGGAACCTTTCGATGTCGAAAAAGGATTCAGACAAGGCGATGCACTGTCATGCGATTTCTTTAACATCGTTCTTGAGAAGATAGTGCAGAACTCCAACGTCAACACCAGAGGCACTATCTTCCAAAAATCTGTTCAACTTCTCGCATACGCTGATGATATTGATATAATGGGAAGAACACAGCGTGATGTCAATGGCGCCTTTGTGAGAATTGAGACAAAACCGGAAAAAATGAGTTTAGCGATAAATGGAGGAATAATGAAGTATATGCTGTCCTCGAGGAAGGACACCCAACACCGACGCACGGCTTCGACAGAACATCACAATGGACGAATACAACTTCGAGGTAGTAGAGGAGTTTGTCAACCTAGGCTCCGCTATTAACACGGGCAATAATACCAGCACCGAGATCAGACGAAGAATAACTCTTGCTTATCGCTGTTTTTTGGGCTAAGAAAGTAATTGAGTCGAAAAACCCTCTCTTAAGCAAATGAGGTAAAACTGTACAATACCCTCATCATCCCAGTCCTGTTGTATGGTGCAGAAGCATGGACCTTGACAAAATCGGATGAATGTGCCGTAGGCTGTTTCGAGAGGAAAGTTCTTCAGGTCATCTTTGGCCCCGTGTGCAATGATGGGGAACGGAGAAGGAGATACAATAGCGGACTTTACGGATTGTACAACGACATGGACCTAGCCAGAAGAGAGACTCAGATAGTTCGGTGATTTAGAGCGGAATTGCTCCGGCCAGGAAAGCCTTCCGGAGGAGAAGGAGAGGAAGACCGTGACCATGATGGTTAATTTATTCTGGCTGGGGTATACTCGCCGGAGTCCAGGGTCTCTCTGAGGAAAGCACGAAAACTCAGAATAATAGAAAAAACCAAACTCTCTCCAATTAGATCTTAACTCTGTTATTGCAACGATTCGACTTAGAATATAATATGAATTCTTATATTATATACTCTTAAAATTACGCTTACGAATAGGCTAGTGCCACGGCCTCAAAGGGAGGGGGACTCTCAGAAGGTGAAACTAAAATAACCTATCGCCACAGCCTCGAAGTGAGGGGGATTCTCAGAAGGAGGTAGTTGCCACGGCCTCGAAGTGAGGGGGATTCTCGTAAGGAGGGAAAACTTATCTATTGCCACGGCCTCGAAGTGAGGGGGATTCTCGGAAGGAAGGGAAACTATAACCTATCGCTTCGGCCTCGAAGTGAGGGGGATTCTCAGAAGGAGGTAATTGCCACGGCCTCGAAGTGAGGGGGATTCTCGTAAGGAGGGACAACTTATCTATTGCCACGGCCTCGAAGTGAGGGGGATTCTCGGAAGGAGGGGAAACTATAACCTATCGCCTCGGCCTCGAAGTGAGGGGGATTCTCAGAAGGAGGTAATTGCCACGGCCTCGAAGTGAGGGGGATTCTCGGAAGGAAGGAAAACTTATCTATTGCCACGGCCTCGAAGTGAGTGGGATTCTCGGAAGGAGGGTAAACTATATTTAATACAACCTCGACCAATATTTAATATCCAAAAATAAGACAGTACTAATTGCCCTATGCACCATCAACTATTGCTATTCAATTATCGGCGATGGGAGAACAAACCAAAATGTTTCTCGAATTACATGATAATCTTAGCATCTACTTAACAACTATTAGGTAAAAACTAAATGTGAATTGTATAATCACAGAATTAAAAGTACACAAGAAAAAACATAATAGGTGGTCTATGATGCTATTTACGTTGATGTGATTCATAGTCTGGGCGGTAAAGCTGCTGATGATTTTATGGTCCGGGCGGTGCGGTTGTTTATTTGTATAATAGTCTGGGTGCACGGAGTTGTATTTTTCCCAGGTTCTTCGTAGTCCGGGCGGTTATTTTTTTAATAGTTCAGGCGGTACGGTTGATTGTTCCTTACGGTAATCCGGGTTGGTCGGCGTTTAAGGCGTGAAGTGTGACGGTTCGTTACAAGGTGGCGCATAAAAGTTGAAGAGGACCTTTATCAACTTGGAGTGCAAAACTGGAGACAGCTAGCTAGGGACCGAGCTGGCTGGTGGAGGCTGTTGATTGAGGCCCAAGTCCACATCGGACTGCAGCGCCACCTTACGTATAAGGAGGCTGTTAGAAAAATCGAAAAAGGTATCAGATTTCGATCTCCTGAATTCTTATAATTTTGAGTGACGCAAAGGTGTAGGTCGGGTAAAAGTAATACGGGGAAGTAGTTTGTGGTCTTTTGGTTTTGCGGTCCACGGTAGGACCATGTTTCTCCTTGAGTGTTTAATACCGAACTCTGTGAGGAGTTGGTAGGCACTGGGTAGGACCGAACTCTGTGAGGAGTAGGTATAAACTATACGATCAAACCCTGGCGAGGAGCAGGTAAACTCTGTTAGTTCTTTCCCGGTGGAAGGATATTCCCGGTTTTGGAAAGTCAAACAAATGGCCAGTTCAACTCTGAAAGAGCAAATAATAAATTTCAGTTAAATACACCAACTGGACCTCGGTCTTATCTTCCACGAGGTCGCAAAGGCGGAAGTCGCAAGGTGTTAAATCAGAAGACCTCGGCGGCCAATTATGATCTCCTATTCGAGAGAGATCAGGGTCCGGCGATAATGATCAGTTGGCCGGCTTGTATTAACTGACCTCTGTAAGCTTTAAGACACAAGTTTTTATGTAAAATACAGTGTGATGACGTTTCTAAAGTGCTCAATTCGAAAGAACGACGAGAAATGCACAAACGAGGTGACAATGTTAAAAATTACTTAACATTGAAAAGTGACAGAAACCGAAATAGCGGGCTATTCAAAACAACACCTGAGAAAGAGTTGAAAAACTGAATACTGAAATTATCCAGCCCCAATCAAAACTCCCAATGCAATATTTTGGTACGGAAGAGGGCTGTAGGAATATCTTTAACTTGATTTCATTTTTAACTAGTCAATGCTATGTTTGCTTTTACTCTCTTTTTACTTATCTGACCGTTTTTATGCTTAAAGAAAACATTGAACACTTTGCCTCCAATTAAATAATTTTATGTACGAAGAGAAAGTTTTAGTCGAATGCCGTCGATACTTCGCCACACCCTCTTTAAGTCCGCTGGGGATGATTCTATACGAATTTAAATCGCCGTCCTTCTAGAAACCGCTTGCATAAATTGCGACCAAATGTTTAGGCTTAAGCGACCGCCATACAGATACCAATAGCCCGTCGTCGTCGTCACGTCATCAGCCCCCACACATTATTTCCCTGCAAAAACAAAGAAATATAGTACAAGTATCATGTTCCCAGTGCCACTAGAGAGTACACAATATCCCCGCCTCAACAACACTGCCTATCTGCGCTTAGCATGAAGCCTACGTGACCGCTGCCGTTTAAGGCCAAGCAACCGCTACTATATCTACCTACATTGGCCGCTGCACCATAATGCATCCACTCCAGCTCAGCCGCATTATCGTCAAAGGTATAAAACGCTAACCAAAGCCGCTGCCTCATAAAATATTGCTACTTTATAATGCCAGCGCTGTAGCGCTCTCCCCCAAAATGCTATAAACAGCGCGCATATAGAATTCTTGTACCCCTTAAGTGGCCCTCAGCATAATATTGCCCACCCATACCACAAAAATGTCCGACTACCCCATCGCTTCTGTATACTTGGACCTAAAACGGTTTATGTGTCCTGAAAACAACGAAACTCGTTTATCTTTTATACGTTTTACCTTCGAAGCTCTCTCTGCTGCTATATTGTTGCGAAAGAGTGCAGTTGGGTTCCAAAAATTCTGCGGTACTTCCATACGGTTCATAAAATTAGCACAAGAGGGTCATTGCTGCACTATTCCGTCTCTTCACCGAAGAGAACCACAACAATCCCTTTCATGTGCAAATGAGCTAAGGTGCACCATAAGGACTCCCAGGTCTCAGGACTCACGACGACGAGGTAAATCCCATTGCCTTTTCCGCTTTAAATACAAAAACAAAACGAAAAAAAAATAGAAAACAATGCACCGCCTTGCACAAAGTGAAAAATTAAAACATTAATTTGGTGTTTTGTCCTGGGGAATACGAACCAAATTTTAAATTAACCCAAAACATGTTTAGGGGTTGCCACCGATATACTGTTTCGGATAAATCTCCAAAGGTACGCTCCTTTCCGCTTGCCTATGTTGTATTAAACCTATAGTTGGTGTTGCTCTGGTTGCTGTGGGCTATTTTGCCTCGGAATGCTCTTTTTCACCTCTTGTCCGTTTTATGTGGTAAAAATGCATGTGGAAGAGATATAGCGCAATTGCCATTAAATCGGGATCAATTGAGTTACAATACATTCCAAATGTTAAGAATGGTGGGTGGTGCTGGAAGCCAGGGCTAGACTTCGATCTATTGGGTCTTTTATAAAATTTACGGCTTGATGAAGAAAAAACTTTTTTGAAAGACTGAGAAAGCAGCTGTTCTCTTTAATCACAGACTGGGAAAGTAGCAGTATACTTAAATCACAGACTGAGAAAATAGCTGTGCACTTTGAACACAGACTGAGAAAGCGGTCGTACACTTTGATCACATACTGAAAAAGCAGACGTATACCCCGATCACAGACTGAGAAAGCAATCGTACACTTTAATCACAGTGTGAGAAAGCAGTTGAACAGTTTGATCACAAACTGAGAAAAAGCCGTACACTTTGATCACAGACTGAGAAGGCAGTCGTAAGCTCTGATCACAGACTGAGAAAGCAATCGTACATTTTAATCACAGACTGAGAAAGCAGTTGAAAACCTTAATCACAAACTGAGAAAGCAGCCGTACACTTTGATCACATACTGATAAAGCAGACGTACACCCCGATCACAGACTGAGAAAGCAGTCGTACACTTTAATCACAGTGTGAGAAAGCAGTTGAACAGTTTGATCACAAACTGAGAAAAAGCCATACACTTTGATCACAGACTGAGAAAGCAGCCGTACACTTTGATCACTGACTGGAAAAGTAGCAGTACACTTTAATCACAGACTAGGAAAGTAGCAGTATACTGTAATCATAGACAAGTAAAGTAGCAGTATACCTTAATCACATACTGAGAAAGCGACTTGATGAAGAAAAACTTTTTTGAAAGACTTAGAAAGCAGCCGCATACTTTAAGTACAGACTGAGAAAGCAGCCGCTCTCTTTAATCACAGACTGGGAAAGTAGCTGTCCACTTTGAACACAAATTGAGAAAGTGGTCGTACGCTCTGATCACAGACTGAGAAAGCAGTCGTAAGCTCTGATCACAGACTGAAAAAGCAGTTGTACATTTTAATCACAGACTGAGAAAGCAGTCAAAAACTTTAATCACAAACTGAGAAAGCAGCCGTACACTTTGATCACATACTGATAAAGCAGACGTACACCCCGATCACAGACTGAGAAAGCAGTCGTACACTTTAATCACAGTGTGAGAAAGCAATTGAACAGTTTGATCACATACTGAGAAAAAGCGGAACACTTTGATCACAGACTGTGAAAGCAGCCGTACACTTTGATCACTAACTGGGAAAGTAGCAGTACACTTTAATCACAGACTAGGAAAGTAGCAGTACACTTTAATCACAGACTGGGAAAGTAGTAGGACACTTTATTCACAGATTGGAAAAGTAGCAGTATACCTTAATCACATACTGAGAAAGTAATCGTACACCCTGATCACAGACTGAGAAAGCAGTCGTACACTTTAATCACAAACTGAGAAAGCAGACGTACACTTTGATTACATACTGAGAAACAGTCATTCACTTTAATCACAGACTGAGAGAGCAGCTGTTCACTTTAATCATAGACTGCGAAAGTAGCAGTATACTTTTATCATAGACTGAGAAAGCAGCCATTCACTTTAATCCAGACTGAGAAAGCAGCCGTACACTTTGATCACAGACTGAGAACCAGCCATACACTTTGATCGCAGACTGAGAAAGTAGCCGTTCACTTAGATCACAAACTGAGTAAAGAGCCGTACACTCTGATGACATACTGAGAAAGTAGTCGTTTACTTTAATCACGGCGTGCAAAAGCAGTCGAACGTTTTAATAACAAACTGAGAAAGCAGCCATTTACTTTAATCACAGACTGAGAAAGCAGCCGTTCACTTAAATCACAGACTGGGAAAGCAGCCGTTCACTTTATTCACAGACTGAGAACGTAACAGTACACTTTAATCACAGACTGAGAAAGTAGAAGTGCACTTTGATCACAGACTGAGAAAGCAACCGTACACTTTTATCACAGACTGGGAAAGTAACAATAAATATTTTGATCACAGACTGAGAAAGTAGTAGTGCACTTTAATCACAGACTGAGAAAGTAGTAGTGCACTTTAATCACAGACTGAGAAAGTTGTAGTGCACTTTGATCACAGACTGAGAGAGCAGTCATTCACTTTAATCACAGACTGAGAAAGCAGCCGTTCACTTTAATCACAGACTCGGAAAGTAGCAGTACACTTTAATCACAGACTGGGACAGACAATACATATTTTGATCACAGCAGAAAGCAGCAGTAAAGAACTCTGTTTTTGATGTTTTTCGTTTTGTTACGCAAACATAATGTGAATTATAAGTTGACAAAGTTAAATTCATTTATGAAAACTCGTTTTATTAAAAACATTAATTCTGTCCCTCTGGCGTATGATTACTTTATTAAAGGGGAAAATGTGTTACTTCCTATGAACTCCAATAAATCCGTCCCTGGATAAATTGAACAAAAATTAGACGATAGAAAGACTGAAAATGCAGATTTGGCGATTTGAAGCGACTAAACTCCACACAATGCACACACAAAAAATGGAATGGAAAGATACTAATTGAATATATGCGAAGTTGAAAAATTTTAGAATTGCATGCAGACAATGTGCATGCTTTTGGCATTTTAAAAGAGGGACGAATTGCGGGCAAACACTGACCAATTAAATTCGGACACGACACACCAGAGAAACCAAAATCTCCCACCAAAACAAACCAATTGCCGAGCTGGGGTGGGAGCAAATGTGTTTAGCGGCAATGCCAATGCTACAACCCTTTTGAATGGTTTCCCTCAAAAAGCAAACTTAATGCAGACCTGCATCCTGTTGCAGTAAATTTTGGTAATTTTAGGAGCTGCTTTCATTTGAAGCTCTCTAGTTATAGTGACAGTCAACGTCCACCTATAGTAGGCAACAGCAGCGGCGGCGTTGGCGGTAGCCCTCAGCTAAACGGAGCAACACAGACAAGAGAAGGTAAAACAAAGTGGCTGAGGATATATCAATTACTTTATTTATAAAACCAGACTCAACTGCCAGGCCCAGCCGGGTCGGGTTGTTCACGTTAAACAAAACCACCAACGGTAATAAAATCGACAACGAATGCTATAATTCATTAGAGACACAAAAATTGTTCACGATTGCTTTCCAATTGGGGCACACTCCGTATGCGCATCGTCCAAGTCGGTGTCGTCGTCGTCAGCAAAATTTATTTATTAACCTACCTCTGGACAAAAGTTTGTAGCACATTTTTGTTGTGTTCTTAAATTATTGCACTTTTCACTGAAAATAAAAATGTTGTGGTTTTCACCTCCTTCTACTTGACGACCGGGCGTGGGAGCATCAAAAGACCACAAATGGGGGCAGTTATGACGACAAATAAAAAAAAAATTAAAATTCTCAATTTTACGAAGGACTGAGTGCACATAAATGCGGCCCACAAAAATCGACCTCCTACCACCAAAGAGGAAAAAGCCATCAGTAGTTGTGAGCAATTTTTTAACAATTATCAACAGATGGCAATTGCGCCGCACTGCTTTACCATACGAGTGGCATTGTACCTACTCGTCCTTTTTGTGGTATTTGCTGAACATGGTGTTGAACATAAATTGAATGGGAGCACTTTTTTCCCTTGCCCTCTACAAAACCTATTTATAATGATCCTGTGCGGCAATGAAAAGCAATGTGGTGGCAGCGCGCGGTGGCGGTTCTTTACAACCGAAAGGAGCAAGCAGGTTGACCACAAACTAAAAAAACAAAACTTAAAAATTATTGAAAACTGAAAGTTCCCCTCTAAGGGAATGGAAATCGTTTTTTTGTCATTTTTTTCTGATTCTATTCAAAAGGCCGAAACTAGTGTCGCAAAGCAAATTTCCCGGGAAACATTTTTTGAAATTTTGAAAATGTGAACCGAAATAGATATACACAACACAATTTCAACTTCAACTGACCACTACCCTTCCCTTGGACATTGTTTTTCTATTCATGTACAAAATTTATAATTCAAAATCCCTGCGAAAATTTCGTTTTGAAGTGATTGAAGTGATGAAGGTAAAATCAAAGTTTTGCATAGCAGACACTTTGTCTTTCGAGTGAGGAGTTTTGAACTCAGTTGTTTTGCCAAACCGATGTAGCAGCGGTTCGCTAGGTTAATTCTTCTTCGGATCTCCACTAAGGTGTCGTTTGTGGGATTCACAGATTGATTTGTTCCAAGGTAGGTGAACAGAGTTGCTTTGTTTGTTGATAGCATGTACTTTGTTTTGTCCTCATTCACTTCAATACCAACAAGTTTCGCCTGTTCTTCAATCGCTGTGAAGACTTCAAGCTCAGCTCTCTTAGATCGACCATAATGATGTCTATGTCGTCCGCATACCCTAGGAGCTCGGCGGACTTGTGGAAGATAGTGTTCTCCGTGCTCACACCTGCCTTGCGCACTATCTGCTCCAGGACTATGTTGAAGCAGTCACAAGACAACGCATCTTCTTGTCTAAGCTCTGCGCTTGTTTGAAACAATTCAGCTGAGCTGTTACCCATTTCGACACTGCACCGCGTATTGTTTAGCGTCATGCGGCACAGCTGGATCAGTTTGTTCGGAATCCCGAATTCAGACATCGCTACCATAAGCTCTTGCTGGTGGATGCTATCATAAGCGGCTTTGAGGTAGAGGCAAAGATGGTGGTTCCGACTTGAAATTCTTTGGTCTTTTTCAGGATCTGCCTCAGTGTGAATATTGTGTCTATCGTTGTTCTGCCTGGCCTAAAGCCACACTGGTACGTGCCGATTATTGTGTTGCAGCACAGTTTAAGACGCTCACACAGTACGTTGGATAGGATTTTGTATGCAACATTAAGCAGGAATATGCCCAGGAAGTTTTTGCATGACATCGGATCGATGGATGGCTCTTACTGCCTATTCTGTGCTGGGGGATGGAACAGGGTCTTTATTGACTGGTGTTGCTTCTCTTTCGTCATTGAATCGCTTGATATTATGTGCAATTTGAAAATATCCTGTGTATGTTAGCCTCGGCTACATTTTTTTTATAATTTCGCGATATTTGTTCCGCAAGGTGTTGATATCTGTTGTATTTGGGAGGACGCTCACTGTAGTCTCTGGCATTTTCCGGAGTGCCATAAGGCATCTGATGTTGAACTTCTATCTTTGGGTCGCACGTGTTTTTTTGTCGTTTGATAGTTGAGTTCTAAACTTAGCCACTACCAGAAAGTGGTCAGAGTCGACATTTGCTCCTCGGAAAATGCGCACGTTCAAGATGTTGAATGCGTGCCTTGCCTTGGGGGTTCGACCATCCGGAGATCGCCAGGTTGCTGTGTAGATCGTTCGTTTTAACTTAGTGGAGGCTGTGTTTACCAACTAATCCGCCAAAGATGTCTTCGTTCCCGATTTTTGCATTGAAATCTCCGATTACGATTTTGACGTCGTACTCTTGACAGGCTCTTATAAAGCTCCTCCTTGCTTGACTTCTCGGCATCATCGGTATGGGCGTGTGCACATATTATACTGATGTTTTGTAGTGTGGCCTTGATGCGGATTACAGCCAGGCGATCACTATCCAGAAATCCATGACTTTGGATCCAAGCCGATTTCCCACGACGAATCCGCGTCCAAATATATGTAAGCATTCTTTGATGACTGCTGTCATCCAGTTCCACCTAACAACATCTTACTGAGATCTCAATGTCACTTTGGCTGAGGCAAAATCATTTGGTGGAACATAATTTTTAGTTTAGAGATATACTGTTTACCTTATAAATTGTTGTTGCACATACATATGTATGTCAGCCACGTCAACATAGCTGAGTGAGAAATCGAATCCAAAATAATTTTATCGTAGAAATCTTAGAAAAAAATCTCAGTTCTCAGCTGAGATTTTTTGTTCCACCTAAAAAAACTCTAAGATCTCTAAGATCTCAGTGAGATGTTGTTAGGTGAAACTGGCCTATTATCGCAGTTTCTCCTTTTCCTTATCCCTGATGCTATCCATCGTATTTCCTGGATCGCAGTAATGTCTGCCTTATACTGCAAGAGGACAGATTAAAGTTTCTGAGTTGCACCTCAAGTGTAGAGTACCAACATTCCAGGTACAAACTCTCAATGCCTAGTCCGTTGTCGTTCCGGGTCTGGGGAGGAGGGTCATTATCCGAGGCTGGTGTCTTTATCATAACTATCAAGTTTTTTGCTGTGGAGGGGTTGTCAGCCCCATCGCACTAACCACCAAATTTGTTGGGCTGTTGATTAGGTGCTTCTGTTTCTGCGTTTTGCATCAACGATTACAAGTTTCGCAAGTTATATCTAGAGATATAACCAGAAACCAGTACCTACCCGGTGGTTACCACGAGTAGGTAAAGTAAGCACTTGTTGTGTAGGAAAAGGTACAGCATACGCCCCCAGATCCTACAACATCACACCAATTCAATTTTTATAAAAGAAAAATTAATTTGTTTTCATTTTTCCCCCCAAAGTGCAAAACCAAACAAAAAATTCAAAAATTAACTCCATCGAATTCCATACAAACTACATACAAACCAAATTTTTAGTACTTTTAGTACTCCCATCCACATCGCTGTTTCATTCTCGCATGTCGCTGAATCACTGTTTGACATTTCTCCATGAATTTTGTTTGCAAACGAGTTTGAATGACAGCCACTGTCATCTGTGTGCATGAAAACGAAAAGTGTAAATAAAAAATAAATCACAATATGGAAGCGCCACAAGAATTATCCCTCGTAGAAATTCGTAAATATATGCTTGCAAATGGCTGTAAAGTCACAAACCATGCATTAGTTAAACACTTTAAGAAATTTCTCACAAATCCTGACACTCAAAGTAAGTCCAACTACCCAAGTTTCTTTATTAAATGTGAAACAAATTGACCTCTCGTTGAGGACAAAGCTATGATTCATGGACAACTTGTTGCACTGATGTAATCACCAAAATCTCTTCTATTTCGTTCCAGGTGAAGCTCGCAAACAATTCAAAACTTATGTGAACATTTTATCAACAATTAAGAACGAAAATGACCAAAAATATTTGATTCTACGCAAGAAATACCTCCACGAATGTCCAACAGAGGAAATGGCGCTTCGCACTGATATTGTTCCAAGCAGTCCGGGAGCAATGTCACTTGTTTCGGAAGGACTAGCATCGCCGTTCCGGCAACCTCCTCCATACAAGCCACCTCCGGAGGTGGCTGCTTCGCCGCTGGCCGCCAAAGTGCCGGTTCTGCAAGCAGAAAGTGCTGAGAATTATCGTGATTGTATTAATGAGTTCGCGGCCGCTGTTCGTATGATTGATTCGGCTTCTCGTCCGCGTGACCAGTCTCCGGAAACCGAAAAAGAAACCTTCGATGGCGATGTTAAGATTACAAACAATTCTGAATGTGAAAATGTTGGTTTTTCGGGAAAAGTGAAACGCGAACATTCGATCGAGAGTGAAAATAAAGAAAATTTGGAAAGTGTTGTGCGTTCTTCGGTGTCATCGGGTGATACATTGGCTTCGATTGAAAACAATGATAAGACTTCTTCTGATGCCGAAAATCCAATGAGTGTGAAGGAAGCCACTCGCAAGTTTAATCGAATGGCTTCCGAAGAGGAGGCGAAGATCATCTCGCCACCGACCAAAATGAAGCCTGAAAAGGTAAGCGAGCATAATTTTTGTTCTATATACATTCTTCATGAATTGCTAAGAAAAAATAGCGTATGTTATTAGTTGGAATTACTCCGATAATGTAAGTGGTGGCTGAGAAAACCTTAAGGGTAATTAAACAAATCCTTAAACCGCAATAATTTCAACATGCAGTGAGTCATTTTTCTTGCAGTTAAGGTTAGCTCAAATTAAACCACAAAATAATAAAATGACCTCACTTAATAATCACAACCGACATCAGTTCATTCCTTAAAAAGCTGTTATGCACAAAATGAGCCACCAAAAGTGAAATTTTTGAAAATTTATAAAATAACGATGTACAAAGCTTACAACATGCTTCATGCTTAAAAAACGTAGTACGAAGTTTTATTTTTAATAAATAGAGTGACGCGACAGCTTTTTAAGAGAGGCCTTCGCTTTCTTTCATTAACAATTCTCTTAGTGTGTGTGAAGAATTGAGTATTGAGAAGACCTCCAATTTAACGCAGATTCCGAACGGCAAAGTTGAGAAGCACTTTTTCATGACAGATGATACTCTTGGAAGTTTTGTCAGTTCTTCGCAAGAGGCAGTGCCCGTGAAGGATGAAATAAAAACTATGGGCATGAGTAGGGCTCGAACCCACGACATTCTACTTAGCAGCCAACGCACCTAACCACTAAGCCACGGGCACTACAAACAAACCAACATACATCCATTTATACTGATCTTTAGCTAGCCTCGTTTGAAAAAAATTAAAATCCAACAAATCAAATTTCCGACCTTTTTTATGAGGTTTTTCCATTTTTTTTTTTTAATAAGAACCATCCCTGAATAAAACAGTATTAACCACGAAAATTTCTTGCACCGTCTTAAGTAACCCAAACATCTTGCGGTATTTTTGGCGACATCGCGTATGTGCTCGGCCCACAAGAGGTGGTCAGTTATGCACATACCGAGAATCTCGAGATGTTCGGTCTCGTTGATGCAAGTGACACTAATGGACAGTGGCAAGAGAGGTATATCTCGCTTCAACGATACAAGACAGCGTTGAGTTTTCGAAACATTAAACTCTACACAGTTTTTAGTTCCCCATTGTACAATGCTGTTTAAGTCAGAGTTCAATGAGCTTATCATATTTTGCCGTTGCAGTTCCACATCCGAAGAGGAGGAATGTGGGTCTGAAAACGAATATGAGAAGCTAAGGGTACTATCGTCAGCGAAACAATGTACTGGATTAGAGCTTTTAGGCAAGATATCATTTAAACAAACAAGAAAGAGAGTCGGAGATAAAACGGAGCCCTGGGGCACACCAGCTTTTATGTTGTGGGTTTCAGACTTGAACCCTTCGAAAACAAATTGTATAGAATGGTTCAAAAGCAGGTTTCTAATCCAACGAAGGAGCGACTCATACTTAACGAATGCTTCCACTGTTCGGTGAGATAAACCATTATTTCACCAGTGGACCTGCTGCTGCGAAAACCGCACTACCGGTCATTAAGAAGCTTTCGGTCTTCGAGATATTTCTTGAGAAAGAAACGGACGATAATTGGAGGGAGAAGAAGATTCGCCTTTTTTGGGATTGGCTGTTTTCCAACTGCTCGGAATGAGCCCAGAAGAATAGAATAGATAGAAAAGCTTACGAAAGGGTTTTGCCAGCGTGGAAGAACACCTCTTTAGAACAATAGCGGGGATACCATCCTGACCAGCGGATTTATGTATGTTGAGATCCCTGAGTACTCTCGCCACAGCACATGTGCGGAAGAAAATTTGTCCCATGGAATCGCTGACGCGCTCAAGAACAGGCGGAGTCATGAAACTCTCTGGCAGCGAAGTGTTGGCGGCTAATTGCCTAGCAAAAAGGTTAGCTTTCGCAAGAGCGTAGAGACAGAGGAAGATGATGAATTCTTCATATTTTTAATAAATGACCAAAAATTCTTATTGCCCTTGGGACATTGCAGTATTTTTTGCCTTAATTTATGATCATGTAAACATTTGGCCTTCCTGGCCTGTTTAAATTAGTTCCGTTTTTCCTTAGTCAGGTTGGCTCTGAAACACCAGAACTTTACTTATTTTTCCCTGATAACCTGCTTACAGCTTGAATCAAACCATGACTTTTCCTTAAATTTGATGCTTTGAACCCTATTCGGGATAAGAGATTTCATTCCCAAAACAATCGCGCTGGAGTCTACGTCACTATCGAGTAAGTATAATGATCAGTTAAAGATCCGGAAAAAGTTGTTGAGACCGTCCCAGTTGGCTTTTTCGTATTGCCACACGGCTCTCTTCGGAGCTTATTCTCTAACTAGATTAGCTTAACACGAGAAATTTGCAGATACAATACTATGGTCTGATCTGCCTAGAGCCGTTAATTCACTGATAGTGTATTTATCAGGCCTATAAAAGTAAGCCGGCTAAAGCTCAATAACTTTCTAACCATGGAGCCATCAATGGGTTCTCCTGCTTCTCCAAACCACTTTGATCCCGATCAGACACCGCCTTATTGCTCAGTGTTGTGCAAGGTCGCCTCGGATGCCCAATATACACGAAATTGTCAATTCTGTTAATCCGAGTCCTGCTGCATAAAACCTCGTAAGGGAAGAATACTCCAGCAACGAAAACACTCCCTCCGAACACCCGAATATTCTCCATTGAGAATGCCAAACCATAAACGATCATCAGCCGCTTCGAGGCCATGTAGCAAATCACTTCCACTTTGGGGCCTTTGGAGTCAAGCCAGAGCAAGTGTAAGAACTGTATAACAGTCGTTTCGTTAGAGCGAAGACTCTTCTTCTCTTCTTCTTCATACAAAACTGTTCTACCAAGTTATCGAGGTACTTCACTTCAGTTTTGCTCGTTAATCGCTGTCCGTGAGGCCGAACGAAGACCATCTTCGTAGCTCCAGCCAACGAGATCCGGAACAGAATTGTCACGCATTTCTGAACGTTTATTTTCAGTTGACAATCATCGCAATATCGCTGAATCTTTTCGAAGTTACGTAAGAGAATTCTGATTACTTCGTTCTTTGGGGCAATTCAGTACGCAATAAGATCTTTGGCATCACTAAGATCGCCTAGGTTAGGCTATCTATATCAGATAGTTATTGTAAATGACAAAAAGGATTAGTGAATTAACCACTCCCTGTTCAAAAGTTGTGGTAGAACCTTTATTGCCACAATACAACAATGGTTGACCTACTTATGACAAACTTAGTCAGATGAAGACCTTTTAACCATATGATGTCAAAAGCCTTAAATCAAATCAACTAGAACTGCTTCCGTGCATTGTATTTTTTTCATCCCATTCGATATAAAAAACGAACTTAGACGTTGCAGGAATGGTATCATGTTTCATGTCCCGCTTTGTACCCGAACCGCGGCGCAGCCCAGTTGATCCCTTATTTACTATTAAGCAATGCAACACTATTAACGATTTCCAATTTGAAGTTGTTTCCCATCCAATGATTCAATGACAGTTATTAAGATTTTCCAGTCGTTATATCACGACAACCGGATTCAACATCCTTCGTTCATCTGTTCTCGTTATCCTTACAAAATCTCAAATATCTCAATTAACCTCCACTTGACTTTTAAAAACATTAAAAGTTTGACCCAGATTGTGTTAACATTGAAAACAATTAATCTTCTTCTTGAACTTTCCTTGTCAACGTCTTGGAAGTGATGAGAAATTTGCAAGAATTCTATTGTTTGCCAAAGGCAACACCAAAGATCACGGAACACATAATTTCTTCTACGAACTATCTCAAATAAATTGAACTGCAATTCTAATCCATCATCGCTAAACGACTTATTGTCCGTTTTGTGTCAACACAACTCGACACAAATGCACTTGACAGAAAGACAACAGTCGTTTTAGTGCAACTAGATCTGTTTTGTACCGTTCAAGAGATATCCTCTCTTGAATTATGTTCCTCATTTACAAGTTGACATGATTGGCGCCAGACCCAAGTCACAACTAGCCCGAGGAAGCTATATACGTCTCCGTCCTTCCTTGCCTTCATACCGCAGCGCTGCTCGCTAGCGTCTGCCGTGAAAGTTATGACAAGCCGAGGTCTTATCGTCATCATCACATCTCAACTAAACTCACAAGAGACTCCGCGCAATTAAAAGCCCGTCAAATGCCAATTGCTGAAGGTAGACCGTCTTATAATGTCAGGCACCCTGAAAATATTTACATAGCTATACAGAACAGATGCATGCATAGACAATGTGTGTATAATCTTTCAACGCTTCCCGCACTAAAAAAACGAAATATGCAAATTTTAGTTTCGTTTGTTGCAAAAAATGATTTATAGCATCGTTTAATTGAATTCTTGTCTAGCTTTTAGCTTCAGTGAGTCGAAAAATCGCAACATCTCTTCAACAGGCAGTCGCAGTGTTGTTTGGCGATACACGGATTTCTTTCAATTATAATATCCACACACGATGTTGACGCTACGACGACGACCGACATGACGCGACGGTACGACGACGCGACGACTTTCAAGCCTTAGAGCTGACGACGATGACTTCTTCCAGCTCGCAAGATACTTAGATGGAGAAATTAAGATAACAATTCCCGAGGAACTATTTTAATTGCATTCACCAACTCGTTGCATGCCCGCACAAGAAATCAACTTCAGGTCCAAGTGCGCATTGCACTTTGCGGAAACTAGGCCTCCAGCTAGATCACAAGCATACCAGCAACAAACAGTGTTACCATTAAATAATGCAAATTATAATTTTTGCAAATGAGGAATATAAATGTTTTATAAATGAGATCACCAGAAGTGATGAGGAAGTGACATGCGAACATAGGCAGGAGAACTTTGCATAACAATTCGTCAAAGTATAAATCAATTTTTATCCACAAACGAATATAAAGCTTCATGTTGTCTTGTAACGGTGTTAACTGGCCTAATTATGTAGGTTTTAAGAACTGTTAAGTCCATGGAAATTAGAGACCGGAATGCAAATAGGTTTACCTACCACTTTTACGAGCTAATGTGATCGCCTATTGCGGTCATCAAATCTTGTGCTACAGTCCGTTGTAGACTTGGGTCTCAACTAACAATCTCCGATAACCAGCTCGATCCTTAGCTAACAGTTTCCAGTTTTGCCCTTCAAGTTGATTGAGTTCTTCTTCCACTTTAGTGCGCTTTCAGTGTCATAGTCTTCCTCTACTTCTTCGTCACTGGGGAATGATATGGAAGGCATTGTTGTCTATTCGCTCTATAAGACCAAATTATCTAAGTCGCTGGAGCTTGACTCTTCTGGCTAAGTCCGTCTCGTTCTATAACCCGTAAAGCTTGCTGTTGAATATCGTCTTCTCCATTCTCCAGCAATGCACACGGGGCCATATATAACCAGAAGAACTTTCCTCTCGAAACAGCCTTAAGGCATTTTCATCCGATTTAGTCAGTCTACTCTACTACAGTAGATTCATATTTCGATAGTCCACTTTCCACTGTCCTCAACTCACTGCGAATATTTCGAATAAGAAGTTATTATTGAGGGATCTTGGGTTACACTGCTTTTGTAATAGACTTAAGACTGGTATAACCTTTCCAGTTTCCACGAACCACGAACCCAACATCAAGCGTTGGAAACGTGTAATCTAACCGATGACGACTGGAGCCAAGCCATCGGTTTTACGAATCACGAGCTCTTTCATGGAACAATAATTCGGCCAGACATATGCAGCAGCTAACCGATCGATGCCTGGGTAACATTTAAAGAGATGAGCGGGTACGCGAAGTGCACTTATCCATTCAAAACAAGGTCACAGAGTTAAATCTAATGTAAGCAAAGAAATAGCATATGCCGACGACCTAGCGCTTCTGGCAACGGGTAAATACCTGACCACAGTAAGCGAACAATTAGAAGGCGCTTTAACTATGCTCAGTAACTGGACCAAGAAATGCGGTCTCAAGGTCAACCCCCTGAAAACGGAATTGGTACTTTTCACCAACAGAAGGAAAATACCTTCTTTTGAAACACCAAAAATCGATAACACCCCACTTATAATTTCAGAAAAAGCAAGATATCTCGGAGTTATCTTGGACAAAAAACTCAACTGGGGTCAAAACATACAAGAAAGATATAAGAAATCCATGATTGCACTCTACTCGTGTAATAGGATTCTGGGAAGAAATTGGGGGCCAAATCCTAAGATAATCATGTGGATGTACCACAAAGTTTTCTTCCATAAAAGGAAGACAACCACTTTTCATGGTTAAGGCAAAAGTCCCCCAACTGGAACTCTGGCGTAAAGAACCAGGTCAATGACTCGTATCAATTTCGCGGAAGATTAACAAGCGAA